>LZPO01107965.1:208163-218233 GCA_001675575.1 Neotoma lepida | reverse complement strand
GAAGAAATTGGTAGTGGTGTTGTGTGGAGTGGTGTTGTGCGGGTGTTGTCTCCTGAGGTTTCCGAGGAAGGCCCATACGGGTCCAGCAGCAAGGCTCTACCTCACAGTGTGCTAAGAAGGCTCACTGGCTCTCCTGGGTCCATCTTCCATCTTCCCCCCTGCAGCCAGCATCCATCTTCCTGAAGGACAGCTCTCTGTCCTCCTAGCTNAAGCTTCACTCCTTGAACAATAGTCAATGGGTTGCCGGCTGCCCCCATGGTAAGTCCTGCCACTGTAGTGTAAGCCACTTCAAACCTCCCAGTGTCCCCCCAGCAAAGACCATCTTCCCAAGGCCTGGACAGAGCTCTTCTCTGTGTCTGAATGTCCACCTCCTTTTTGCCATATTCTGTAATTNCCCTTCCAGTAGATTCCTACCAGGCTTATGCNTCCAAACAAGTAGACCTCTACCTGGAGGCCTTCTTAACACCCTAGTCATGAGTCCAGGAACCTCTCTTTCCTCACATCTCCTCAGCACCNGGACATGCCCTGCACTGACTTCTTGTTCTGTTTTTGCATTTGACTGGGGGTTCGGGGAAAACAAGAGTGTCTTATTTACTGCCCCCTCCCGCCCCACNTGCTTTCCCAATACCAGGTGCATTGGCAGTAGGAAGGAATGACTTCAAGTTAAACTGAAAAAGACAGGAAAACCTATCAGTATAAAAAAACCAAAAAAACAAAAAACAGAAATCTGAGCAGAACAACCCACCAATGGAGCTTGGCCTTTAGTGGGGTCATTTGCTGAGGTGTGTGGGAGCCAGATGCTGAGAAAACCAGACAGAAGAGTCTCCGTGTTCAACAGGAGCAATCTGGAATGGGCACACCTGACCTGGCGGANTTGGGTGTGGTCTGAGATTCTGCATTTCTCATATGCTTCCAGGGGGTGTTGAGGGGCTGGTCCTGGGACCACCTCTTTATGGACAGATGATGAACGGGCCCCATTTCTCCCCAGTCATGAATGAGATCTTTCCACAGACAACTAGGGGAAGTGGCTGATGTTTTTGGTTTGGGAAACTATTAGCCAACCAAGGACCAGTTTATGTGGGGTAACANAACAGAAAGATCAAGTGAAAATCTTGAGGTAGGAAGAACCATGAAAACATCNACAAGGAACAAAAGAGCCTGCTTCTGTATCAGGACTTCCCTGAAGCATTTGGACAGTGCATACTGATAATCATCCATCACCATTTTTGCATATTTTTCCCCAATGTTATTTTTGGTTAGCTAACTTTAAAGCCTGAATTAATGCAAAAATGATTTATGGTCTGTTCAAGTCTCATTTCTGTTGCTGTGATAAAAATACAGTGACCAGCCAGGCATGGTGGTGTATGCATTTAATCCCAACACTCGGGAGGCAGAGGCAGGTGGATCTCTGAGTTCGAAGCCAGCCTNATCTACAGAGCAAGTTCCAGGACAGCCAGGGCTACACAGAGAAACCCTGCCTCAAACAACAACAACAAAACCAAACGAACAAAATCCAAAACAAAACAAAAAACCCACAACAACAACAAAATACACTAACAAAAAGCAATTTAGGGGAGAAAAAGGTTTATCCAGCTTACAATTCCAGGTCATGATCCATCACTGAGGGAAGCCAAGGCAGGATCTCCAAAGCAGGCCTGCTTGTTATTAACACAACATTACCTCTGAGCAAGGAACTCATTTCACAGCCAGGGATGCACAGCAGAAACCATGGAAGGCACTGGTTGCTGGCTGACTTAAGGTCTATGATCAGCTAGCTTCCTTTTATAGCCCAGGACCACCAGCCTAGGGAATGCTGTCCACAGTGGGCTCCTATAACCATTAACAATCAAGATGGTCCCACATAGTCATGACCACAGGCCTCTCTGATAACTCAGGCTATGTTACACTGACAGAAAAGACTAACAAAAACATGGCCCATCAGATATTCCAGATTGCAAGATGAACATAGACATTAGGAGTGACTATCCTAGACTACTCCACATGAATCTTCTCATTTCAAAGGCAAGGGACCTTGAGAGCCTGTGGTCCTGTAGCAAGAGCTCCTGTCCTGTTTTCAGTACACTTGCCCTGCCTTTAAAAGTGGGTTACTATATATGTCTCAGACACATAAAGCTGCTGTGACAGAATTTTACAGGCTGGGTAGCTTAAATGACAATGACAGACACTTACTTCTGCCCAGATGGGGACACATCAAGCTGCTGTGACAGAATTTTTTGGGTAGCTTAAATGACAGATTGGGGCTGGAAAGTCCTTCTTGCTGTGCTGCACATACAAGGAAAGTTGGCGTGACTTCTTCATTTGTGCTCTTGTGAGGACACCGACAGCATCAGATCAGGGTGTATCTTCTCACTTAACTTTAGTTACTTCTCTACAGGCCATCTCCACATACAGTCACATTAGAGGTTAGGGCACTGTGAGGAGCACAAAACAGCCCACACTATGACACCTTATGAGGAACATGCTTATATTTTGAGAAGCAGAAATGCTTTTGAAAAAAAAATTGGTTAAAGGGTCAAAATTAAGATACGCTCTCTACAGAATACTACCTGACTTCAAATTTTATTGTGAAGCTACAGAAATGAAAGTATCTAGGCAGATACACAAATCAAAGAGACCAAACAATTAAGAACTATACAAACACAAAAATGGTTGGTTGGTTGATTTTTGATAATGGGGTTTGGGTAATTCAAAAGGTGAAGACTATTTTTTCAAAACATAGCTGAAACATATGGAACAGAACCAAACCTCAAAACTTTATGCGACATCATAGACACAAAACNACTTTAAACAACCTTGAAATATATCCTACACCTAAATACAAAACTTCTAGAGGAATACTCAAGTGAAAAGCTTAGCCTTGGATGCAAAAAGAGCAGTCACGAGGGAAAAAATGATATATTAAAATTTTAAACTCTTGTTCTTCAAAAGAGTTTAAAAAATGAAAAAGGAGCTGAGCTGAAGAGATGGCTCAGTGCTTAAGAGCACTTATTACTCTATCAGAGGATTGAAGTTCAGGTCCTCAAAACTCTATCAGGTACCTCACAAATGCTACAACTCAGCTCCAAAGGATCCAATGCCCCCTTCTGTCTTCTGCAAACACTCGCATGTGCACACACACACACACACACACACACCCTAAATAATTGTATATATATTATAAACATATTTTATAATATATAAATAAAATATACTATATTAATACTTACATATAATATATATTTACACACATAAGTGAATATGAACATATATATTTTTATATATAAAATATATCATATATGTGTATGTTATAAATATATTTTATGAATATATTATATATTATNAATATATTCTATTTTATTATATTACAACAAAATATTGTATAATTGTTATATGTGCTTAATATATTGACATATATGTCTTGTTATATGTATTATATTATTATATATAATAATAATAATATATATATCATTACCAAAAAAGACAATTGAAATTTTTTAAAAGAAAAGAAGAAAACAAACTACCAACTAGGGGAAATATTTTAACATACAAATCTGGCAGAAGACTTGCATCTTGAAAAGGTGTGTGTGTGTGTGTGTGTGTGTACTTTTAAAAAGCTGTAACAATAAGAGGAGAAACAATCCAGTTCTAACATGAGTAAAAGGTGGGAGCAGACACTTCACACAGACAAATCAAATGATCAACAACCAAATTCAGGCTCTCATCAGTGATCAGAGAAATGCAAATTGAAAGCACACTGAAAAGGTCTCCTAGAAGAGTCACACTAACAAGCAAGACAACAATAGTTATTGGCAAATGTGTGAACAGTCGGAATTTTCATACATTGTTGGCAGGAATGTAACAGTACAACCACTTTGGAAAAGATGAGGCCATTTATGAATTTAGATAGGGATGTATCATGTACCAGACAAATGCTGCTCTTTTATTGCCGATCTTTTCAGCCCTGGGAATCAAACTTAGAGCCTTGAGCACACTAGACCAGCACTCTACCACTGAGCCATGTCTCCAGGCCCTCCAGGCAAACGCTATTAAGAAATTAGATTAGCATTGACAAACCAGAACACTAAAATGTTCTTGGGCTGGCAGGATGGATGGCTCTGAGAGTCAAGGCACCTGACACCAAGCCTGGCAAGCTTAGTTCAAACCCCAGGACCCACAGGTGGAAGGGGAGAACTGACACCCGACTTGCTCTCTGACCCCACACACAGTGGCATGAGTGCACCACCCCCCAAGGATACACACACAAAATAAGTAAACAAATGCAAAAATTTAGTCAAGATAAACCCATTTCCCATAGGAACTATATGTTTTAGAAACTAAGTACTGCAGTTTTTCTCCTCAAATTTAAACCAAGGACAGATAAGAAAAAAATGTAAGGACATATTGAAAGGGTTAGATGCGAAAATTAAGGGAGAAAAAATAAACCTATTTCCTCTTGAATGACATCAAGATCAGTAATTTACAGGTGTTATTTGTTGAAGAACAAGTGGAATTCGTATAAAGTTGTCAAGTTGAAAAGTGCTGTGCAGTTCAGAGCTGTCAAAGGTGTCACAAAGTGTCACCAGTTCAAAGCTGGCACAGTCATCAAGCCACACTGCCATAACAAGGAGACCAGAAAGGACCCTTGGCTAGGTAGAAAGCAGCTATCCTAGTTTGTGCCCAGTCTCCACAGATTATGAACTGAGTCCCTTCAAGTGAGTTAACTACTTGCCACAGACTCCCATACAGGATCTTGTCAATCAAAGGCAGTGCTACTGATGCTTACTGAGTTTGGTTTGATTCATTTTATCCACCATTGGGTATAAATATCAATGGAAATTTCCCATGCTGTCCTTCTACCATATGCCCAAGGAATAACAACCACCTCACGGAATCTCACCATTCCTAAGAAACAAAGAACATCTCACTTAGAGTTAATAAGGACCTGGTAGTGAAAATGCCTACATCTGCCCTTTCCCAGAAGACTATCTGCTGGGTAACTTTGATGTCAGCTCAAAGTAACCATGATAAGGAAGAAAAACCTTTACTTAACTAGTGTCCGATTCATTTTCTCTTGGCCAAACAGTACAGGAATAATATATATATATATATCTGTCTCTTATACACATCTAGATGTGTATAAGAGACAGATATATAATATATATATATATAATCTGCATGGTGTAACTAATACTTTTAAAGGTCTGCTGTTCATCACAACATATTGAAGCCCCTTTACCCAGAAGACTCAGTGGATGCAGTAAAATTGACATCTGCACATGCTGCTCTGAACAGAAGGACTCTGGCAGCCATGACTTCACCAGCCACTCATGGGCCTGGTGATGAAGCCAGCTCCAAACACACCCTAGACACAGANGCAATGAGGCTCTCAGTTCTCATAAACACCATCATTTTAGATACTCCTTTAGGGAATGTGGTATTAGTCAGATAATCAGATGCTACCTGTACTTNGAATCCCTGCCCACCCCTCNAATTCTACCCACGACGCTTCTACTATGCCNTTAGCTGCCNGGAAGCCCTGTCCTGTGCCATCAAAGGTGGGTGTAAGAGCTGGCTCTTTAAGAAGCCTGAAAGACTCTCTCTGCTTATAAAGAACATATTAGAAAATGCTTTGAAAATGATCCATGTCTTAGAAAAGTATATTTCCACATTGGACATGCTTCAAGCAAAGCGTAAGAANGGTATTATTTCAGAGTTGATCCAAGACTGTCTGGATTCCAAAGACTATGTTCAAATGTACAAATATCTACATTTGAAAAACAAATAGCCCAACCTGTGATATTATATACAAACTCAGATATTAAAAAGCTCCATTGTATGTGACATTGTAAATGTCTTCATTTAACCCCAGATAACAAGAAAGCAATTGAATGGAGGGCAATTACAAAGCAGAACTCCCTAATAAAGACCATCAAGCTAAATAGGCAACATCTCCTAACATGTGTGGAGTGAAAACACAGAAGGGGGCTTGGGCGGCTCAGTGGCAGAATACGTGCTTAGCACACATATGTATCTGGGCTCCAGCCCCAACACCACACAACCCAGGGAAAACAGTAGCTGATAGGGAGGTTGCATTTGATGCTCTTTTTTTTATGTAGGAACTGAACTCATTGCAGACAAATCCCTCATCCTCTCTCCTGAAGCAAGCACACCGAACAGAAGCGGTCTTGTGACTGGCGGTACCTCGTCAGCTAGTCATTCAGAAATGCTAATGCCAAGGCCCAAAAGGCTTTAAAGAGCTCGTCCAGGCTGCAGAAACCTCACAGGAAGAAGACCTCACTTCACAGCCCCCACGAAACCTCAGTTATGCCACAGCACCCTGGACTCCCTGTGTGCCCAACAAGACAAAAGACAACCTCACGGCACTTACCCAGAATAAACCACTCCCTGTGCTGCTTCACAGTTTTATAAAATATGCCATCCTATTTTGGAAACTCCATGTGAGGTTTCATGCATTTTTTTTTTTAAAGAAGGATGTGTGTTCTGTACCAGTACTAGAAATAAACCTNGCCCCAGTCTCAGCAAGGCATGAGGCTAAAAATAACTAGGGTCTGCCTCTAGAGCAAAAACGTGTGGCAGAGTACAGAGAGGCTCTTCCTCTTCAATGACCCNGCCTGAGCCACAGGACTGCCCGGTGCAGGTCTTCAAGGGAAAGCCCGAAAGGGGAAGCACCCCCACCCTCACTTCTGGAGTGGCTACAATTGCAGAATCTAATTTTAGATACTATCACTTCCTCTGTGAACAGTGAATCATAGCTTCAAAGAGACTTGGAAGCAGATGTAAATCCTACCAGATGCTTGCACCACAGGCTGAGAGGCTGTTTCACCTGGAGCTGCTCAGAAACACAGACCTGGGATGGCAGCGCTGGTCCTGACCTCTTGATTTGGAACCTCCATCTGAGGGGACTAGGTGAACATGGTAAAAGTTGCTTTTGTTTTTTTTGTGATTTTTTTGTATCTATGTGTTTGCAGTGTATACAGGTAGTGCACACACACACTGGAGTACAGGTATACATGCTTGTGTATACATGCAGAGACCAAAGAAGGATGTCAAGCATCCTGCTATGTCTTCCCTGACTCATTCCTTTGTGACAAGGTCTCTCTTGCTGGCAGCTAGAAAGTTCCAGNAATACTTGTGGCTCCAGCCTCCACAAGCTGAGGTTACAGGACCATGCAACTACACCTAGCTGTTTTTATTTATTTTCTTCAACACGATATGAACTCAGGTCCTCACATGTGCAGCCAGCACTCTTATTCACTGAACCATCTCCCCAGCTCCTCTCCCTCTGCCAGCACAGTCAAGTTGGAGAAGCACTCNCCAAGCTTGGTAACCACTTATCCACNTAAACCATCCCTAAGCAATCCCAGGGACTGCCNGACAGTCCTTCTCAGCCAGTGCTCTGGGGCATGAGATGCACGTGACTGCCTTCCNCATCATCTCTCCATTTCCTCACCTGTACCTCTGACAAATTAGCAGCTTTGACTAACGGAAAACCAACCAACCAAACAAATAAGAATGTGGGTGTCTGACGCGCACCAAAGAATGAGAGAATGAAAGCAGGGGAGAGAGGCTCATACTCCAAAGAGTGCAGATGAGTCCAGGGTGGAATGTGATGGCAGGAAGGAGGCAGGGGAAGGGAGGGGAGGGGCAGAGGCTCTCATCTACCCACCTTTCCCCCTGTGCCTGCTCTCCCCAAACATCGGCTCCCTCATGCATACATTCTGATATTAAATGAGATACAGGAATATCTACTACACTTAACTGTCACACTACGGTCAGTGACACAGAAGTCAGGAACTATCAATCTTGGAAGCAGAGCACCTGCCTAAAGAGATAAAGGACAAGGAACAGAGAGCTATCTCCTAAGCAGGTGTAGGGCCTACTTAATAGAAGTCAAAGTCTGCTCTTCTCTGGAGTTCTGACCGCACGGGTGTCACTCATGCTGAGTGACAGGGACACAGAGCCTCTTCCCCTGCAGCATTTTTCTTTCCACAGTCTTTTCTGGGAACACTGACAGGGGATCTCAGTCTCAACCTTGGCATCCAAAGAGATGGATGAAATCAGCCAGGAGAAGCCCCAGAATCTTTCCCTACCAGCCCCCAAAACTGTCTGACCCTAAATCAAACAGGCACTGCTCCGTTATAACAATTTCTCTTAAAACCAGAAGGAAAGTGCCAGTCATCCAGTTGAGGCAGGAGGATTGCAAGTTTGAAATTAAAAAAAAAGCAAAACAAAACAAAACAAAACAACTCACAGATGTTGATAGCAGACAGNCTCAATGTATGCCATTTGTGCATTACAGGAAACAATATATTTTTCTTTAAAATACAGTTCTCTTCACACTTCGGTGGATTTCTTTACAAAAATAACAAATAAAATATGCACTGGCACGGACTCTGCTCCTATCATTGTTTAAAATTAACCAACTCTGTATTCACATCTTATCTGAGATCTGGAACAACACAGCATGCGATTGTGTGTGTGTGTGTGTGTGTGTGTGTGTGTGTGTGTGTGTGTACCTCTGAGGAGGCAGGACTGGCTTCCGGCCACCTTCTACACCCAAAGCTGGGGTGTTTGTAAAAACACAGATGTATGTATGCTTTGGGTGCCTACTTCTCCGGTCTTTTCCACACTGCCCACCACCTCTGTACTCTGACTCTCTGTTGCATGCCCACAAGTTCATGCTACGCTATATAGTCTTATACTGGGTCACCAACCTTCCTTCCTTAAGCCCTGGATTCTCAACTCATGAGGTGGAGGACCACTCCTCTCTATTCGTCACTGAGACAGCCTCCACCCCTTCCGCTGTACCTGGCACTAAGGCTGCTCCACAGCCATTGGCCAAGAAGCAAGTGTAAATGCTAATGCCGGGCATTTAGGTTATTGGTATATTTTAAAAGGAGGCTTAAATATGATTTGCACAACAAAGGAAATTTGGGGTGAAAACATGAACAAGAACAAGAAAAAAAAATCAAGAAGAAAGAGAAGAACTCATTTTAATTACACCAAGGAGGAAACTACAAGATCAGATAAAATGGACCAAGGTGTACTTGAATACAAAGATGTTCATTCCCCTTAAGGGTGGAGACTGATGTAACTGGCCTGCTGTCAACCACAAAGAAAAAGAGCAAGTGGAGTTCTTAAAACGTACTTTAAGCTGGACAGTGGTGGCNCACGCCTTTAGTCCCAGCACTTGGGGACAGAGGCAGGCAGATCTCAGTTCAAGGTCAGCCTGTCTACAGAGTGAGTTCCAGGACAGTTAGGGCTACACAGAAAAAAATGTGTCTAAAAAACAAAACAAAACAAAAAAAANCCCACTTTAACTGTCATTCTTTATCAAACTTACTGAACTGAACCAATGGCAGAATTTTCCAGATCACTATAAAAGTAAAAGAAAAAAAAAGGTCATNGAGACTGAGCGGGAGGAGACCCACATGCCTGCCTGAGGTGGCCTGCTCCAGGTGCCATGCAGCTGGGTACTATTATGGTGAGAAAATATATGGTGGGGTTTGGGAGAGAGAGACAGGGTGGTTCATGCCCTGTGGAGAGAGGCAGATCTGAAGAGGTGAATACCATGAGGAGTGGGTTGACGTGGGTGGCCCNGCTTGCCACCCTGGGCCATGATGATGTCTGGGCCTGGGCTGCTGCCAAGGCTCATGTCTGGGTTTGTGGCCCTGCTGCAGCCGCAGGCTGTGTTGATGTCCTTGGCTCCCCAACACCCACACAACAACCTCAGCATGGTCACACACCTGTCTGTTGCCTCAGTACTGTGAGGGTCAAAGATAAGAGGACTACTGAAGTTTGCTGGCTGGCTGGCAGCCCAGTTCCAGGTTCAGTGAGAGATCCTGTCATCTGAGAATAAAACAGGTAGTGACAGAGTAGGATACCTGTAGGTGAATGTTTTGTCTGGGTCCCNCCAGGCCCCACGCGGTCCCGTGGCCACTTATAAATTAATAACTCAAAAGCTTATATTAATCACAACTGCTTGGCCATTAGCTCAGGCATATTACTGACTAGCTCTTATACTTAAATTCAGCCCATTTCTATTAATC
>LZPO01107965.1:176773-197083 GCA_001675575.1 Neotoma lepida | reverse complement strand
TTTTCATATTTTCAAAGGAGTAAAGTTTAAATAGAAATTTCATAAGAGATCAACAAATAAATTCCAGATGTGGCCCTCTTGCCTTAGTGTAAGACAGTCAAAGAGTGTTCACTGGCTTACTAACACAGGCTAAGTTTTAGAGTAATTTTAAATATCTGACTCCAAAATGGGACATCTTCCAGGCAATAGTACGTCAGCTTTTTCTACTTTGAAACAAAGCCAATTTACTGAGCTTAGGGACATTCTTTCTCTTATCCAGTCCCTTCAACTGCATTAGTATGTATGTATAAATAAATAAATAAATAAATAAATAAATAAATAAATAAATAAATAAATAAATAAATGTGTCTGTATGTTTGTGTGTATATGTACAGTGTATACATTACATATAAGTAGTGTGTGTATAAAATTTTGTTAAATGAGTACAGACAACTGCTAACTGAAATGAACTTGAACGTTTTTAATTAAAAGCAAATTCAAAATTAGTCTTAGGCTTTCTTAATTCACTTGATATATGACTGCCTTTTAACTACCTGTTTAACAGAAAGNAGCTTTTAGACGTTCATGTTCCAAGCGGCTAAGGCTTAAAGCAAGCTTTACTTACATGCAAGCTCCACCTGCTGACCCNCCCCTACTCACTGTCACTCACACATAGCCATCCCCACCCACCAGGACCCATTTCCTAGAAGTCATTATGACGAAGACCTAGGTGACCAGGCTACCCAAGAAACACAAAACAAAACGCTCCAACTCAAAAGCTGGTGGGTNNGAGGAGNCTGCAAGCCTGGTGCCCTTGGNCTATCTAGAGGCAACAGTGTTTGAACACAGCTGAGGTGTGGGAGGATGGAGAGGTGGGGCAGGCAGAAGAAATCAGGAAGAATGGCTAGAGAGATGGCTGGACAATTAGGAGCACTGGCTGCTCTTCTAGAAGACCCAGGTTCAACTCCCAGCACTTACATGGTGGCTCATTACTGTCCATAACTCCAGATCCAGGGGGATCGGATACCCTCTTGTCTCTGTGGGCACCGACATATATAAGGACAGACATATGGGCAGGCAAAATACCTGTACACATAAAAGTAATGAAGAAAGAAACTAGGAAGGGAGGGNAGGAAATACTTTAACTACTACATGACGAACGTTGTATTATGCACTTTTACACAAATGATTTTATTTAATCTTTATAATAGCACTATGACAAAGATTTTGGCTTTTTAAAACCAAGAAAATGGACTTGGGTGTCCTTGTATTATTAAAATCTAAATATATAAAATTACTATTTTTATACTTCTTTTTATGGCCCTTGGATAATTCTATTAAGTGAGAGAACATCNAAANTTAATATTTAAAGCTCTATTAAATATAAGAAAATTTAATTAATTAAACGGCACATCCAGTTATGAAAGCTAAAAGAGGCAACAGTGACAGATTCATTTTCCTAGAATCTACAGTCACAAANTAGGTCCACCAACTGAAAAAGGTTACACCTACATTAAAAATCTTTTTGCCTCAAAAGATAAAAAAATTTGTGCACTAATTTTTCTATTTTATAATCTTTTCTATGCTTTACAACATCACTTGGGGCTGAAGATAAATATGGCACTAAAGAGTTTTAGTGTTTTTAATTGTTATAGTTGTTTTATTTTCCCTGCAGTGCTGGATATTGAACCCAGGAGCCCAGAGTCTTGTGCACACTAGGAAAGCACTCTGTCACTGAGCTACACCNCCAGTCCCAAAAAGTTTTGCTGAATTTCATGACTGTGTGTGATTTCATTGGAAAGAACTATATAGGAGAGGAGATTTGAATCAGACATTCTGCAGTTTCAACTTCTCCAAGGAGGTACAGGATTATGTGTTTTCCTGAGCAAAGGATGAAAGGAAAAGANAAAAACAAGGGTATATACCACCACCTCCCTCCTGTCACACACACAAATATATAGTTTATATATTTTTATTTATTTATTTATATATTTTATTTATATATAATTTTTAATTTACTAAGAAAGATTTTTGATGATATGAACTATAAACTAAGAATAATTTTTACCCCAAGCCTCTTGTTGAGTAAGTATAAGACAGGGACAGGTCATATGACCGCAGAAGGATAGCAGGGAAGAATTTCTCTAATATAAAAGATCATTCTGTACTCCAAATGGGGTAATGGTTACATGAATCTAAACACAAGTTGAAATTCAGAACTAGATACNAAAAAAAGTCAATTTTATGACATGATAAGCTTTAAATAACATTCTAGTTTTAAGTGACAATTGTTTTGGTTTGATTAGAGCAGCGCTAGGATCAAACNCAGGGCTTCANACTACCTCTGAGCTATACCACTAACCCTTGCTTAATTTTGCTTCATTTTGTGGTACAAGGGGTGAAACCCAGGGTTTTATAATTCTAATCAATCTATCCCTATTTTCAAATCAGAAAGCAATAACTCACAGAGATNAAATAATTTGCCCAGGATGATATGCCCTAGGTCAGCAGGTCTCAACATCTGGGTCATGACCCCCTTGGAGGGGAGGTCGAATGACCCTTTCACAGGGGTCACCTAAGACCATTGGAAAGCATACATATTTACATTACAGTTCATAACAGTAACAAAATTACAGTTATGAAGTAGTAATGAAAATAATTTTACGGTTGGGGGTCAACACAACATGAGGAACTGTATTAAAGGGTCACAGCATCAGGAAGGTTGGAAACCACTACCTTAGGTAGAGGATATAGGATTAGAAACCACATTTAACTAGTGCCAAATTCTGCGTCAGAGTGCTTCCCCTCCCTCTGAAATAAAATGCCTCTCAAAGTAACTAATTCAGGTACAGCTGCTCCTTCCCAGAGGGCAAACCTTAACCGAGAACAAGGTACTGTCAGAGGGAACCATCAGGCCAACCCAGGAGTCCAGGAAGCATCCAGAACAAAGCCTGAAAACTGACCTCACTGACANCATCGTTTCCTGGGTACTCTCTCTTNTGTGGCACACATCCAAAGACAACAGGCTGCTATGTACTTTGTGTGGACAGTGTCATGGGATTGCTGGGCTACACTGTGACACATACAGATAATAGTCACCACCCGTGTCCTTGGTCCTATATGTAGTTATTAGAAAAGGAATAGAACACATGCCATTGTTGGGGAGGCATGGGGTGCATTTCACCCATTCCCATTTTGCTAGATAGATCTCCATCAGCGATCTACGAAAACGTGGCATCAAGTTGATCAGTGTGGACATACCGAACTCTCTAGAATATGCCTCCAATCATTTCCGGGGCTTTTCATTTGAAGTGGNGTTTAGTTTCTGCCCTCGCCATGGCAAATAAGGTTTTAGAATGAAGTGACAACCAATTTCCCAAGGTCATTTTCCCTCCAAATGAGATACTGTGAAGTCGTCCCAACCATCTCCCAGGACTAATGCTCAATGTGTTTAAGCAGTAACTAAAGGAGGAGCCAGAGTGAGGTCACCCTCTAAGTAATGACAAACCTCACAGACTTCTCTGGAAAGCTTAGAGCAAAGCTTGTCTTGGCAGACTGTTTTAATTTTCATGCAAACTGAATCATCAGTCTTTTTCCATTGCTTCAGGCTCATGTGCATACATGTTCATGCATACGTGTGCATGCAAATCCAGAACTGCTAATTGCTTCAGTCTGAAACCCAAACAATTCTGAGGATAACAAACACGCAATGACTGAAAGCTGTATTTCACAACGGCTTATTAATAATGACAAAAATCTATGCAGGACTTTTAACTTAATCATCTAAGTTTGGGAGTGAGACAACATCAAATTCATCTCTATGTCAATCTACTGGATTCCAAGTAGAATACCCTAAAAGATCATTCTGTACTCCAAATGTGGTAATGGTTACATGAACCTAAACATGAGTTGACATTCAGAACTACATACCTACATGCATGCACACCTGTGTATGTGTATGCATGTGCATGCGTGTGAAATGTACTGAAGTCAATTAAAATGTCATGAAGCAAAATAAAATGCATAAATTGGAACAAAAAATCTAAGGCCTTAAAAATGTCTTTTAAACCCCCAAAATCAGGCTAAAGATATTCTTGCAAAAGGACCTGAGTTTGGTCCCCAGGACCCACATTAGGCAGCTTACAATCACATATAACTCTTGCTCCAGGGTATTCAACACCCTCTTTTTTTCTCTGCAGTACATGCACACACTTGTACACACACACACACACACACACACACACACACACACACACACTTTAAAAATGAATATTCTAAAATTTAACTATTACTACAGTCATGAGATGTAATCATTTTGCCAAGTCATCACAATGAATTAAAAAGCAAAAGTTCTTTCCTTGTTTAAAGTCCTGAACTTGCTGCTTTTGTGGGTCAAAATGACTGAATACTGGGCCAGCAAGACGGCTCAGTGTGTAATGAGGCTTTGCCCTGCCCAGCTGACCACCTGAGAGCATGGAAGGTGAAAGGAGAGAAATGTCTTCATGAGGCTGTCGTCTGACCTCCACAAGCACTCCAAAGTATGTGTGTCCCCAGCACACAACAATAATAAATGAAAGTAGAACTACTGCTTTTGAAGAGTAACTCNATATCAATGGTTTCACTTGCTTAAACCTAAGAGAACACAGTCACACAATCTCAGATGGGCAATCTAGCTATGTCTCTAGTAACAATGTCCCATTGAAAAATCTTTACAAAAGAAGGTTAAAGCCAGAGACATAAGCCAAGTGAATGTTAGAAGAAAAAAAAAAGGAAGGGCACATGTCAGAATATCTAAGGAAATTATGTCAAACAGACCATAACTTTAATAAGGTATAACATATGTGTAATAAAATTCAATAATTTTTCAGTGTAAAATTTGAAGAGTTTTGACAAACATATCTAGTCTTGCAATTTCTAACACAATCATGATGTATAACTATTGTAGGAATTTGTTCCGCCAACAGCTTTGGGGTACAAGCCTTGGGGCATGGCTTCTTGTCTGCGTACCTGACCACTTGGAAGAGAGAAAGTCGCACTCTCTCTTGGGGTAAGGAGACTGAGTCAGTCAGCAGAAAGCGGCTTGCAGTTGGTNCCCATTGGCCTTAAGGAGAACATAAAAGCTGGATTGACAGGGGATCCGCAGCACGTCTACCTTGCTTTGTATACATGAGTCTGTTTCCCCATCGCACCCCTTAATAAATTTATACACACACACACACACACACACACACACACACACACACACACCCTCTGTGGGATCTCTCCTCACATATAGTACATTCATGTACCCGCAAAGTTCCCTGTACCCCTGGCAGCCAACTCCCTTCCTACGTCATCGGCCCCTGAAGTGCCTTCTGTCACTAGGGCAGCTTTGTGTCTTCTAGACTTCCACATGAGTGAAAGCACACAGGATTATGATTCTGAGATGCACCCGGGCTCTCTATCAGCACTGTCTATCTTTTCATGACCACATAGCCACAATTTCTCACCATTCAACAAGCAAGCCATTTCCAGTGTATGATTATCAAACAACAATAACAAACTACCAAACCTTTTAGGAGTATTTCTGTGAGTCATCTTTAAACACAGGCTTTTATTTCCCTTGGGAAAACCCCTAGGAATGAATTCCTGGGCTATGTGGTGAATGTAGTTCTACCTTTGTGGGAAACTAGCAGATTTCCCCACTGTGTCTACACTATTTTCCATTCCCAACATTGTAAGAAGAACTTCTAACCAGTCTTATTAATAAACACACGGAACAAGAAATAAGGGTGAAAATCTGACAGAGATCAGAGGAATTAGGAGCAAGCCACCACTCACCAACGCTGCCTCTACTTCCCAGGAGCGAAGTGGAGCAAAAAGACTGCCTTCCGGTCTAACCTGGCTTTTATACCTGTCTATCTGTTAACAAATTTCCCATCTTCCCAAGCTACATCACTTCCTGTCTTGTCTGCATGGATCTTCAGAACTCTAAGGTTGATACTGGGATTAAAGGTGTGTGCCACCACCTCCTACTGCTAGTTCCCCATGTGACCTTGGAGTCACAGAGAACCAAATGGATTAAGGGTGTGTGCTAACTCGCATTGCTATTGTTTTCTATTAGTGGCTGGCAGCCCCGTTTTTCCTCTGACCCTCAGATAAATTTTATTAGGGAGGACAAATAAGATATCACCACACAACATCATGGTGTGGAAGTCCCGAGTGTCACACACCTTCCTGACATTTCATAGGCATCTCAGCCATAGCAAGGGTATGGCACTCCTAAGTTTACATTTCTCTGATGATTCTCGATGGCATCTTTTTATACACTCACTTTCCATTACTATATCAGATTTAGGGACAAGACTCTTCAAATCCGTTTGGCTATCTTTAAAAAGAGTTGTGGGTCTACTTTTTTGTTTTTTGAACCAGGTAAGTGTTTTGCAANCATATTCCCTCTGCCTGTAGCTTGCCTGGTCATTTTTTAACAGTTCATTTGAGGGACAGAAGTTTTTAATTTTGATAACCACATTTTTTTCTTAGATAGTTTCTACGTTTAAAAGCCAATGTTTGCTGTTAGGCAGGAAGGATGGACTGAGGACATAGGATTTCTGGGGCAGGAAAACCACTCAGTAAACATGGTATATACATGTCATTGTACATTTTTCCACTATATGTAGGAAGTACACTTACAGTGATGTCTAACATGAACAGTGAAATCAAGGTGACAATGACCTTTTAGTATAGGTTGGTCACAATAAAATGTTCACCCTGAAGGCTGCATGTTCAGGGACATTTGAGCATAAAGGAAATTGCTATACCTTTCAATATATTTTGCTGTGAACCTCAAACAATCCTAAAATCTAAGGTCTGTTTTTTTAAAAATTATAACAATAAGTTTTGCCTATACAAAAAAAAATCACAAAATGTTTCTCCTATATATTCTTAGGAAGATTTATATCTTGGATGTTTTTCTTAGATGTGTGATCCATTTCAGGTTAATCTGTGTGTTCAGTATGGGACAAGGTTTATTTTTTATGAATACAGTTATCTGTTTTAACCTTGTTGTTTGAAAATGCCCATTTCTTGTAGAACACTCGTAACTTTCTCCATAACCAATGGGCTACATATTTCAGGCCTATCTATCTATACTTAATAGCATACTGTCTTGGTAACTATAGTAAAAACAGGTAGTGAGGTCTCCAACTCAGAGCTCTTGTTCTTAAATCATTTCCGGACTGGAGACTGGTTTCCAGGGGCCCATTCACTCTCAGTAGGGCTGTATTCAATATGGCTTCCAACTGATTCTGCAACTTTTCCCTTTTACTGCAGCCATGACCCCCTCAATACTTGGTCTCTAGTCTTGGGATTTTTCTATATGATATCACTGAAAGGTTTATAATCTCTGTTTTGACCATAAGAGATGCTAGCATATATTTACTTCTGACCTGCCTCGGAGAATCACTGCCCCAGCATCCTGGTCCTTAAGCTAGACCATGTTGGTCNGGTTCAGAGTCTAGACCTCACCTCACCAAGCCACCTTTGCCTATAGGCAATGAAATGAATAAACAAAGTCATTTTCCAACTCCAACCCNACTGAAACAGCCCATGGCCAAGACCGTGGCCCACTTCCCAGCTCACCAAAGAGTAAGATGTCCTTGTCCCTGATTCTGATTCTTCATTGGTCACTGTCTTAGTCACTGCTCTATTGCTGTGAAGAGACACCATGACCAAGGCAATCTTAAGAAAGTATTTAATCAGGAGCTGGCTTACAGTTTCAGAGGCTTAGTCCATTATCATCATGGTGGGGAACATGGTGGCATGCAGGCAGACATGGTGCTGGAGAAGGAGCTGAGAGTTCTACGTCCTGATCCACAGGCAGAGAGAGAGAGAGTCTAGGCCTGATGTGGATTTTGAAACCTCAAAGCCCACCCCCCAGTGANATACTTNCTCCAACAAGGCCACACCTACTCCAACAAGGCCACACCTTCTAATCTTTCTAATCCTTTCGAAAAGTTCTAATCTCTGGAGACCAAGTATTCAAATATATGAGCCTATGGGTGCAATTCTCATTCAAACCACCACAGTAACTTTTAAAAATTTCTTTGTCCTAAAATACTCAAATATGTTTGTCAGCTTTTGGTTACCTACAGGATAGTTTTGAAATTTATCATGTAACAGCTGCATCTCAGGCCTNAGGGCTTGGGTCACTTGATAGACACTAGTGCAAGTTCACTTCCATGCTGGCTATAATCTGAATATAAACTGTCTCCCATAGGTTCCTGTTTTCGAATGTATGATCCTTGGCTGGAGGTCAGGGGAGAGGAAGTTGGTGCCTAACTAGAGGAAGTAGGTCACTAGGGGTAGGCATTCCTTGTCGTTCTCTGTGGGCTGACCCAACATGACTGGCAAGTTCACGCTTCTCCCCTTAAGTTGTTTCCTGTGAGGTATTTTGCTCCAGCAACTAGAAAAGTAACTAATACGAGACTCTTAAGAAAGAGAAAGAAGAAAGGGCAGAGGACAGATGGATGGACAGACTGAGAGGAGATGGTGTCATATATAGTTACATAACAGCACTATTTTCTCATCTAAAAGATTACTTGAGGTCCCTTGTGATTTTATGTAGGACTCACATGCTAGCTATTCAAAAGGATATCCAGTTTTCTGAACAAATCAATTAGGATTTCATCTAAAATAAAAAAATCTAAAATTATAAAAAGACAATTTTGTCCTCAAAATGAGAGGTTGAGAAACTATAGATCCACTTAGCTTAAGATAAGAAACTCAAAAGACAGAGGTTGGGAATGCTGGGATATGACACAAATAGGTAGGTAGCCACAGGTTCAGGGGATGAAGATAATGAAGGCTAGGGTGGTCCTAACTCAGATGGAATGGGACTTTAATCTGAAACGTCACCCAGGATAATCCTAGGAAGAGTCACACTGATGACACATGACATTAGTTTATTTCTATCTGGAAACGCTTAGTTTTAGAGAATGACTACTAGGTACATCATTATATCAGATTCCTACCAAACCCTCAACTATTTGGGGGAACNGCCTGAAGTGTCCCAGAAATTTCTAGTAATTATTAGGAAAATTAAGCTGCTACTCTTAGACTGCCTGGCCATTTAGTCTACCTACTTTGTNTTCCCAAACCTGATATTAAGTATCTTGGGAAATTTTAATTTTCATAGGCCCAAACTGCTTATATAAAACAATTGCAGTTCTATTATTTGACTCAGGAAGACAGAAAAACTAGGGCAGGGTTTATTCCTACCTCAGAATAGAGGTCCCCACCCGCCTTATCCAGTCTACCAGTTGGCTGTCCGGACAGAAGAGCTGTGGGAAAAATCACCCAGCCAGCCAACCTGAAAAAGATGGTGATGATAAAGAAACTTCAATTCTGGCTCCCTGGGGTCTAGCAAGGCAATTTTTGGGAAGGTTTATTTGTAGCTAAAGTAATGTTATTATTCTTTTTCTCCAAGGGCCATATGAATATAGAAAGGGAGATCCAGGAAATCTAGGAGGCTCAATGACCTTTACCACTGGCCCATGGTCATGGCCACGTGGGTATCAATCCAACCACAGGTACTTGTTGTTTCAGAGATAATTCTTAGACACTGAAATGGAGGTTGAACGAACAATTGATGGCTACCTAGCAAGAAGTAGGCAAGGGGGTCTGTGATACCAAATGGTCACTGAAGCCCCTTTCTTCTGACTCCTATGTCTTCACACAGAAGTGACTGCCTCATTTACCATTTAGGNGTGGTGGCGAAAGTGTTCTATCACTGCTTGGATCTCTCTGGTCTTACGAGCTCCCTTAATAAACCTGGGGCAGTTTGAAAATAGTTATGATATGAATTCAGGAATCAAGAAACTGCAGTTGTCCTTGTCTTTAGAGGATAGGGATATATACATTAACAGACATATACAAGACAGTTTGTATAGAGGATGGGAATATACATCTAGAGATACACAAGATGGTTTGTATAGAGGACGAGGATATACATCACAGATACACAAGATNGTTTGTATAGAGGAAGGGGATATACATCTAGAGAGACAGATACACAAGACATTTTGTAAGAACATAATGTCATCATTTGTAAACAATACAAACGTAAAAGGTAACATAGGAAAAGAGAGAGGTGACCTGGTATGCTCTGGTTTTAGTATATAGTTCAGCTGCGTCCTCTACCACTAGCGCAATATAGAGGGGAGAGAAAGCATCTCTTCGGGTTGAAGAAAATGAGATGACAAAGGAAATGGATTGAGTACTTCAAGACTGCTCTAAAAGAGAACACAACTAAACAAAACCCATGGNCTAACGTTAAAATCACGTTATTAGTGCACGGACACCAACTAAACATTGGTCTCTTCCATCCCGACATTCTGCTACATTTTTATAACACAAGAATACAATCTCACACTCCTGAAGGAGTGCTTTTTAGCAAACGCTAGGATAGTGGCAATAAGCATTCCTGATAGGGTGTAAAAATAAAAGGACCCTCCCAGCACTCGGGAGGCAGAGGCAGGCGGATCTCTGTGAGTTCGAGGCCAGCCTGGGCTACCGAGTGAGTTCCAGGAAAGGCACCGCCAAAGCTACACAGAGAAACCCTGTCTCGAAAAACCAAAAAAATAAAAAAATAAAAGGACCCATGTATTCACCTCCTTACAAGCCTTCCCTTAGAAAGTCGTTTTCAGTAATCAATATTTCTACTCCTTCATTATTAATTTAACCCCAGGATTTCAAAAGTAATACAAAGTAAGGCAGGCTAATGGTGATTCAAAAGTAGTAATGACTTCACAGTGTTCACCACGGGTTCAAAACCTGGGGACCTGATGGTTTATGCAGAAGACAAAAAGAACATTTGTTTCCACACGTCTCTTCCACCAGTAACCAACAGAACATTGGTTCCTCAGGCCCCCTTAGTGGGAAGTAGTCTTGTTCCTCTGAAATCTCTTGGCATTTGGTCTACTGACCTCTTGCACTGTGTTACAGCCTTGCTCAGCCTGAACCCAAGTCCTTGAGGGCNGGTTCCAAAGATGGACCTGCTAATGGCCTGTGGGCGGAAGGCCAGAGTAAACTCTAGCTGAATGAACAGAGGCCTGAAAGAATCAGTATTGTGACAGCTACCATCTGGTCATGTAAATTCTGCGTCCAATCCCATTTCCTATATTATAGGAGCAGAATGCTGCATCCTTTAATCAATAAATTAACTTAATTACTCTTGCCAAGATTGTTTAAATCCAGTATAAACCGAACACCCGAAATGAACTCTTTAGAAGGAGTACCAGAGCATTTTAAAGTGATGCTGAATGATCANNGTACTGCTTTGACAAATGCTTTGAAGCCAGTCCATGGTAGACAGACCTACACTTCTACACAAAGCTGGCCCACAGGTTGTGGGCCCTCCTCAATTCGAGGTCATTTTCACCAACTTAGATCTTTGATTTAGACCATTTTACAGACAGCGACACACCCAAGATGAGATGCATGGACAGGGCCCTTTCCAATTAATTACAGAGGACACCTGCATTGGGCGGCTGGGTAGTAGCATCCACTACAGAAAGAGGTAGTGACTAAAATAAGCATCGTCACAAGTAGCTTCAACTTATAGTCATCGCCACTTTCATGTGGGGAATCTGAACCCTGCCTTCCATTCAGATAGATTACTGTGAGGCAAAGAAAGAATAAAGCAGAGAGGCAAACAGGTTCTGCACTTTACATTTCTAATTTCATCCAGTGACTAGAGAAAAATCGCTGTAAGTAAAGATCATGGACACATTCCTAATCATTTGCTCCAATTTGTTTCACTTTCTAGGTGAGAAAATAGTTACAGTCCAGCCTGGTTTTGCATACAGTGTAACGAGCTTGGTCAGGACACAGGAGGGTGAGCAGCTTCTCTGGGGCCGTGAACCAAGGATCATGCCAGCTCTGAACGCCATCATTAGCCCAACCACAGCTGTGACCAGCACATGGTCCCTCCTCCCCCCACACCCTCCAAATCTGATGATGGAAAAAACAAAACACAAACCAAAACAACAGGACTTAGACAGCAAACCCGATGCTCCTACCCTAAACAGACCCCTTCAATGCACTTGATCTGACCTCTTCTTTTACAAGCACCACTGCTGAAAATGAACTAGAACAAAAGAAGATTGGTTACGGACAGCCATAAAGCATGCCACGGTTTGCTACATACATAATTCATGATGCTAAGAGAGCCGCCATCGACATCATTTATCCTTTCCATATTTTAAGTCAGAGAAAAGTTACCAGATACTATTTATAAAGTCTCTTATTTCTATAGGACCCTGCCAATTTTAAGAAATGGCACGGCTTACAAACCTAAGATCATAAGTCTTCTGGAGTTTATGTGCCATCCATCAGAGAGGAGAAGGCTAATAACCCTAAATAAACCAATTAGGTCAGCCGTCCTGCAGAGACTAATGTCACCAGATCACTTCTGCTTTTCTGTTTTTAAAATAAATGCTCCAGTTTTCATCTCACGGTGCTTCAAGTTGATCCTGAACTGTACACTCAAATCAAAGGGTCTAGNATTTGACATGACAGTTAGGAAAGTGAAGCCTAGAGAGAGAGCCAGAGCCAGAGCAGGAATCCGGGTCTGCCTCCTGGACTGTTTCCTTGGTCCCCAAGGATGCTCTGGGGCCTTTTTCATTCATTACATCTGAGTGAGCTCAAGTGGCCACTGGACTTCATTCTCACTCCATCCTTCCACACAGCTGCCATGAGAGAACCTACAAAACGCAAACCCAGCCATTCCAGTTGACGGTTCAATACTGGCCCTCTGACTCACAGGGAAAAATCACCAGGATTTATTTTAACATGATAGGGAGCTGCCGAGAGTTCTCTTCTAACCAAACAAAGAAAATACACACGCACACCACATTTACATTTCATGGGTGCTGATGACGGAATACTTGAGCCCCTCATGTCCATCACCCCTAGCGTCCTCCCCATAGGGCTCTGTGAAAATCTGCAGCCATGCAGTTGGCTGGAGGCCTCTTCCTGCTCCANCCACTTGGCTCCTGCTGGATTCTTTCCTCAGGCCTCCCCAAGTCTCAGAAGGCTTCGCCCTTGGAACTGATGNCAGAGCACCAAGGCTGTTTACTGCCTGCTTCTCTTCCTTCTGCAGCTGTACTCTCCTCTGATGCCCCATGACCTACCCTGTGCCTGCCTGGTCATTGTAGAGCACTAGCTCACATCCATAGTCCAGTTTCTCTGTTGAAAGCAATCATAGGAATTTCTTACATGTCATTTCCTTTTTCATTCAAGTAATCCCTACTTCTGACAGGTGGAAGCTATTATTTTTTTCTAAGGAACTGTTTGAAAANTAATAGAGATGGTAGGCTCTGGGGGACAGCCTCACTTCTGCTGCATACTGTGTGCCCAAGGTACTCAGTCCTCTGAGGCATCAGTGTTCCTTATCTGTGAACAAAGATCATGGTAATCACAGTCTTTGTTTATTGAGTGTTTACCATGTTGCAGAAACTGTATTAGGGACCTCTAAGGAGATAGTGACGCAGGTACGAATGCTTAGGAATTGAGTGAATTTTCCTCCCGGTTTTCGGNTAAAGCTGAGGCTTTAGGATGCCAAGTAGCTTCCTAGAGGCCCCAGCCCATGGCTTTGAACTTCACGTGAACAAAACAGAAGCAAGGGCTCTTTCTCTGGTGCTGATTTAGCATCAAGAAAGCAGTATGGCAATTCTCATCTCTGGCTGCAGCGAGAGATACATGTTCTGCGTCAACTTCCATAGGAAACCATGTGGACTCCTTGAGACAAAGATCAGGGCCTTTACAGAAATGAGCTGGGTCAGAGGAGGGGCAATAGCCAGAGGGGGATGAGGCAGAAAGCAATCCAACGCATGGATAACACGCAGCCTGGCTCCAAGCAGAAAATCCTCAGAGCACATGCTTTAGCATCCTCCGAGGTGAGAGAGCATGTGTTAGTGCACAGCTACGAACAAAGCCACTGACACACCACCAGATTCTTCAAAAGCAAATATTTGTCCACAGCCAAAGAATGGGATTCTTTCCTAACAAAGAACAATGGTCGCTGTTCTAACTCCCCATTCTTCCTCTCTGGTTTCCAGTGGTTTATGATCTCAATGGAGATCCCCCGTGAATAAGCGTGTCTTGCCTCACAAATGGCNCTATAAATCAGAAGGTTTACGGATGGTAAAAGATGGGCAGTTTAAGTACCCTGACCCTGCAGCTTCCAGCCTGCCGAACACCTGAGGCTGCAGGTGCAGCAATGTATCTGGTCCTGGAAACAGTCACCTGTTTTGTTTGTGTTTTGTTGGTGGTGGTGGTTTTGTTGTTGTTGTTGTTGTTTTGGTTTGGTTTGGGTTGGGTTTTGTTTGTTTTTGTTTGGGGGGGTTGCTTGTTTTGTTGTTTTATTTGGCTAGGCAAGAGAATTTTGACAACTCTGGTAATCCACAAGATGCAATGAGCCCTCCTGTTTGGCTAAAGCATGAATTCTGTAGCATGTTCCAGAGACAAGTCTCAGCTGCATCCACAATGCTCAAGGAGAGGCTGGGCAGGCGAATGGTCTGTTGACAGGAGTGCTAGCTGTCTACACTGAAGCTGAGCCACCGCCCCCTTCACCCCGAAGCCAAAGCCACGTTCCTGAAATGACCAACTAGAAAACCAGTACACTGGCTTTCGCTTACACCAAGAAGAAAGGATGTAACATGGTAACTAGGGAGAAGCAGAGAGCTGTGTGCTTGCATTTGTGGAAAAGCAGAGGCTTAAGATACAAAATAAGTTGAAAAGAACACCTGCTTTACCCAAGAGAGGGAAAGAACCAAGCCTGTGCCACTCAGGAGCCATCTGGGGACCAGCCGTGTCAGGGACGGGGACAGATGAATGCTACTGTGGGCTCTAAAGGTCCTTTTATTGTTCCTGTACCCCCAGGCTCAAAAGAGCCCAGCTCTCAGCAGACAGAGGAGCCAGTTTTGGCACCGACATATTTTGGAAAATTCACATTTCTTTTTTTAGTACTTCCCATGCAATTCATGAGCAATACTTGAATCAAAGTCACCTCAGCTATGCCAGGCATCTATAGAGTCCCACTGAATATATTTTTTAGTAACATGTTCAGAGAAAATGTGAACCACCCTTCTCCTCCATACTGTCTGCATTGATTTTGGGCACTCAGGGTAAGGAGAAAGATTTTTAAAGAACATATGGTGAGACCCATACTTGAAGAAGCCAACTCGGATGTTGTTGGCTTCCAGAGAAATGCCACCAGCAAGGATCTTTGAAACACAGCAGCAACAAAAACAGAGTTTAATTCTGTATTGTTCAACCAGGGCGAACACATTTGAGTTACACTAGGTTAGATTCATTCCTTATTCATCATGTACAGAAAAAAACAAACCATGTGGATAACCTCTTAAAAATTATCCTCCCACTTGCTACAAGAAGCAGACATCCAATGCTGGTTTCTATACCACACCAAGCATAAGTCTAGAAAAGGCGACAGTGTGGAACTCCACCCTGTCACCAGCAGCAAGGCAGAAGCAGTGTTTTGAGTCAGTGGGACATGGTACACGACCAATTACTTTTCATTGATTTCTTACATGGACCAAGCATAACTGCCACAGTCTTATTTTGATCGGTGATCTTCTTATTTATAAACATGCAAGATTTGTAATTACGACTATGTCTAAACACCACATCGCACAATAATGGATGAATTAAGCTGTGAAGAGTGTAATTACGCTCAAAGCAATAGCGTTCCAACATGCATCACAGAAGCCAGTTAGGAACATTACCTCCTTTGAAACCACGAAGCCGAGTTTTCCTAATTCCCAAGCCTCTGCCCTGTCCCACCATTCTGACTAATTGCACAAAGGGAGCCTGACAAACTCAGGAGGTTTTTTTTTNAAAGCGGCTCATTGTGAAACCTCCGAAAGGGAGAAAACCTCTTCAGTTTAAAATCTAGAAAACTGGGTAGAAGAGATGAAAGGTCTGTCAGCGCAGGCTGACTAAACAGTACAGAGAGGGGACAGAATATTATGATACGCCATAGACACATACGCAATGTGTCTATGCATGTGCTTGTTTTCACACTGCCNCTATGGCAGCATTTCCAAACTACATATTTTTTTAACAGTGTGTGTGTGTTGGTATGTGTGCTTGAGTTCAGGTGTCCCAAGAACCAGAGATGTCAGACCCACCCAGAGTTGGTTGTAAGCCACCTGATGTGGGTACTAGGAATTGAACTCGGGACCTCTGGGCGAGTGATACATGTTCTCCCCTGCTGAGCCATCTCTCCAGCACCCCAAATATATATTGTGATCAAATGCAAGGTGCAAAACGAGCCTAGGTAACCTCTTTCAGGTTAAGTACACACTAACACACCCCTGCAAGATACCACAAGAAACATTTTACAAATAAGAAGTGAGGATGATGATGATGGGGGGCGGGGCCTCTGCTATTGAATTTACTTTCCATATGCAGCTATTACTTTTTTATTGCTAGAATCATCACGTGATTTCTTCTCTTCTCTCCCTGCAATGATGTTACAGATTTTTTTTAAGAAGACAATTGTAAAAAAAAAAAAAAATTTAAGTTAAAACAAAAATTTCTAGATAACCGAAAAGGCAAACAAGCTGGGGTGGGGGGATCTTAAATACAACAAAGATACATGAGGAGTTCATCTAAACTGNTAAAACACTGTGATGATTTTTTTTTAAAGCTGAAAGCCAGTATGATGATGCCAAAAGATATTATCTGAAAACTCAGAAAAGTAGCAACATAATTAGGCAACATGCATGCTAGTGAACATCCTCACTAGTTAGAACTCTGAGTCATCATCGAGGTGCTGTTTTCCATTAAATATCAGTGCGTTGTGAAGATGATGGACAGCAGAAGGGAAGCCCGGTTAAGGGCTCTGGCAGGTAGCAGGACAGCAATGAAAACATGTTCTAAGACCACGACATTTTCTGCCTAACACTCACTGATCGTATTTCAGCAATGGCCACTCAAATGCAAAAATCTCATAGCACCTCTTTGAAAAGCATGGCTGATTTTTGTTGGTTTCTTCGGAACTCGACTCACTAACACTAGAAATAGACCCCAACTGCTACTGCACACACCACTGGCAGTTCCTGCACCTGCTCCAGCTCCTGCAGCTGCAAAGACCAGGGGCCTTCCTGCAGGAAGGCTGCAGCTCCAAGTGTGCCCAGGGCTGTCTGCAGAGGAGCATCTGAAGCTTGCTGCCCCGGATGGGGGGACAGTGTTGCTCCTGTGAGTAAATACAGTGACATGCACCACCCTGGATTCAGTTTTCACACATTTTTGCTAGGTTCCTTTATCTATAAAATCTGCGAATAATAATAAAAGTTCATGGCCCAAAAAAAAAAAAAACAATTTTCAGAAAGAAATACAGCCAAGCAAGGTGTGGTAGCTCATGCCTGTAATCTCAGAAGGCTGAGGCAGGAGGTTAGCTACAAATTTGAGGCCATCCTGGGCAAAAAGTCTAAAAAAACAAACAAACAAAAACAGAAAAGGAAAAGAAGGAGAAGAGTTCAACACAGAATTACAACAATAAAATGCAAGTGTCCAAATGGCTGAGCCAAGGCAACACGGTTAAATAAACAGCTAAAATCGCCTTGCTCGCTATTATGTAAACACTCACAATTATTGTGCAGGTAGAAATCCCCTGAAATGTAATAGACAATAGCTTAGTTTTTTTTAAAAAAAATCAATATTTAAATTATTTATACAATGAGCTAAGTACATATTTTAAAAACCTAAGCTTAAAGAATGGACTGAAGAAACAGAGTGATTATGGCACATATCAGCCATGAGTGACATCTTTTCCCTTTGTCCTCTAAGTTTATATGTTACAGTATGGGGAAATTTAGTTTTTGAAAGATTGCACTGTGCCATACCCTCACTATTAAAAAAGAAAGATCTTACCCACAAGCTTGTGTGTATACAAACATGCACACACACACACAGATGTACAGTAGATGTGCAGTATGTATAGTGCATGTATACCATGTATAGGGTGCAAAAGCCACAGCACAAATAGACCAGAGGATGGTCCCCTTTCACCTTTGCTTGGGCTCTAGGGCTTGAACTCAGGTCTTCAGCTTGCATAGCAAGCGCCTCTGCCACTAAGACATCTTACCAGCTCAGAATGCTTCAATTTTAAAAAGCAACATAAATTCTATGCTTCAAGTCAAATCAGAAAAAGAAAACACAAAGGATACTTTTAAATACCTTGCACTTCCAAGCATTTCAGTCAAAGTGCAACAGAGTGTATTTGGGTAAACTCAGAGGCAAGGACAGACAAACTGAAGCAAGAACAAAGTGATCAAGGCCAGAAACGCTGTCTCCCTGAACTCAGTTATATCTAAGTGAATGATATACATCCAAAAGGGTGTTGGGAAGCAAAGTTAATTGAAGTGGTATTTTCATTTACTCTAGAGTTATAAGCAATGCATAAAGTGAGTAGAGATGTGTTAGATCCAAATTTGCTTTTCTCGGGGAGAATTACAGCAAGGAAAATCAATCTCCTCACACACAATCCTATGGATTACCAAGGCATGCAGCTATCCACTGTGGCAACTATCAACGGCTCTTTCTTCCCTGTACTGTGACCTGGAGAAAGTGGCCAGTGCCACACTTAGACACTGTATCCCATGCAGATCATCTGNGGCTACCTTTCCATTGTCCCAGTTGCAAATGCATTCCAGCAGAGCTGTTCAATGGCAAAGGCCATGNTGGAACAGTGCTTCAAAGCTCGGACTCAAGGGCCAGCAGGAGTCGCTGCCAAAGCTGATTGGCCCAGAAATGACATTTAAATAAAGNAGTTCCTTCTTTATCATAACTCCTAAACACCAAATCCTTAGAGCACACAATCTATGCCACACCCACTTAGCCTTTCAGTCAGTCCCCTTCACATACTGAGACCCACTATCTTCCTCCTGTGGTCACCTGGAAACTCTCTTTAACACTCAGCTGCAGAGTGGCCTTGCAGACACCACTACGGCATGCTTTCCTGNTGGTTCACACTCCTGANCATGACCTCTGCTGGGCCCCACTCCCTGCAGGCCCAGCTATTAGCNATANGAAAGATATTCACNGNGAGCTGCCTGCTAAGGAGCTAACCTNTCTGAGAGGTAAACAGAAGGCTGGAGCAAACCCAGAGCNCTCTTCTGGGGAACTCACTCACTAAAGCTCATCTCCATTGGAAAATGAGGGCAACAATGATCCTACTTCATAAGGTCACCAGGGATCTGAATGAGCTCATCCAGTTGACGCCTCTGAGCATGCTGAAAGATCAGTGCACACTCAGTTTTATGGTGTCCNCCAACCACCTCCTTTATAAAGCCAGTCTTGATGACACACACATGCATGGCACGGAAGCTGAGAACCATTAAAACAACAATAGAATTGAGAAGTCAAACAAAACAGCCAAGAGAAGTATCTTTCTGGTTTGACATTGTTACCCCCCACTACTTTTTAAAAACCTTTAGTGTGTGTGTGTGTGTGTGTGTGTGTGTGTGTGTGTGTGTGCATGTATGTATCTACATACATAAGTTTATGCATGTGTGTGTGTGGAGGCCAGAAGTCAATTCAGCAAGACTAGCTACCCATCAGATTCCAGGGATCTTCCCATCTCTACCTCCACATGCTGGGATTGCAGCCCCACTCCAAGACAAGTTGCTTTTTACATGGGTACTAGCAACCCTAAGCCAGGTCCTCATGCTACCCACGGAACCACCTCTCCATCACCTCCACAAGCATTCTTCAGCTTTCTCCTTACAAACAAGGGAGGGATAAAGGGTTGTGTTACTGCCCCTAATTCATCAGCACATAGTTCTAACTCCATGTAAACAGCACATGACTCATNTTGGNAGNAGTGAGGATCTGAGATGTTTAACTCTTTGATTCTCTCCACATTTAATAGGCTAATAATAGGAAAACATCTCAACAAAGCCTCCCTCCACAAAGAAACCTGTAAGTAGTAGTCGCATATGCTCGGCAACGCCCACTTTAATTTGCGCTGTCTTTAGAGTCGGCATTCATAGTCTTTGGCATTTGGAAATGACTGATGACTTTGATCCTTCCAAACCGGGAGCTAAGAAGTGACTAATAAGTAATAGCTTTGGGAGGTTATAGAAAGACTCAGTGATGATGCTGGTTCCAGCATCCTCTCAGGCTCTGCCTGAGATTTACCACAACAAACCATCTAGACTCCAAGTCAACTGGAGAGAGATGTGGGCATTCCTTTCTACCCACTCTTCTTCATCATGCAAATTCAAACTGGGAGTCGGCTTCACTCTAAATGAACAGATTTTTTTT
>LZPO01107965.1:113617-134171 GCA_001675575.1 Neotoma lepida | reverse complement strand
TGATGGGAAAGGTTCCAGTGATTGACAGGGATGGCTGCACACCAAGGTGACAGACAATCAATTGGATAGGGTTAAACTGGTAAATTTTATGCTGGGCATAGTTTGCAACAATAAAAGAAATCCAATGTGCGCATTTGGTCCACACCACAATTTTCCTTGACCTATAATGTCCTGAAATATGTCTCGTAAAAGGTCACTGCTTTACAGGGAAGAAAGATCCCACTGCAGAATGGACCACAGTNTCTGAGGAGCAAAATGACTGCCTCATTTTCGCTAAGAATTCTGACAGTTAAGCTATAACTTACTCAAAAGGTTTGGAGGGAGAAGGAGCTGACGATATATAACCCAATAATATCCACTGTGTTGTTTCTAACTAAACTTATTTTTATGGCTAGGTATTTCCTCAGTTTTCTGTATTTACTAGTGAGAAAGACTTGAAGTTATAATTTATTCTTGTTTCCCCTAAGCAGAACTTTCATAAACCATTCATGGTTTTATAATTGACCTTGATNGTAAAACTAAACATTCATGGTTTTCCTCTCTATGTGGTAAATTATATAGACATATTGCTATCTTTATACAGAGCCATGGTTAATAATGTTTGACTAAGGACTGGAGAAATGGCTTAGTGTTTAAGAGCACTGGCGACTCTTCCAGAGGACCCTGGTTCAATTCCCAGCAACCACATAGTGGCTCACAACCATCTCTAACTCCAGACTCAGAGGATCCAATGCCCTCTCTGGTCTCCTTGGGCACCCGGCATGCATGTGATATATAGATATACATGCAGACAAAACACCCATGCAAATAAATAAATAAATAAGATTTTAAAATGATGATTGACTAGTAGTCTGGAGTTGTACATCAGTCAGTAGAGTGCTTGCCTAGCATGCACAAGGCTTGAGATTCAAGTGTCAATACTGCATATAACCAGACATCNTGGTACCAACACATCTGTTATCTCAGTTCTCAAGAGACAGAAGCAGGAGGATGGGAAATTCCAGGTTATCCCTGGCTTCATAGCAACTCCAAGGCCAGACGAGCTATGTGATACCTACCCTATTTCAAAACAAAGATGTACAAACAANAAAACTTAATGATTGACTACAAGAAAATATTAAATTAGACTTTTAGGTTATTCTGTCACAAATTTGCACAAGTCATTTTTTAAGGAAGATTTGTTTAATTAAAAAGCNTGATTCTGCTCCATTCCCTGAGAACTTGCCTCTCGGTGTGGACCTAGTTTAACTCTTTCTGTCTTAGTTAGGGTTTCTATTGCTGTGAAGAGACACCATGACCACGGCAACTCTTATAAAGGAAANCTTAATTGGTGACTTACAGTTTCAAAGGTTTAGTCCGTTATCATCATGGTAGGAAGCATGGTGGCATGCAGACTGACATGGTACTGGGGAGGTAGCNGAGANNTCTACATCTGGATCAGCAGGCAACAGGAAGGNAAAGCTGCACTAGGTCTGGCTTGAGCATCTGAAACCTCAAAGCCCACCCCCAGTGACACACTTCCTTCAACAAGGGCACACCTCCTAGTGTTGCCATCCCCTATGAGCCTATGGGGGCCATTGTTTTCCAAACCACTGTAATCACCAACCCTATCAGCCTTGCTTTCTAGCCCATCTCCATTCTTTTCTGTCACTCAAACCCAGAAACACNTTCTACCAGACATTCCCAGTGACCACACTGGGTTTGGACTCAGATTGAGGCCTCCCTCAGCCATCATCAGAGACGTTTCTTCTTGCAGTAGATGGGAACTAACACAGAGACCCACAATTTGCAGAGAGTGAAATACTTGGAAGAATTCAGTCCTAAATGAGATATCTTTAGGAAATCCTNTCTTTCAGTGGTCTATGCNTAAGAGGAGGAAAAACGATTATAAGAGCCAGAGGTGACAGATGACTCCAAGGAAATAGTGTCTTCCAGACACAACAGTGTAGAGGGAAAAGTAGTAGAATTATTGTATCTAGTGCTGTGGAATAATCCTTTTGTACACTGTAAAGATGTGTTGCTCTCATTGGTTTAATAAAGAGCTAACTGGCCAATAGCTAGGTAGGAAGAGATTAGGCAGGAGAAGCAGACAGAGAGAACACTGGGAAGAAGAAGGGCAGAGTCACCAGCCAGATGCAGAGAAAGTAGGACATGTAAAGGATGAGGTAACAAGCCATGAGCCATGTGGCAGCCCGTAAATTAATAAATATGGGTTAATTTAGGTTGTAAGAACTAGTTAACAGCAAGCCTAAGCTGTCAGCCAAGCATTTTAATTAATAATAAGTCCCCTTGCTGTTTATTGGGGAGCTGGCAGTCCCACAAAAACTCTGCCTACAACCAAGGTAAACATTAGAATGAAATAGTTGTTTTTCACAGTATCTAGGGTAAACATCAGAATGAAGAGTTGTTTTCTAGAAGCACTTAGACCTTGAAGAAATCATTGTGGAAAACAGTGATTGTTTATTATCTATAGAGTTTTTCTGAAGGAGCTTTACAGCCTTTGCATGACTCTGGTCATGTGTCAGGATTCTCCTGACACACCTGGAGCTCTTGGATTACTGAGTACTGCAAACAGTACACAATAAGGACTAAAATGACAGGGGTGTGATGCTTTCCTTCAGAGAGCATATAGATTAGATCAGGGCTTTGGTATGAGGAACTTGTTTTACCCAAACAGCAACTTTTGTATAACAATCAATAAATATGCCTTTGCATGGCTGTTTGAGGTTCAGTTTATAGAAATGGTTCCTCCCTGCTGCCAGAGAGCCTAAAATTCATCTTGGAGTAACACTCTTTCTTTGACCTACCCATGCAACACAGAACACCGGACACAACAAGACTGATGCACATNTGAACTCACAGAGACTGTAGCAGCAAGCACAGGGCTCTCACAGGTTCAAGTTAGACAGAGTCCTAGCACTGAGAGGGAGAAGTAGACATGGTCCTACCCTTGGACAAACTATCTCCAATTGATATCTACTTGCAAAAGAAAAATTAGTTTTCTCTAACAGAGTCTTACTGGGCATATAAACCATACCTCAGGGTAGGCCCAGGCCCAGTTCAATATAAAACAAATTCAATAGTATTTTTGTAAACTTTTTCTCTCATTTTTCTTTGCTTGGGTATTTTTTTTTGTCTTAATGATTGTCTTAGTTAGGGTTTTCATTGCTGTGAGGAGACACCATGACCACAGCAACTCTTATGAAGAAAACATTTAATTGGGGTGGCTCACTTACAGTTTCAGAGGTTCAGTCATCATGGTGGAGAGCATGGCGGCATGCAGGCAGATGTGGTGCTGGCTACATCTTGGCTTGCAGGGAAAAGAAAGTTGACTGAGACACTGGGCAGTATCTTGAGCTTAGGAAAGCCTGCCCCCACAGTAACACATTTCCCACAACAAGGCCATACTCATTCCAACAAAGTCACCCCCCTAATGCCACTCCCTATGAGATTATGGGGGCCAATTACATTCAAACTACCACAATGATCTTTTGCTTATACATTTTGGTTTCCATTTTTGTGTTTTTGTGGGGCACGGGGCTGTGTGTGCTTCTTGATTTTTTTTTCTTGGTTTTATTTTTGTTTTTTAAAGAAAGAGAGAAAGAAAAGGTGTGGAGTTGGTGGGGGGAGGTGGGGAGGATCGAGGAGGAGAAAATTGTGGTCAAAAAATACTAAATGAAAAAGAAGAAACCTTTTTAAAAAGCATGATTCCTTCTTTTTATATATGCATATATATGTCTATTTTTTCTGGTTGAAAATCAAGTGTATAAATTATAGAAAATTCAAGAAATTCATGGAGGCCCAAATAATCCTGTGGGGCATGTTGCAATGCCTTTCAGNGGTCTATCCCAGCAGTGAGGTAGACCAGATGTCTGCCTCCACAGTGCNGNGCTCATTAGAGCTGTCTGTTGTGATAGTTCCTGCAGGTAAGGCCTCAGGCTTCTCTGAGCTGCTCCATTCACCAACTTCCTTGCCTTCTTGCTGTGTTCAGCCAATGGCCCTGCTTCATGAGTCTCCAGAAGGACTCACTTTCAGGGGAGGAATTCAGTGTTTTCTTTTAGTGCCCCTTAAAATCACACCTTGAAATGTTGATTTGAATACAAACTGTTTATTTGGGAGGCAATCCCAAGAAAAGGTGGTAGGCAACTGANAAAGCTGAAGAGCCAAGGAAAGGGGTTGGGGATTACCAAGCAAGCTTTCCTTAGGGACAGCTGGAGTTTAATCTCTGGGGAAATCTCAGGCAATGAAGAGTGAGTTGTTCCACTTGAAGATGGGATGTTGGGATATTTATTTATTGACAATCCCAGTCCTTGACTGAGGCTTTCTCCAAAATGAGTGCATGAAAATGCCAGGAGTGAGAAGCTGAGGGAGGAACTCCACGTTGAGTCAGGAGAGCACAGCAAGCTGTACAATGGCGTTCTGAGCCCTGGCCTGTTTCCACTGAAGTCTCAAAAGGAGTTGCTGGAAGGCCAGTTCTTGTGTAGTGGCATGGGCAGTGGGGCCAACGCCAGAATCCCTCAAAGAAAGAAAAGGAGGTCCTGGGTACCCACAGCTTTTTTTCACAATAAAGCTTACTCAGGAAAGAAAGGGCTGGAGCAAAGAGATAGCTGATTAGAACAGTGTTAAACTGGCGTTATTGAAAGTTTTCTCCATCTATAAGACCTGAGATAGTTGCCCCCTCCCTCTCCCCCTCCTCGTGTGTGTGTGTGTGTGTGTGTGTGTGTGTGTGTGTGTGTGTGTGTGTGTGTGTGTGCACTGTTTTTTATTTTGTGAGACAGGACCTTGTTTTGCAGCCTGGCCTAAACTCAAGATCCTTCTGCCTCACCTTTCTCAGTGCTGGGATTATAAGTACGCACCACCACACTTGGCTGGCTAAGACAGACAGACAGACAGACAGACAGACATGCATGCGCGCGCGTGCACGTGTGCACACACACAAACACACACACACACACACACACACACACACACACACACACACAGTCTCTTCAGGCATCCAGTCATATCTGAATATTGTTTCTCGCTGTCAGCCCCTCTGTTTGCAGCTGTAGCCCGGAGGCATTCCTTTAAAGATCAGCTCTGAGCAGAAACTGTTAGTGCTGCAAGAGAGGAGCCAGAGCATTTATGANCATGAACATCTATGTTGACAAGGAGATACATGATCCTGCTTTGTGCTCCAGTAGTTCCAGCATTAGAGATATTCAAATTAGAATCAACATTCCTACAGCAGAAGGCTCTTGTCCTAGAAAAGACATTGAGGTTCAAATAGAACAATAAGAAACAACAAAATATTGAGGATGACAATNTCACACTACTATGAGTACAGGTTCAGTGTCTCATTACACCTACCTATTGAGTCACTCTGACTACTCCTGGGGACAGTCCTGAAATCTTCCTAAAATTCTGACCAGAAACTCATGGCCCTGCTTTTCAGAGAGGAAATCTTTAGTGGCTACTCAAGTGAATGCCACCCAAGACAGAGTGAGGATGGGATGATCCTTTGGGTTTGAGACGTTGTTGAGATTCATACCACGGTAGGTAGAACAGATGACAAAAGTCACTTATTTGGCCACCTCTGGTTCTTCTTCTCCATGGAGGAATGCAGACCCTAATATGATTCCTGTGAGTCTACACAAAACCCACTTCATNGATAATCCCAAGATTCTGCTATTTAACAAGAAAGTTGAAGGACATGATTTCTATGATTAAGATAACTTCTCTTGGAAGTACTCAGGGATTAAAGGAATTCTACAAAAAATAAANATGCACATGTATTCATACAGCTAAACACTTGTTTTAATGGAGCAACTATCTTGCAACTTACATTTCTAATCTTGATTACTTTGCCTGTGGTTTTAAATCATTGTGGTCAATGTGATGAATATTTCATGAATGACCTGAGACACNCAGTGAATGGAGATAGGTGCTTTAGTTTCACNGGGCTGTTGTGAAAACAAGTGAGATAATGTAATATAAAAACAATTTCCAGGCTCTATAATATATGATTAGGAAGCATAATATTCACTTGCTTGCTTCTTGAATGTCTCTTCATGCATTTTTTGTAGTGACTCTGCATTATCCTAATTGAATTGAGACCTGTTTAATCATTGCCAAATTGTTCTTCATTCTTGTTTTCTGCTATCTAAATAAAGCTATTTATAAACATTTCTGCATGACTAGCATTTTTCCCCCTTTTGAAATGCTTCCTCTGGATGAATTCCTAGAAGTGCAATAAATGGGTCTAAATAGAGTTGAGACATTCTTGCTGAAATGATGGATGCCTTCTTAGCTTACCCAAACAACTAGTTAATTATGATATGCCATAATTCAGATGAATTAAGAAACTAATTCTAATTGTGGTGGTGATACCAAGTCAGCATATATAGAACCAGTTGAGATAATTTTCAAGACAGGAGGTACATACAATAGAAAAACCCAGTTAAGATTTNACTTACCAGTTCAACTTTGCCACTAANGGCTGCATGAGTGGACCTAACCCAGTTTACTTAACTCACTTTGGCCTTAGTTTTATCCCCTACCAAGTGGAGTCCAAAGTCTTTTCCAGATCGCATACTGGCTCCATTGGGAACAAAGGCCCTTCTCCTCCAGGCAAGTCACCTGAGGATAAATGACTGAGAGAGAATTCACCTCTGGGTAACCCTCTCAGNGCAAAGAGCTTCCCAGTCCAGTCATTATTTTATGCTATCATAACAACAGTGTGGGTGGGGAGGGCAAGTGTTGCTGATGGCCGATCTCCACACATCAACAATTAAAACAAAACAAAACAAACAAACAAAAAAAAACCAGGCTGTGAATCCCACCAGCATGTTCTCTTTAGTGTGGGAGAGAAGGAATCAGGCCACCCTGACCTCGTGTTCCAGGGAGGCTGCCAGGAAGCCCGAGGAACCTCCTTTGGATGCTAAGGCAGCACTCTTGGCAGCTCTGAGAGGAAGCAGAGAGGGCAGTGCAGTGAGTTAGTGCTGAGAAGGAGATGAGGATGCAGCAGGACAGTGAGCTGAATTAACCCCGAGTGTCACTCTCGGCACTTTCAGAGATGGCCGTATAATTATTTCAGAAAGAGCAAGCAAACCAAGCAACAAGTAAGCAACAATCTCCCACCACACCCACATACGAACTTTATTCAAACTTCATTCACTTCAGAGACTATAGCACTTAAGAAAAAATATAGGGCCAGATTGTAACTCAGGTCTTGCTTAGCATATAAAAAGTCTGGCATTCCATCTCCAGCACCACAAAAAAATAACTGTATGAATAAATCTTCATGTTTATACTTCATGAGGAGTTATAAACTATCCCTTAGATTCAATTCTGGAGTTTCTTGTTTTCATATTTCTTCTCTATTTCTCTGGCAGGGACACTGACTCTAAGACCCCAGACTAGAGGTCATCTACAAAGACAAGAACGTGAATGATGAACACTAAGTGTCACCAAACTCAGCGTCTCTGGATTTTCCTGACCGTCCATGGCCTCCCTTCCCTGCAGGACTCAGAGCCCCAGTTCTTGACCAATGCCTGGCTGGCTCTGTGGCCTCTGATCACCCCGTCTGTTTACCTCTGCTATATAATCATCTCCTTTGAACCCTAATGCCTCCTTAGACTCACCCTGATCTTGCTTGCACTTTGCACCATGGCAAACCACTTGTTGTGAGCTGTTGTGTACTTTTCCCTGGCTCTGGACCCAGATGATTCTTGCTCTTGCTTCTTAGTCTAATAAATGCTTACATCNGTCACCTTTTAAGTCTTAGCTAAAATATCTCCTCCAGAACCACTTTAGCACTCAGACCATTATAAACTTGTAAGAGCTGTGTTCGACAGAGCCAAACATTTTATATTGATTTGCATATTTCAAGCATTCAGCCAGAATTTAGTAAATAACTGTTGCGATGCACACTGAATACATAGGGAGATGTCTGTGCTAATATTTGCATCACCAATTCCTCTTCAGTACAAGGTAGGTGAGGAAGGCAGATGATAAAAGAACGTATAAAGCACTGTGGGAACTTATATTCAGCCATGTTTGTACTTAAAGTTGCTTGACAGAAATTCATCTAGAGCAGTANTTCTCAACCTTCCTAAGGCTGCCATCCTTTAACACAGTTCCTCATGTTGTGGTGACCCCTAGCCATAAAATTATTTTGTTGCTACTTCATAGTTGTAATTTTGCTACTGTTAGGAATCATAATGTAAATATCTGTGTTTTCTGAAGGTCTATGGGGGTCACAACCCAAAGTTGAGAACCAATGAGTTGGAAACAAGGCAAAAGGGGGCCAGATGGTCTAAGATTCTTTTCCCTTCCAAGGATCTAAATGAAACNAAAAAAGTCCCTCAATACCCCACTCCTAACACAGTCCATGACTTTTTCTTATACTTTCTTTCTTCTTAAATTGTTTTTACATTGAATTGAATTCTTCTGTATGAGGGAGGAGGTGCTCATGTGTGTAGAAGTCAGAGGACAGCCTGTAAGAGCCATATCTCTCCCTCTACCACATGGGACCTGGCAATTGAACTCAGGTGACCAGGCTTGGAGACAAGAGCCCTTACCCACTGAGCCATCTCACTGGTCCCCTCTTACACTTTCTAACAACGGGAACTCATTTAAGTTAACAAATTGCTCTTAAACAAATCCTGTTACTTCTTAGGAAGTCTAGGCCTCATTTACCCCTTAGTACAAGTTATTCTAAGTGTGACTCCTCTGCAGAATGACTTGCTTGGGACAGTGGGCTTTGAAGACCCATGCTTTGAATGAAAGACTCCTTCCAGGCATCATTGACACANTTTAAATGCTAATCTGTGCTCCTGGGCAGTGGTCCACTGTTGGCCCTCGTTCCAAGCCCNTAGGAACATAGTCTCCATAGTGANGAGATCCTGAACAACCTTCCCAGACAAAGCTAGTTTCAAATGCTGGCTCTGTTATCAATAGGCTCTATTCTGTCTTTCGGGAAGTCACTCAATTCTGCTAAGCTTCTGGTTTTTCACCCATAAAAGGATAAACATAATAGTAAATCCTCAAGATGTGAGAGCTAAAGTCTAGTGTGTCTTTGAGCTACTCTGGGACTCCAGAGACTTGCTGTGGATAACTGTGGATTGGCTGGCTATTGCTCTTATCTGAGTAGGATGAGGGATAGTTTGGTCACAGCACAGGAGACTTGGGAAGTATATGGCCAGATGTATTCCACAGAACCCTGATCTACTGAGGTATAGAGTATCACAGCTGCTTTAAGACAATCATGAACCCACAGCCTGCCAAAATGAGCCCTGATTAATTAGATTCTGGAGTCTACTCCCTCTTCCAATAAAGGATCTTTGCTATTCCTAGTGGGCTGATCCGGGGAAAGTTGGTGTGCTCTATAGAGGTGCAGAGCACACAAAAACTTTGAACCTTGGATAAGAAGTGAAATGTCAGGAGCAGTGGTACCCATCTGTAAATGATCGATCTACCCACATCACCTTTGGAATTAAAGCTCACAGAAAACTTTGCTCTCAGAGAATTTGGAGTACCCACCCCTGCGTGGGCCCAACCTTACCCTGTTAGATCAGGGTTTCAGAAATGGTGATGGAGAATGTTCATGAAGTCAAGCTTCTGGGCCATCCTGGTTTCCAAAGTGGTCCCCTGGACAACAGCATCAGAATCACTTGGCCATTTACAATAAATGCAGAATCTTGGNCTGTACCCAGACCTACTGAATCTACATTTTCAAAAGATCATAACAAAATACATACAATGTAGAATTTATCATAATAGCTTTTTTTTTTTACTATACATATAAGTAGGTTCAAATGCGTTCATATAATTATATAGCCCATTTCCAGGTCTCTTGGAATATACCAATATATTCCAACATATATATACCATCCAGACATGGAAACTTGATACCTGGTTAGGCAACTCTTCACCCCCATCCCCAGCCTCTGGCATACACCCAGAACCTGCATTTTTTAAAAAGATTCCCAGCTGCTTCCTATGCCTANTAAATGTTTGGGAAGGAGGAACCAAAGTATAAAACTCAAAGATCATAAAATCCAGAGCTTTGAATGAGTTTGTGGAGGCAGCCAGGCCACTCCACAGGGCAAAGTCAGGGGCAAAATCATGGAAGCCAGTCGGTGGAACCATGGCAAATCCCTCTGGGTAATTCTGGTACATGGCCAAGTTTGACAGCATGGCTTTGATGATCTATCTCTATAATCATCAAAATCACCTAGAGACTTTAAAACCATATCCATGCCTGAGGCCATCAAAAACCATCTAATTTCTAGAGGCAGGACCCAGGCACATAACTTTTTATAGATTTTCCAGGGATTCTGGGAATTCAATATATTATCTCTCTCTCTCTCTCTCTCTCTCTCTCTCTCTCTCTCTCTCTCTGTCTGTCTATTTATTTTTGAGGCATGTTGGTTGCATGTATGTGTGTATGTATAAATATTATACCTCTAGAAAAATAATCCAAAAATTTTTTCCTCTGTTTATCCTGCTTCCTTCTAGTCTGTGATGCCAGCTAAAGCCACCGGTGCAAGGAAACTGAATTAAAGGATGGGAGCAAAATACTCTGCTAATTTCCACATCTTTGATTTGACACCAAATCTGACCATTCCACCATCGTCTAACCTGCCTTGGCATTTTGCTGTACAATTCCTAGCTCTGTGATCACCGGTGATTTCAAATTTGCCAACATAACTGCACTTCAGCATCACCTGTAGACACTGGGCAAGGCTGACTTTGGAGCAGGGATTAAGAGAGACTTGCNTCTCGACTCCCTTTTCTGCATCCTTGGGACTGTTGACATCATCAGTCAGAACACTGATGTGCACACCGTGACAGCAAATAAAGACAGTGGAAAGAAGAGTCAGGTTTTATTAAATACTGCTGTGGGGAGAAGAAAGAGACAGGTAGGATGCAGAGGATTNTGTAGTGTGTGGTCCTTAGAGGGAAAGGATGCTGCAGGCTGCTGGGACCTGCTCAATGGTACAACCCTTCTGGCCTGAGTGATAGTTCTGGGTAATTCAAGCAAGAGAAGGAACTTGTAAACAAAGCTGCATTTGTGAAAAATAGCTCTAATTAGATGTAATCAAGCACATTAGATGTAAACCACTGTCTGCGGTCTCCCCNACCTCCCTCTCTCCGGCCTGGAATTCACTATGTTGATCAGGCTGGCCTTGAACTCACAGAGATCCAGCTGCCTCCGCCTCTGTGAGTGCTGGGATTAAAGGNATGCACCCCCAGCTGTCCTTTTTTTCCTATCACTGCACTGTGTTTATTTTCTTAGTATCATTTACCACAATTAGCAAGTAGTTCATATACTCATCATCTGTCTGCTCTTGCTAAAATAACAGCTGTCTGTTTCTGTGTAAGATCTGGGTTCATTTGTCTTGTCTCTTCCTTTCACAGAGTCCCACGATACATACTTGAATGAATGAAACAAATACAGTATTCGGTGAACTAATGCTGTGGTCACGTGTTGAGCCATCCAATGACCTTCTACCTGGCAACCCCAAACTGACGGTGCTAGCTTCTCATCGCTATAACAAACTATACAAGGTAATGAACTGATTAAGAAAAGTGTTATTTGGGCCCATGGATTCGGAGGTTTCAGTTCATAAGCGATTGGCCTGTTGTTTTGGGTCTGTAGCAAGGTAGAATGATGAGCAAAATCCTCCTCTAACAGCCAGAAAGCAAAAAGGGGAGGAAGGTTCTGGAGTNCCACAGTCCCCTCCAAGTGCTTGCCTCCAAAGCTTACCTTCCATAAGGCCCTGCCTCTCAAAGTTGTCACCACTTCTCATAGTGCCACCATGTCAACCCTTTCATGCATGGGTCTTTCGGGGCCATTCAGTATCCAAACCACAGCACCAACAGAGATTAGTACAGAAACAGCAGACTGATATTCTTGTGAAACAGCTAGCCCTTTAGAAAGGAGAGGACTACCATGGTAGAAGGAAACAGTGTTTGTGTGTGTGTGGATGGAGGGCAGCAGTCAGAGTCAACAGAGTCTGAGCTCTGCTTTCCCTATGGGACATGCTGATACAGAGTAACCTGGAACACACGTATACATTTACGTCTGCAATTTGCATATCTTCACCCATCATTTTTGTCAAATCTTCTGCTCTTAGTTTCATTTTAATTTTTTGCCCCCTCATCATTAGAAGAATGTTCAGTCCCTTTTTAACACTATNATAATTGATTTTTATAAAACCACACACTGTATAATAGAGTTCACTCTAACATTTCATAGAGAGTTCTTGTAGATATTAAGAGCTGAAAGACGTGTTCAACCTATTTCCCAGCACAAATAGAAATAGCTCTTTAGACAGGAACCTTGCTGTGTGCTTTGTTCTGCTTTCCAGCATTCAATTCTGCAGTCAGACAGATACATGGGTCTGGCACGAATTTTCCAGATCTCAGAAAAGTGACATAATTCAGATAGGAAGCAGTAGTTGCTCTCTGAATATTTCTTATAGGGATGCATCTTTATACAAATATCTCTTGACCCCTCCCCCAAATACTGAACATTTGACAGACTTCATAGCAAAGTTAACAGTAACCCTTAAGACTATCTACTTAATCTGCTATTCTACTGTGTTCTCAGCCTTTGAATTTAATCTGCCTTTAAGAAAACCATGTAGCCAACCTTTTTATGCCTTGAATTTCTCATATATCTAGATTACAGTTTAAGCCAATGCATAGCTTTAATCTTAAATTATGTACTCTTCCATATCCCTGACCCAAAATAATACATGTGTGCATATGTGCATTGTGGCAAACATTTGCTAAAAGCAGCCAACATGTTGGGAATAACCCTTATACAATAAATATCCANCACAAATATTAGAAGCAATCTACAGCTTGATAAAGTCTATTTGCAGAACTGAGTACATCCAGGTCAGTTGGGGTCAGTTAAATGATGATTTTCCCTGTCAAACTCCATTAAAGATTTCTGTAAAGAGTCTCAGTCCCTTTCCCATGCAGCGTGTTCTGTGCTGTTTCAATAAATACAGAGCAAAGCCCTTTGTTAGGCACAGGTACAGGTTCAGAAGAGACACAGACAGACCAGATAGGCAACCTGGACAGTCAGACGTCAGATAGACATATACAACGGACAGATTACAGACAGGCCAGTAGCCACAAACTACAAACAGATAGAGGATAGGGAGAGAAAGGAAGAATTCAAATTTGGGCTTGCTCTAGGTCAAATTAAGAGGAAGTGCTTTGTTTTCATTCGTTAGTGTGACAAGTACTCAATTTGTGCCTCNGGGATTATCTTTAATAATCCCAATGCGATTTTTATATCCTTCCAAGCAAACTCTTTCCAATTGCTTCTTCAGCACTGGGCTGGGTGGCGGGTGCTGAACATAGGACCTGTACATACCAGGAAAGTTCTCCACTACTGCCCTATATCTCAAGCCAATTGAATTAGACTGGTGCTAGCAAGACCTAGTGTCTTAGTTTGGGTTTCTATTGCTGTGAAGAGACACTATCACCACAGTAACTCTTATAAGGGAAACATTTAATTGAGGGAGCTTGCTTACAGTTTGAGGGCTTTAGTCCATTATCATCATGATGGGGAGCATGGTGGCGTGCNGGCAGATGTGCTGGAGCTGTGAATGAACAAGAACAGGAAGTCAACTGACACACTGGACGGTATCCTGAGCTTGGGAAACCTCAAAGCCCACCCCCACAGTGACATACTTGTTCCAACAAGGCCATACCCACTCCAACAAGCCACACCTCCTAAATAGTGTCACTCCCTGAGATTACGAGGGCCAATTACGTTTAAACTATCACACCCAGGATTTTCCTGTCTTCATTTCTCAAACACNGGAATTACAGCTATAAACAGCCATGCCTGGGCTTTTGTGTGTGTGTGCTAAGGAACAGAACTCAGGTCCTCAGACTTATATGATAATCACTGACTGACTGAGCTATCCTCTCTGACTCCTTAAATACCTTTTAGAAAATTTTGTGCTGCTAGACAATTTTATTCATTAACACTTTTTCATGCAATACACTTTTATCATGTTTCCCCTTCCCCCAGCTCCTTCCAGCTCCCCACCATCTCCTTGCCCAATACACTTTATGACCTTTCTCTCTCTCTTTCAAAAAAAAGACAAAAAAAGCAAGAAACAATCAAAAGAAAAAAACGACGACAATGAAAATCAAATAGGCAAAAGTCCAATAAGACAACAACAAAACAGTCCAAACAAAGTAAAATAAAAAGAGAAAAAGTCTGCAAAAATACCAGAGTTCCTTTTGTGTTGACCGACTACTCTTGGTCATGGGCCTTGCCCTAGACTGTGGCTGATATAGACCTGGTGATCTAATGGAGATCTCCCTCTTGGTGCTGGGAACTCATCTGGCTTGAACCTGTGCAGGTCTTGTGGATGCTGCCACAGCCTCTATGAATTTGCATGTACATGAGCCCTGTTTTTTTCTGGAAGANAGTTTCCTTGGAATCATCCATCACCTCCGGCTCATACAATCTTCAAAGTCTCTCATTCTCTGGACATTGTCCAGTTGAAACTTTACTCCTGTTGACTAGCATTCCTGGTACTGGCAGATAAGCATGCTACCAGAGGAGAAAGGAAATCATCAATATCACTCAAGTACAAGTGCTGTGACCTACAACAACAACCTACCTTCAAGATACACTAGTGCAATAATGGCACAAATATTATGGGAGTAACCAAACCACATTTTGATTGGATTTAAAGCCCACTCCATGAGATCAAACCCTTACCTGAAACTGCTAAAGTTGCCAAGAACCTGAGACTAGACAGGCCTAGAAGAAAACCTAATACTATTTTTCTGCTAAAGAAACATAACAATAAAATGACTCCTAATGAGATACTGCTATACCCATAGATCAGTACCTTTCTCAACATACATCAGAGAAGATTCTTCTTGCAGTAGATAAGAACTAGCACAGAGACCCACAACTAGACAATGCTAGACAGTTATTATTATTATTACTATTAACAAATAATGTGTCTGACTGTGAGTGGTGCTGCACATCTGCAATTCCAGCATTGTGGAGGCCAGTGGGAGGANCATAAGTTTAAGGCTAGCCTGGGTTACATAGTAAAACCCTAAAGACCCAATCTGAGCCAGGTGGTGGTGCATGCACTCGGGGGTGGGGAGGGGGCAGGGGCAGGTGGATCTCTGTGAGTTCAAGGCCAGCCTGGTCTACAAAGCTACTTCTAGGACAGCCAGAACTGTTACATAGAGAAACCCTGTCTGTCTCGAAAAAATAACAACAAAAAAAGACCGTATCAGAAAGGAGGAGAAGAAAGTACAGGAGAAGAAAAAAATGAACAAGAAGGAGAAGGAGGAGAAAAACCAATTCTGCTCTAAAAACAAGTATATGTAAATCTTGGTCTCTGCCTTTTTATTGGAAAACGAACAGGAAGAGGGGTACAGAGACAGCAGAAGGACTAGATTATTAGCTGCCTTTCTCAGTGCTGTGACCAAACCTGACCAGAACCAAGTGAAGGGAGAAAGGATGCATCTTGGCTGATGGTTTGAGCATTCAGTCCATCATGACCAGGAGCTCAAGGCTGCTTGCTCATATCTGGGCAGACCAGGAGTCAGAGAAAGGAAAATACCGGCTTTCAGCTTTTCCCTTTTTATTCAAGTCTGAGACCTATGAACTGTGGAATGGTGTTATCTGCATTCAGTGCCAGTCTTCCACCAGCTAATGCTCTATGGAAATGTCCTCACAGACCTGTCTAAAGGGGTGTCTCATTGATCAAGTCTTTTGTTTTTCAAGACAGGGTTTTTCTGTGTAACAGCCCTGGCTGTCCTGGAACTTGTTTTGTAGACCAAGTTGGCCTCAAACTCACAGAAATCCACCTGCCTCTGCCTCCTGAGTGCTAGGAATAAAGGTGTACACCAACACACCCAGCTGATAAGGTCTTTCCTAATCTAATCAAGTTGATGATGAAGCATGACCAACATGGAAACTAATGGAATATGAAGAATACCACTTGGGGATAAGGTATAGAAAACACAAAATTGACAGGGATGGTTGATGTGGGAAGAGATTACCACACAGGGCTACTGTGGGTGTGATAGAAAAATATGTTCATCATGTGTATGAATACCAGTAAATTATTCAGGTCATGCATATAAATAGGAAATGTTTCAAATTTTATACCTAACAGTTTGAGATGCTCGTTTTATAAAAAANTAAGTTCAAGTTAGACCTGTGCAAGTTAGACTCTCCTGAGCTCTAAGCCTTGTTTACTCCTTTGTGCATCTGTGTGTCTATTTTTTATTGTTATTTGTGGTCTATAAATAATTAAAACAGGGACCTGGAGAGATGGCTCAGTTGGTAAAGTGCTTGTCACACAGCACAAGGGCTTGAATTTCATCACCGATACTTGTGTAAAAAAATGTTGGGCAGGGCAGTCCATGTGCCTGTAACCCCAGACTTCAGGAGGTGGAGACAGGAGGTCCCTGGAGCTTGCTAGCTAGCCAGTCTAGCTGAGCTCTGAATATCTAGAGCCAATGAGAGATCTTGTCTCAAAAAATAAGGTGAAGAAAAACACATTGTATAACTCTCAAAGAACTAATGAAAAAAAATAATAGGGTGACAACTGATTGAGGAAGACCCTTGACATCAACCACTGGCCTTCACACTCATTTACACATGTCATACACATACACACCACACACAGATAGTCAAAAGAGGGGTATTATTATGCTGTGCTATGTACATGCACACTGTTCTGTGAACTTTCTCCAGTGTGTGTGTGTGTGTGTGTGTGTGTGTGTGTGTGTGTAGCAGGATTCTCATCTTTTAAAACAAGTCAATATTTGTTCCAATATTCATTAAATATTATTTATTAAATGATACTTCAGTCATTTCCACAGTTGATATTCTGGCTGGGTGGGGCATGCTTTGCACACCAACTAGAACATGATAAGCGTAAATACACAAATGTCTGTTGAATAGGTACATTGTCATGAGCTTTATGTTTCCAGATTTAATAGGGTTAAGATGGCCTGGGGGGTAGGAGGAGAGAACAAAGCGCACTGTTCTATTCCCACTCCTGGATACCTGTCCTCTTCTGTTTATCCCCTGTCTCTTATACACATCTAGATGTGTATAAGAGACAGCTGTACAAGCAATCTACCACTGAGCTACACATCTAGCCTATAATATTTTTGTTTAAAAGATTGGATAAATCTCTTTACCTGGAACAAAAGGCACANTAAGTTCAAGTTAGACCTGTGCAAGTTAGACTCTCCTGAGCTCTAAGCCTTGTTTACTCCTTTGTGCATCTGTGTGTCTATTTTTTATTGTTATTTGTGGTCTATAAATAATTAAAACAGGGACCTGGAGAGATGGCTCAGTTGGTAAAGTGCTTGTCACACAGCACAAGGGCTTGAATTTCATCACCGATACTTGTGTAAAAAAATGTTGGGCAGGGCAGTCCATGTGCCTGTAACCCCAGACTTCAGGAGGTGGAGACAGGAGGTCCCTGGAGCTTGCTAGCTAGCCAGTCTAGCTGAGCTCTGAATATCTAGAGCCAATGAGAGATCTTGTCTCAAAAAATAAGGTGAAGAAAAACACATTGTATAACTCTCAAAGAACTAATGAAAAAAAATAATAGGGTGACAACTGATTGAGGAAGACCCTTGACATCAACCACTGGCCTTCACACTCATTTACACATGTCATACACATACACACCACACACAGATAGTCAAAAGAGGGGTATTATTATGCTGTGCTATGTACATGCACACTGTTCTGTGAACTTTCTCCAGTGTGTGTGTGTGTGTGTGTGTGTGTGTGTGTGTGTGTAGCAGGATTCTCATCTTTTAAAACAAGTCAATATTTGTTCCAATATTCATTAAATATTATTTATTAAATGATACTTCAGTCATTTCCACAGTTGATATTCTGGCTGGGTGGGGCATGCTTTGCACACCAACTAGAACATGATAAGCGTAAATACACAAATGTCTGTTGAATAGGTACATTGTCATGAGCTTTATGTTTCCAGATTTAATAGGGTTAAGATGGCCTGGGGGGTAGGAGGAGAGAACAAAGCGCACTGTTCTATTCCCACTCCTGGATACCTGTCCTCTTCTGTTTATCCCCTGTCTCTTATACACATCTAGATGTGTATAAGAGACAGCTGTACAAGCAATCTACCACTGAGCTACACATCTAGCCTATAATATTTTTGTTTAAAAGATTGGATAAATCTCTTTACCTGGAACAAAAGGCACAATTAGTTTGCTTGTTAGAGACATTAGCTAGCAAAAAATCAGAAGTCTGTATTAGCAGGAGAGGCAATAGATTCAAAGCTATAATATCAGAACACTGACTGTATATTTAGGTTCCTCCTCCTCCTCTTCTTCCATTTTCTTCTCCTTCATGTGCTAGAGATTGGATTCAGGGCCTTACACATGCCAAACTAAGCTCTACCACCGAGCTCCCTCCTAAGGTCTAGCGTTTTGGATAAGGAAATCTGTATACCTACTTTCTTTAATAAATATCTACATCATGCATGGACGATAGTGAACTACAAAGCCTACCAAGCTTTCCTATTTCCATCCTCTAGAGTCTCCTAACTTTAGCTAGATCTAAGTGGACCAGCATAAAGGTCAGAGGTGGTGTTATCTATTCTTCTTTTGTATTTGCCTTGCTTTCCAGGAGCAGAGCTCTATTGTGATTCAAAGTGCTCAAGTGGCTGTTTGTGGGGCTCAGGATACCCCTAAAATATTTTAAGCTGAAGAAATCTGAAAACCGGCAGAAGCAGGAATGCCAATCTAACTTACACTTGCCCTTCTCCTGAATCAGATTGTATAACTCACTTCCGAGGTACCCTCCCCAGAGGAAATGACCATCTTTAGTTCTGAACACTCCGAGAAGAATCTGAACCAACAAGCCTTGCTAAATCCACCCCCCTCCCACAGTTTACTGCCTTTAGATCATGCCTCCTTTGTCTAATCACATGTCCCCATGGCTAGCTACCTTTTCATCAAACTTTGCTTTTTAAAAAAATACACAAGTTCATCCATTTCTTCGAGTCGTCATTTCCTTATGAAGGCTCGCATGCCATATAAAGTTGTTTATATTTGCAAACTTTCCTCTTGTTAATCCACCTTTTGTTACAGACACTTCCAGTATGAACCTATCATAGGATGGAATGCTATTTCTTTTCTCTACACTTCTGTATTGGTTACTTTTACCATCACTGTAAGCAAATACCCAACATGGGCATCTTAAGAGAGGAAAGGCTTATTTTGACCCACAGCTCCAAAGGATGCTGTCTACGATCACTTGTCTCCATATATTTACACACAATACCATGGCTGTGGNTAGGTGTGAAGTAAGAGAGCTATTCACTCATGTAGTCAAAAGGATGACAAGAAAGGGCCAGAGATAATAAATGCCAAGGAACAGTCTCCAGTGACCAACGTCCACTACCCATATCTTATCATGAAGTTTGTAAAATTCCTAAAATGGTGCTGCCAGTTGAGGACCAACCTTATATCACCTGAGCTCTGGGAATGGGAAGGACACATGANGTCTAAACCCTAACAATGGCCAAAGCCAGGTTTCAGCAACACTGTTAATTGAGGGTTTCTGGGACTAAGACCCTATGAAAACATTGTTAGCTGGCCTTACTGACTGTTNTATTGCTGTGAAGAAACACTATGGCCAAGGTTATTTATAAAAGAAAGTATTTAATTGGGAGCTTGCTTGCAGTTTCAGAGGTTTAGGCCATGATCATCATGGCAGGGAGTATGGCAGGGGCCAGGCAGGCATGGAGCTGGAGCAGTAGNTGAGANCTCACATCTAATCTNCAAGATGGAGGCAAAAAGAGTAAGACTGAGCCTGATGTGGGCTTTTGAAACCTCAACCCGCTCACCCCCCATGACACACCTTCTCCAAGAAGGCCACACCTCCTAATCCTTCCTAAACAGTCTACCAGTGAGGAACCAGATATTCAAATACATGAGTCTATGAGAGTCTCTCTCATTCAAACAACCACACTGTCTATGATCTATTCTCAGTGCCTGGAAAACTCAATCTTTCTTGTGCTGCTGAGGCATTTCAAAGACAGTTAACTCCACCACCAGTGCCAGAAGCACACTATGACGGCTATTAGCCCACTGCAATTTCTTGGCCAGTCTCTGAACTCAGAGAACCGCACAGGTAGAGAGTCCCGGGCAATCCAATGTTCTTGGCATCTTGCTGAGGATGCAGGGATTGAGATGTTATGAGAAGAACTTAGTGGATCATTGTGGTGGGAGTTTGGAAGACCATAATACTGAAATGAAATGCTCAAAAGTTCCAAAGAGGATCAAGGANTTACCTGGGATCTGAATTAGAGGACATTTGTGCTACAACCTGGCAAGCAATCTGACTGCATTCTGTTTGAGCCCTGAAACCTTAGGTGAGGCTGAATTCCAAAGTAATGAACTAGTTTGTTTGGCAGAGGGAAATTCAAAACAATATAATATCCAGGCTGTGATGTAGTTACTGCTTATTGTTCTTAGGGAGAGGAGCGAGACAGAGACAGAG
>LZPO01107965.1:86491-99316 GCA_001675575.1 Neotoma lepida | reverse complement strand
TCCCTTAAACCCCACAAGCAGTGTCCAAGGGCCATCCCACCCAGTGGGAAGAAAGCTGGAGTTACACTCACCTTTCTGCTAACAACCAAGTCAGGGATGGCAAGCCTGTTCTGTCTTTGTTTTGAGTGTGTTTTACTTCCCTTTAGGAACATTTTCTGTAGAAAGAACATCATCCAATTTACTTGTTTATGCTTTGTCAATAGATACACNGAATTCACAAATAGAACACCACAGCGTGGCTCATCTGGCTGGTGGAATATTGAGAGGCTGGGGTTCGTATGTGCAGAAAGACAGCTGGAGGGCTTTGACAGCAAAGACAGGACTTTATTACTCTCCCTGCAAATGGAAAGTGCAAAGAGGTAAGCCCACCAATTGTCAATTGCTTTCTGTTAAGATCCCACCCATTGCTGCAATTTCACTGCCAAAGTGAAAGGAAAATGACCAGAATTTTAAAGGGAATGAATGTGCTTTTAAACTCCCGAATGAAACAATTAAGTAGTTGAAATATGATCGTCATAAATGGCATTTGAATTCAATGAGGATAGTGGAGATTGCCTCTGTGATGTTCAATGGAATGACTTTAAAAAAAGATAAGGGGGCTGGGAAGAAGACTCAGTAAACTGCTTGTCACACAGGCATGAAGACAAGAATTTGGATTTCCAGCTCCCACATCAAAAGCATGTGGGGCAACACATACCTGTGATNCCTGCACTANAGAGGCAGTCAGAAGCATTCCTGGGGCTTGCTGGCCAGNNGTACAGCCNATCAGTGGAATCCAGGATCAGTCAGAGACCCTGTGTCAAAATAAGGTGAAAGTGATTTCAGTCAACACCCAACTTTGACCTCTGCCCTGCATGTGCACANACACACACACAAGAACAAATTGGTAAAATAATAATAATAATAACACAATTCAAAGTAGCTATATTTAAAATACTACAAAGAAAAGAGAAACAGAAAATGCAACATAACTGTGAATTACAGTCTATGTCAGTAACTGTGGGGCCCACAGAGGTTTNCTAGTGAGATCTGAGCTTGCTTTACCCAGCAGGGCTGCATTAGAGGATGGCTTGACCANGTNTGTGGTTACTAGGTGATAGNAAGGGTCTGCACTTGGTTGTGNTAGGGGGAGGTCTTTNGCCCCACCCCTTGGCATTCCTATAAAAAGTNCTTTTGAAGAGACAGAAGGGGCCTGTGAATATTGATCNAGGCCCTCCCGAAGCTATCCCATGTTTCTGTCTGTTTCTCTCCCTTCTATCTTTCTATCTAAATATTTCTCATCCNTCTCTCCTCAAGAGTATCCTGGGGAAAAGTGGGAGCTGGCCTCCTACAAGTAACTAGATAGGCCAAGTAGACTTGACATATACAAATAGTAGGAGCAAACCCACAGAACAACTCATCCCTTAATTAATTTTCTCCCCTGACCAAATAAAACCAAACAAAGCAAGCAAAAGAAAAAAAAATCAGTATGGTAAAATGATATTAGAAATCTATCCGCTTTCAATGGATACAGAGTTTTAATGTTTGGTTGTGGCAGCCTGTTGAGCTAGTCAAATACAAGTAACTTGGTGCGCGTATCAGAGGGCTGNAGTTCTTTTGGTTTGTTTGTGTTTACACAGGGTCTTACTATGTAGCTTTGGCTGGCCTGGAATTTACCACATAGTCCAGGCTGGCCTTGAACTCACAGAGATCTACNTGCTTCTGCCTCCTGAATGCTGAGATTTAAAGTGTGTGCCTGTATGCCTAGCTCTCAACCCCAAATGGAGATGTGAACCTCCAGCCTTAAACTGGCCCTGTGACAGACCACATACATACAACTCNGGGAGTTCAATCTGCAAATGCTGAAGTCTGGATCTGGTGCTAAAAGCCTGAAAACAAACAGACCTTTCCTTTTGGGGTGCTGGGATTTGTCCCATTTGCATTACACAGATTGTTTGCATTCCTTGGTGTCTAAAGTATGGAAGGCTGCAATCTGCTTGCAGCTCTCTGCATGTGTTTATTTAGGGGTGGACTAGTCCCTGCAGGCGAGGTTGGTCCTATAGCAACAGGGACAGGAGATCAGGCCTCCCCTGGATTGAGAGAGATTTGAAACCTCTGGAGGAAGATAGGTGTTGTAGTGACAGGTTTACATCTCCATGTGGGGCCTAGAAAGGTGGGATGTAGTTTAGAGACCTTACAGAAAAGCCTGTAGGATGNCTTGTTTTCATGGTGAATTTCTGAACTATGCAAACTCAAGCCAAAACATTTGAAAATATATCCTTCTCTGTGCGCTAGAAGAAAATATCTGCAATTTAAACCTAATTATTTCATACAGTTGCATTTTCCATACACATAAACAATGCATAGAATGTAGGTGCATATATAATTATTTATGTGTATGTGTATTGCAAATAATTATATATATGCTGAATGTATTTTTCTGAAATTTTGTACTTCGGAGTTGATATTTAGAAAATAGACTGACACTTTATACTTCAAAGTTTACCTTAAATGTTGATGTTAGATATCAGGTTCATGATTCTACTGGGTCTAGCCTAAAAAGTAAGACTTATTTATCTTCAAAGAATAATGAAGAATCTTAACTCTGTTAGACCCAATACTCACATGATACAATGTGATGGTTAATTTCAATTGTTAAATGATTCTATTTTTNAAAAGTGTCTAAGAGGGGAATAACAAGGGAACAGTGGTCTGAAGAGGAAATGNGAAAAACAGAGTAGGGGGGCNTCTAATGAGGGAAGGAGGGAGATAAATACAGAAGGAGGAAGGATGGACATAATTTCAACCCCTGGGGCCTACATGGTGGAAAGAGAACTGACTCCCATAAATTGTCCTGTGACTTTCTACTGTGGTGCATGTTCAAGCACCCACATGTGCATGCTCGCACATGCATGCGTGCACACACAAACACACACACACACAGACAGATGATAGTTTAAAAAAAAACAACAGTGGTCCATTGGATGTCAAGTTGATGAAGGATGGACTTGTGTTGGTTAATTTCAATTATAACATGATTGGATTAGTAAATACCTAAGATACAGCTTTGGNTCTTTTAAGAGCTTTTTCAGATTGGATTAACCAAAGAGGAAGACCTATCCTTAATGTCAGTAGCCCTGATCCACGGGCTGGGGTTCCAGACTCAATAAAGGGGAGTGGGGGATCCGGCTAAAGGCTGGCATCCTCTTTTCCCTGCTTCCTGATCTGCCAGGATGTGAGGAATCCCAGCCACAAACTCCCACTGACATGAAGTTTGCCATGCCCTCCCTGCTATGATGGCCTTTCTCTCTCTCAATNNTTTCTTATCAGATATTTGATCTCTCAGATGGAGAAAATAATGAATACGTGTCCTAGTTAACTTTGACTGTCAGCTTGACACAGCCTAGAGTCATCTGAGAGAGGGACTCCCTAGATCAGATTGGCCTGTGGTCANTTTTAGTGGGNAGANGGGGGTGTCTTCATTGTTAATTGATATAGGTGCTCACTGTGGGGTAGCACCATTCCTTGGGCAGATGGTCCTGGGATATATAAGAAAACTAGCAAAGCATGAACCTACGAGTGAGCCGTCAAGCAACATCCCTGCATGGTTTCTACTGTACTTCCTTGGCTGTAAGGGAATTCTCTGGTTAGAAGTAATACTGTGTGGGATAACAAGAAGGCCCGCCTTGAATTCCTGCCTGGAATTTCTGCCTCAACTTCCCTCAGTNATGGACTGTGACCTGGAGCTGTGAGCTAAAATAAACTTTTCCTCCCCTAAGTTCCCTTCAGTTAAAGTGTTTCATCATAGCAATCAAAGTGTTTCATCATAGCAACAGAAAAGTAACTAATACAATAAGCGTATCATAGTTAATAGTTTTTAAAGCCTAACTTCTAAAGAGTTTTAAGTTCATAGAAAAAATAAGACTATATAGAGGTTTAGCATATNTGCCCCCCCCACATGCATGGCTTCCCTCATTATCAATAACCCATTATCAACACTCTTCTACAGAACGGTACCTTGTTGACATGGATGACCCTACACCAGCACATCACAGAGGTCACAGTTTACATTAGGACTCACTGATTGTGGTGTACATTCTACACGTATAACTGAGATGGTTACACTTTGTTTTGCTTGGCTTCCTATTGGGCTGTTTGTCATTTTAAAAAAAAAATCACAGATTTGAAACCGTTGAAACTGCCAACACAAACTGCATCTGTCTGCGTTTGTAGCTGTCACTTTACTCGTGACCCTGCATACATAGACAAGCATATATGCAGGCCCTCTGCAAGCTACCAGTCTCTGTGGGTTCAGATGTGTGTTGGTCCTGCTGTGTCTAGAAGGCCTTTTTTCCTTGGTGTCCTCTATCCCCTCTGGCTCCCTTAGTCTTTTCATATTCACTTCCACAGAGATCCCTGAGCCTTGATGGAAGGGATTTCATGGAGATCTCCCCTTGAGGAGCGAGTGTTCCAAGGTCTGTCACTCTCTGCATGTTGTCCAACTGTGGGTCTGTGTATTTGTTCCCATCTACTGCAGGAGGAAGCTTCTCAGCTGAGTAAGACACTGACCTATGGGTATTGCAGGATGTTGTGAGGAGTAGTTTTATTGCTACATTCCTTTAGCGGAACAGTAGCATTTGGTTTTCCCCTAGGTCCATGGCCTATCTAATCTCAGGTTCTTAGCCAACCAGGCAGTATTGGGCTTTAATTCTAATGAGATTTAAATAAGATGAGTTCCATCTCATGGAGTGGGCTTTAATGCTAATAAGATAGTGGTTGGATGCTCGCACAACTTTTGTGCAACTATTAATAACACCAGCATATTTTGCAGGTTGGTCACCCTTGCAGATTGCAGATTTTGTAGCTAGGGTGGTGTTTACCTTTCTCCTATGGTATTGGGCAGAGTGTCTTTCAGTACCAGGAACACTAGTCAGTAGGGGTAAAGGTTCTAAGAAGGAACCAGCCTGACTTCTCCACGTTCCGTGAGTTATGTAGGTGTTGTCTTCAGCAAAAGGGCCTCACAATAAGTTTGTGGAGAGCAACCAATACCACACTACTATTTTAATCTCTGTTCTAAAGGGCTCTAATGGGAACATTATGCATTTTACTCATTGACTTGAGATCTGAGTCAAGGAAAAGCAGATTAAGTTGCTAGAAACCAGACTGGCTTAGAAATCAAAAGTTTAGACTGACTATACTACAAGACTTCTCTCCCTGCTGCCCCACCAAAGAGTGAAGCATGAGGCAGTGAGTTAATGCACAGATAGAAGTACTATGTCTGCAGATGCTTTTCCAGGCAGTTTGTAACTGCATCTGACTCTCAGTCCACAGGCCGCCTTAGGCCCTCAGGCATGGAGAATAGTACAGATGCAAATGAATGGGCAATAATGAGCTCAGTAAAATGAGGAGAATGAGAGGAAGGCTTCTCAGCCTCTGCAGTTCCAAACAGCTGCCTATCGGCATTCCAACCTGGCTTGAGCATAACATCCCCTGTGCAAGCAAATTCTATTTGTCTGTGTGCAAATATCACAATGCACGGGCACACCCATCTGCCGTGTATTCAACAGTCAAGAGGAGATATGTGGGGTAGAAAGACTGCATTGAGAGGGGAAGAGGTGAGAAAGTGTCTTAGTTAGGGTGTCTTGCTGTGAAGAGACACCATGACCATGGCAACTCTTATAAAGGAAAAACACTTAATTGGGGCTGGCTTAGAGTTCAGAGGTTTAGTCCATTATCATCATGGTAGGAAGCAAGGCAGCATGCAGGCAGACCTGGTGCTGGAGACAGAGCTGAGAGTTCTATATTTTGATCTGCAGGCAACAGGAAGTGAACTGTGTCCAACACTGGGTATAGCTTGAGCATATGAGACCTCAAAGTCTACCCCCACAGTGACACACTTCCTCCAACAAGGCCACACCTCCTAATAGTACCACTCCCTATGGGCCAAGCATTCAAACACATAAGTCTGTGGAGGCCATACCTATTCAAACTACCATAGATCGTAATTCCCAGTCCTGGCTACCATTGGAAGCTCTGTGGAAGACTTTAAAATAGTGATACCTGGTCCCCCTCTCATTTTTACTTCTGAAAAATCATTCTAGTAAGTGTGTGTGTGTGTGTGTGTGTGTGTGTGTGTGTGTGTGTGTGTGTGTTTGGTATATGTACACATGTTTGTGGGTGTCCAGAGCTGTCTTCTAATCTCCAAACATGTGCTGCAGCAGGTGCATGCACACAATAAATAAATGTTACCAAAAAAATCTGTTCAGATGAGAGAACCACAACCTTGCACAAAGGCTTTATTGATCAGTAGAGCCAAGGACTGTTATTTCAAAATATCTTATGTAATCATCCTCATTTTACCTTTAAAAACTTTCCCCTCCTCAACCTTGTTGAACCTGCTTAAACATTTACTATGCCACAAGCCTTCTCACTATGATGAAATGCTGTTCTCCAGTAAATTTAGTAACATTAATTTGCATGTGTGTGTGTGTGTGTGTGTGTGTGTGTGTGTGTGTGCGCATATGAAGGTGAACACACCACAATGCACGTAGAGGTCAGAGGACAATTTGTGAGAGCTGATTCTCTCGTTCCACTACGTGGGTCCTGGAGATAGAATTTGTGTTGTCAGGCCTGACAGCAACGTGTGTTCACTCACTGAGCCATGGCAGAGAGGAAAGGAGCTGGGGCAGAAATGGTTGTTCAGTGGTTAAAGCTCTGGCCATGCAGGCAGCAAGCATGAGAACAGTTCAGATCCTTAGAATTCATATGAGTGCAGCGTGTGTGTGTTGCAGCNCACCTGTAATTCTGGTGCTTGGAAAGGAGTTAGGTCATCCCTGGAACAAGATAGAGAGGCTGTATCAGCACGCTCTGGTTTGAGTGAGAGACCCTCAGTGAATAAGATGGAGAGCAAAGACATTCTAAATCAACTTTGAGCTTTGCAAACACACATACACACACACACACACACACACACACATGGAGGGGGGGTACCAGAGAAGACCAGAAGAGGCTATTGGAGCCCCTAGAGCTATAGTTATAGGCAGTTGTGAGCCTCCTGACATGGTGCTGGGAAATGAACGTGGGTCCTCTGAAAGAGCAGCAAGCTCTCTTAGCCACCAAACCATCTCTCTAGCCTCTTTCTAATTTTAGTTATGTTTTGACCCAAACCTGCAGGAATAAGGATCCAGAATGGTGAGTGGAAGGACCAGGGATGAGAAATAAAGAAGGCAGAAAAAGAAGACAAAAGCAATATCTGAGACCAGGAATCTTGCATAAGCTGAAGCAAATTTATTAAGAAGTATAGTATCATATATACTATGTGTCAGGAGCGTGGCCAAGATCAGCAGAGAGCTAAGTGAGACAGCGTTGGCAAAGAGAACATGGGATATCTCATACACAGCTGCCTAAGGACTGATAACCACAGCCCAAGGAGATGAGTCTGATCCCCAGAAACCACACCCTTCACTCCTCTACCGGCTCCAGCCCTAGATCAGTCCTGCTAAGTTTGCTCCTGGACAAAGACACAGAACCAAAGTTCCCTTTGTCCCTTCATCAGAGGAACTTGTGTTGGTGTGGCTTCCCACAGTGGCTGTGGAGCTAGGCTCTCATCTGTAGAATATGAAAGCAAGTGATTATGACATATTGCTTCTACTTCCCTGAGTGTCATTGAAAGTGGGGGTTTTACTTTCCTCAAAAGCAGTGTCACCAGATTTCAGTGTCTCTATCTTTCTTGAGTCAGAACATGTCTGTGTTTGTTTCCCAACTATGTAGACTAGTTCATGGTTGTAGTGTGGAGGAACCCTAATCAAGGAATTTGGGGGTATATACCAAGTAATCTGTAAGAAGAAATGGGGAAAATATGTATATGTATACACAAGCATATCTTCATGAGTGAGGAAAAAAATAACCACAGTATTAAGAGTAACTGTAACTCAGAAACCAGTAGAGTGTTTCTCTTTCTGTATCACATTCCAGATGACGAAGACACTTAAGAATATCATGATGTTTATCATAGTATAAAATCAATGGTTTTTTGATCAGTTACTAGATCGTTACATTTTAGGATATATATAGTGGTAGTTCACACATTTACTTTATATGCATTTAAACGAATATGTCTCAATATAAGTGGTATCCTTTGTAATCCTATGCATTTATATGTTTAAAGAGTAGTTGAAAGAATGGTTCATAGTTTTACTAGACTTTGACAGAGAACTTTGTCCCATAACAACTTAAGATCTCTGACTTAGAGGATGCTTAGATCTTCAGAACGAACTCAACAAAGCCTCACCTGGAACCCTGCACTTTTGACCATTTGTTAAAGAAATATGGTATTCTAGTCACATAAACAGTTTTAAATTATTTTATTATTTTTAAAGAATACTACTATTAAAAGAATCAAGACATTCAAGTCCAACACCTTACAGAAGAACAATTAACAAATACACAAATTTACTTCAAGAAGATTGTTGGAGACCCATGTTTTGTATTGATTCAATAAGAGTATTAGTTAGTATAACAATATACCTCTAGAATTTTTAAAAGAATCTGCTATTCAAAGAAAGGAAAATGGGTCCATAAGATTTAATTTGAATTTCTAGCTGTTGAACAGATACTATTCTTATCTCATATATGTTTTGAATGGAAATTCCTATGNTTAAAATACTTATTCTTAATCCATAATAGAACTAAAATACGGATATCATAATAATGAATTTCATTTTTGATGCAATAGACAAGAATTACATTAAATCTGTATCATACTATTCATTTATGCCATGACAATGTGTTTTAAATTTTAATTCAGATCTTAATGTTTAATAAGCCATTCTTGAACTAATTTATTTCTAAATTATACCCTTGCTACACAATTAATTTAAAGCAATAGAAGTTATGGTCAAATGGGAAAAATCAGAATGTCTCTATATTTTAAATATTACTTAGGATTGTATAAAATATAATGAGTACAAATCCACTTCATATATGAAATGACTATTTTATGACCTATAAATAACATTTTTCAATCGCCTTGAAGCATGCTGGATGTTATTGTTTAGTTTTTTTATTGTTTAGATCTTAAATACTCTCCAAAGGCTTTTGTGTTGAGGGCCTGGTCCCCGGCTGGAGGAAGGTGAGGTTTAATGGATGTTGGTAGGTCACTTGTAATGTGCTCTTGAAGAGGATGTTGCTACCCAGGTCCTACTTCCCTCCTCTCCTGATTCCTAGAGGCCACAGGGTGATGTCTCCTCTCCACCATGTGTTCCTCACTAGGATGTTGTGACCCACACAGTCCAGAGAGCAAATGGCCCAGCTGGCCATACTATAAAACTGTAGAATTCATGACCAAACACAAAACTTTCCTCCTCCCCAGTCACTTCTCTTATGTATTTAATCACAGTGACAGAAAGCAAAGACCATAGCCTATTCAGTAAAATGTCTTTGGGGACCAAATAAGCAACTGGACAATGGTATCTTGAAAAGAAGACTTGACTCATCATAAAGTAAGTATTAATGTTAGCTGCAGAAAGNCTCAGGCTTTGTCCTCAACTCTTTGGCAGTATGTCCTGATAAACAGATGATGAGTAACCATTTATTTACTTACCACACAAGACAATCTCCACTAACAATGGAATTCAGTGAGAGCTCTGGATCATGCACGATCAGATCAACTTTGGTAAGGTGTGGTGGCTAAGGTCAGCTATGCATGTAGACAACTNTATCTATGANACTGTGCTCCCTTACAAAGTCATCAAGGCTCAAGCAAGCTTTTCTGGTTGGCAATACNCACATAGACTATCACACACTGTTGGGACGAGTCAGCNCCATTTGTACCTCAACTGGGAAAACCNTGCACTTGNAAGTCTGGGGACTCCATCTTTTGTCCTTTGTACTTTGCCTGTAATAAACCATAACTATCAGTCTATCAGCTTTGTGTTCTTGAGAACCCATTAACTTGCAGCTGGTGTCAGAAAGGAAGAGGGGCTTGGGAACTTTGAAATGTCATAACTGGCTATCTGAGTCATCTAAATCGATGTAAGAAAGAAGCTATCGATTCCCCACTCTGTCTTATCCACTTTCCTTTACATCGTCTCTAACATTCCTTTACTCCAGGGGAAGGTGAGCAGATGGAAGAGGAAAAGGAGGCATCTTCCTTCACATTCCATAGAATGAAGAACCCGTGACTGCCTAGAACAGGAGCGCACAGCACCAAAATTCTCAGAGTGCAGGCTTTTGAGACACTCAGTGGCTCTGGCCCGGGAACTGTAACAGCTCTTGTCCTCTGGGGAACGCCTTCCTTTCTCTTTTTTGTCCTTTTCTACATATCCCAACACCTTGTCCAACATTCTCTGNATTAATTTTCCCTCTGCTTTCAGTTTTCCTGAAAGTACAGTGACTGATAAAGACTTCCNGTGGTAATAATAATTCTCTCCTTTTTTATCATATAGAAGTATTGTGAATATCCTCTACCTAGTGGTTGCTAGGTTGCTCTATGATTAATAAAGAGTCATTTAATTTCACAGTATTATAATCCCACAAAGGAAAGCATGTTCCTAAGAAACACNTGTAGAATAGCAAAGGGCTCTATTAAAAGGAACAATAGGAAAATACATATTTAAAAGCATGCTCACTGCAACAGGATGAATTTTAAAAACCAGGCCAGGCTGCCCCATATTTATGATATTTACTCTCTCTAGTCATAAAGCCANATGGGTGGTCATCAAGAGTATAAGCTCTGCAATCAAATTTCATTTCTGCCATCTATTGTCAACTTGGCCTTAGGTCTCTTTATGACTCATTTCCTTATGTGTAAAGTGGAAATAAAAATAGGCCTATGTCAGGGGCTTGGGAGACAGCTCAGTCTATAAGGTACCTGCCACACAAACATAAGGACTCAAGTTCCATTCTCAGAACCCTCATAAAGGGTGGACATGGGGGCTTGTTGCTTTCTAGAGGACCTGAGCTTGGTTCCCAGAACCCAGGTCAGGTGACTCACAACTGCCTGTAACTCCAGCTCCAAGGCATGTGAACCCATGCTACGCACACACCCACACNCACACACCATGGGTGGGGGTGCTGGCTAGTTTTATGTCAATTGACACAAGCTAAAGTCATTTGAGAGGAGGGAGCCTTCNCTGAGAAAATGCCTCCGACTGGACTGTAGGCAAGCCTGTAGGGCATTTTCTTAATTAGTCACTGATGGAGGAGGGCCCAGCCTATTAAGAGTGAAGCCATCCCTAGGCTGGTGGTCCTAAAGAAAGCAGGCTGAGCAAGCCCTGCGGAACAAGCCAGTAAAGCAGCACTCCTTCATGGCCTCTGCATCAATTCCTGCTTCCAGGTTCCTGCCCTGCTTGAGTTCCTGTCCTGACTTCCTCCAGTGATGAACAGCGATATGGAAGTGTAAGCCCAATAAACCCTTCCCTCCCCGGTTTGCTTTTTGTCATGATGTTTCATCACAGCGGTAGTAACTCTAACTAGAACAGGAGTGGATAAAATAAGTCTTAAAAACAAGCTGGGTATGGGAACATATGTCTGTAAACACTGTGCAGGGGAATGGGGAGTAGGGAGAGAAACACCGATCCTGAAGGTCAGCGGCCNGATAACCTAGCAGACTTGATGAGCTCCAGGTTCAGCGAGAGACCTTTTCTGAGCAAGTCTTTCTCTGTACTGCCAGCTTCCTAATAATGACTCAGAGACTTCTTATTAATTATGAAAGCTCATCCTTAGCGTAAGCTTGTCCCACTAGCTCTTAGAATTTAAATTAACCCATTTTTTAAGCTACATTCTGCCACATGCCTCGTTATCTCATCTCTCCGTAACTGCCCATCCTGCTTTGTCTGCCTTTGATTGATGACCCCGTCTTTCTTCTTCCCAAGTCCTCTCTGTCCCCAGAAGTCCCACCTAACCTCTTCCTGCCTAGCTATTGGCCATTCAGCTCTTTAGTAAACCAATCACAGTGACACATCTTCACACAGTGTAAAAGAATATTCTGCAACACTTTTCTCAAAAAATAAGTTAGTGACTGAGGAAGAAAACCAACCTCAATCTCTGGCCTTCATTCATGTGCACACGCACACACACACACACACACACACACACACACACACACACTCAGAAGAGACTTATCACATTTGGTAAAGATTAAATGCCCTAATAATCCATCCATGTATCACCAGAATGCTTCACAAGCAAGACTGATGGGAAAGGATGCCTATTTGATTGCTCATCCATTTAAAATGTATTTAGTGGAAGAAGATCTATCTCCGTCCATAAATGAAAAGAGCCAGATGGTTCCCTAATGCTTCTTCTAAATAATAAAAAGTTCTATCTAAAGCCAGACATAGTACCAAAGAACAGTGACGTTAGGATGTTGTGGCCCATAGAACAATAGAAGTTTCAAGTGTCGTCCAGTTTCCCACTGCTGGGATCTTCTGAAGAGAAGCCAGTTTGGGAGGACNAACCTCTATTTTCTTCTTTTCACTCANTTTATCTTCTCAATCTTGTACTCTCAACATGGCGATTATTTTGTCAGCTGAAGTGGGAGGAAAGGTAAGGATGGGTGAGCAGAAAAGAAAGGTAAGGATGAAAGTGGGCAGAAAAGATCTCCCTTAACTTATTCTTTTGGAAAATGGCCTCTCACTTCCATGCTTGACAAATGACTANGNGTTCCTATATCTCATGGTNCTTGAGTCCCCTGNCATNAGGTTGACNGTACTTCACATATNGANAGCTATGCATTTTTTTCTGGTTACTGACTCGGTGTCACTCCATCAGCCATGTGTCTGCCCACATCATGCATACGTAGTACCTGTGTGTTCAGTTCCACTCCATGTTGTAACATGGATTTTT
>LZPO01107964.1:347166-359930 GCA_001675575.1 Neotoma lepida | reverse complement strand
TCTGCAACCCACAGATCCAGGGAGGCTACCTAGCAGGAAGGACCCTAGGATGACTGTAGCATAAAGTAAGTTTTGGTTTTGCCCAATCACTGGGCATGCTTTAGTGAAACATTTCACTATTNGGATAAGAATTTGTAACCTGTATTTATGTTCAAGATATCTGTATATTATCTCTCCTGCAGTTGTACATCAAATGTTATAATAAAAAAAAAGTTCTTGCCTATATCTGATCAATATTCAACTTTATTTCACATGTTTATTTAAATAACTATGAGAACATATTTTATGTCAAGTGTTATATACTCTTCTAGGTTTCATATGCTAATGAGATTTTTTTTAAATGTCAATATACATTTGTAGGTTAATAGTGATATACCTTAAGAAAAAAGAGAAACAACTGTAAAAAGTATTACGTGTCAATAGTGTAAGTATCCCAAGTAGTTTTTCTATATTCCAGCTGTGCCATATCAATTACAATAGGCATTTCTTAGCAAAAATGCTCAGCTTTCTACAAAGGAATTTACACTACAGGAAGACACAAAAGAAGGCTTGGATCAGGCAGCTATATTTCTACGTGGTTAANATGAAATAGTCAAGCAGCAAATTCCTCTCAATATCCTGGCTTGAAAACAAAGATTTTTACTGGAGNTTTATTAATTTGGTAAAAATTGTTTTTAAATCAACATGGAAGACCAAAGAAATAATAAAAACTGAGAAAAGAAAATGAGTAATACTGGGAACTGTAATATTCTAGACATTAATAAATACTAGATAATATTAACATGTATTAAGCTGTAAGAAGCAAAATGCTACTCTTTCTGATGGGAAACTAGAGTGATGGAGAAGCAAAGCACTAGGAAACAAGCCCCACTATGTACAGGAATGGCACCGGTTTCTGAAGGGAGGGCTGCTCAAACCAAGCACCTGCAAGGAGGAAAGCTCCACCCCTGGGNCATGCTGCATGAGCAAACAGGCTGCAGAGACCACAGCTGCTTTTGAGTGATGCATGCTATATGGCCTCATATATAATTTTGGATGCGTAACCCAACCATTTAGAGTAGAATTTGTACAGTACAAAAAGATCCACAATAAAAGTAAGTCTCCGCTAGCTCCCTAGAATCCTCTCTGTGGAAGAAAATAATAATATAGTTTCTGACAGTGTACCTGTCAATATACATTCTCTGATACTGCATTTTTAAAGTGCCTGTGTTCTGTCTTTGCTCTAACCTTCTACTCACTGCTGTCTTTGGGAGGAAGCATATTAAGAGGCCAATGCTGTTCTTAGGGCAAAGATTAACTGTGGTGAAGTAGTTAAAATATAAACTTCTAGGCTGGGCAAGACGGTGTGCACCTATACTCCAAACATTTGGAAGCCTTAGGCAGGAGGATGATTTCAAGGACAGCCTGGACCCTGTATCAACTTTACCCCTATACAGACTTTACACAATGCCTGTAACACTTAATGATGGGACACTTCTGAGAAGTATATTATCAGCTCATTTNGTCATTGTCTGAACATCAGTGTACTTCAACTAAGAGAGCTACAATTTAATAAAGTGATAATTTTAAGGGATAATGATAATTTTATGGTTCCTTGTTGCACATGACTACAGTTTAGCTTACAAATGAAATAGAATTTGGGTTAAATAGAGCATTGTTTTATTCCTGTCTGCATATTATTTGAAAGCATANCTCCTGTTAGGAGGTCTTTACATTTTAGACTTTATATGTCAGTAGCTCTAAGGGCCAACTATATATATCACACTCTTCAGATTGTCTGTGAACTACTGTGTCTACTTTCAGTTCAGCCCTCTGCTGCTGGTTCTGGAATCTACATTTTTCTGTAAAGATCTGAGCTGATTTGTATACTCACACAAAAGCTTGAAAAAGCTTGTACTATGCAAGCCTTTAACAGAGAAATCTTATCTTTCTTATGCTTTGTAGATACAATCACTGACAGTGCCTACAAAAGAAGGTGGCTCACAATGCAGCTGGAGGGTTAGGAAATGTGCACTGGACCAACTATAAAATACCCTGATATGGGGAAAGNAGTGCAAAGCAACAGTGGAGCATCTGCTTGGAGGCACAGGGTTTGGCCACCAGTCAAAACAAAACCAGACGTTGAAGCTGCTTACTTCGGCCATAATAGAGATTTTAATGATCAGCAGAGAAATCGACTCTGGAAATCAGCAGCTTAATAATAAGAGCTCGTTTGCTTGNGCGGTTCAGTTTCCCAGCCAGGCACTGGGAAAGACGTCAGGAAATTTAATTAGCAATACGTATNATATAGCCAAGTTTCAGAAAGATGGCACTAGTGTATCATTCTCACAAAGACCAAGTTACCCTAATGAAGGGTCTTCAGCTTAGATAACCTACTTTCATTTTGTGACTTATTAGATACTATGAATGACATGTGCCTTCACCAGAACCAAACAGAATTTCAGAAACCATCTCAGCAATCAAAACAGATGTCACAAGGCAGCTCTGAGCACTCAACTCAGCGCTTATGCAGTCCTCTTTAACACACACTGGACTCCTAGCTCCCAGGAATTAAAAACAGTAAATCAGAAAAGGAGAGGAGCCTGCAGTAGTGGTACACACCTTTAANCCCAGCACACAGGAGGCAGAGGCAGGCCACCCTGGTCTACAGAGCAAGTTCCAGGACAGCCAGGGCTACATAGAGAAACCCTGTCTCCATTCCCACCCCCTAAAGAAGGAGAGGACTGCAAGAGACACTGTTAACATGATAAAATGGCAGCTCTGAGAGAAAATCAGACACACTGCAGAAGACAAGGAAAAGAACCTGCGGACTGTAATACCCAGGATGCACTTGGGAAAGATCATACACTATTCTTGACAGTACTTGAAAGCACCCAGAGCACAATTCAAACACAGGTGCTCACATGAAAATGTGAGCTAAAGAGAAGGCTAAGACTGGTTCTCAGTGAAGTCTGTATGTAAGGTGTGCACAGATGTAATATGTAACACTGTTTAGAAAGACCCATTACAGTAATTTTCATTAAATAATTTAAGAAGTATACAGGAAACCTCTTCTGGAGACATTAATAGCTAGTAAGTGGCAAGAGAATTGTCATTAATTTGAGGCCAGTGTGGGCTACATAGCAGGTTTCAGGCCAATCAGGTCTATAATATGAGACCTTTTCTCAAATATCCACAAAGGAATGGTAATTATCCTTATTTGTGTTTTTCTTGCCAGCTCTTTGAGCTTATTTAATTGTATATCATAATGGACAAATACCTTCAATCTTCCAAAGTTAAAAAAACATAAATATAAACTAATATAACTTATTCCTATAAAAATTTCAGGAAAGAAAAACATAGTAACAGAGAAAAACCAAGAAATAATTTTTAGAACAAAATATTCATGAAAAAGTAAATTATTTCTTTAACATGATTACCAGTGGTTATTTTATATATATCTGAGGAAGTACATTGAACCACCATTTATTCACCAGTTAGAGCCTACATGGGCTGGATTCCATGAATTTCACTCCAAAGGATAACATTTTATGAAAAAACAAACACTTAAAGTTTTGTACTTAAAAAGCAGCTAAGCCAAAGTGTACTAATAACAGAAACAGAACCACGAGTAATTAACACGCTCAGGAAAAAGCCAGATGGCACCCAATGTAATTATATAATAAGAACTGAAAATTTTGTGAACAATAGCATTTGTCCGTCCGTCACCACACCCACCTCCTCCGAAACTGATGGGTGTAGCAGACAATACTAGTAACAACAGACTTACAAATTAAAGTATTTCTTGTTCATGTTAGCCTTCTGAAGGGTATGTGTGTGCACATGTGTGTGGTAAGTTTTCTCTATACACCTGCATCATCTTTGTGGTCCATGAAGTAGATGGACTATATATTTAATTATGTGGAACACTGAATATCAAAAACAATTATCTATAGTGAGCAACTCTAAGATGGGTGTTTTCCTCATCNGTTCATCCCTNACTGCTGCTACNTAAGAGATGCTCAAATCTACTTGGAGGGTTATGACATGAACTTGTGAAGCCTAGCTATGACACCATTGATTTTATGGTATATAATACTGACACTAAGGGGAGAAAACTCTGCTCCATATTATTACCAATATAAAATAATGATTCTGGGGGGTGGGGAGGGAATTCTGCTCTGTGNAGTATTAACTTTGGTTTCAACAGGTATGGACATCTNNNATTTCATGTCAAAATGTGCTAGTTTTCCATTACTGTAAAAAATACATGACATATTCAACTTACAAAGAGAAAAGGTCTGAGTCATAATTCTAGAGGTTTTAGTCCAAGCTTGTACATCATCATAAGGAGTGAGTGAAGGGCAGAATCACTCACTTCGTGGCTGCAATACTAAAAGGGGAGGAAGAACAGCTGGCACCCCAGTATCTCTTTTGAGATCTTCTTGGCAAAAGATCTACCTTTCACGAGGCTGCACTTAAGTTTCTCCTACCTCACAATACACCACTGGGGAATCAAATCTTAAACACGAGTCTTTGAGGGGCCACTTAAGATTACAACTACAACATGACAGCACATGTATATATCATATAATAATCATATTATATGATATATATTATATAATAACGCCAAATATGTTATTATAAAAATACATTCTTATTAAGATTGAGGAATTAACTTTGGAGGAGGGGTGGAGAGATGGCTCAGCAGGGTAAAACTGTTAGGATTTAATAAAAGAAGGCAGGCCTATAATTTGATTATCAAATCAGAGAGACTAAGCTGGACATGGTGGTACACATCTATAATAATCTGAACACTGAAGTGACTAAGTATAAAGCTAGGCTGGGACATACAGAAACCTAGAAAGCAAACCAAAGACTAAAAGCTTTAAATTATAAAGAGGCTGGAGAGGCAGCTCAGTAGTTCACAGCTTGCTGCCCAGTGCTACAATGGGCAGCTCACAATCACCTGTCACTCCAGCTCTGAGGGGGGTCTGACCCTCCACAAGCACTGTATACATGAAGCACACCCCCACACACACCTAAAAGAAAAATCTTAGGAAAGTTAAGGGCCTGGAGATGGCTCAGNAGTTAAGAGCATGCACCATTCTTCCAGGGGACCAGAGTTCAATTCCTGGCACCCACCTCAAGTGGCTCATCCACCTCAGGTAGCTCAATTCCAGAACTCTGGCCTCCACAGGCACTTGCACACACATTACAGTCACAAAACAGACAAGACAAACAAACACACCATTTAAAAACAAGATTATAAGCAACATTTACTCATGTAACAAGTATTTTTATGCACTATCACATGTTATAATTTATGCTAGTTGATGAGCTCACGGACAATGCATTAGTCAGAATTAATAAAGGTAGTTTAAGTGTTAAGAATAAAACTGAGAAATATCATGGCAGGTGTGGTGCTCTGAATGAGAATGGCCCCCATAGGCCCATATATTTAAATGCTTAGCCATCAGGGAGCAGCATTATTTGACAAGGATTAGGAGATGTGGCCTTGCTAGAGGAAGTGTGTCACAAGTGTGTGTGTGTGTGTGTGTGTGTGTGTGTGTGTGTGTGTGTGTGTGTACTTGGAGGTTTCAAAGCCCACACCAGACCCAGCAATATCTCCCCCTCCACTGCTTAACACCACACTCCCTGCCATGATGATAATGAACTAAGCATCTAAAACTGTAAGCAAGCTCCCATTAAATACTTTCTTTTTTAAGTGTTGCCTTGGTCATGGTATCTCTTCACAGCAACCGGAACAGTGACTAAGACAGCAAGGAACTAGGAAGTTGCACTGGGAGGAAGGCTACATTATTTCACCCTGGAGGGCCAGGGAGGGATACATGAACTGAGAACTGCATGATAGGAAGGAGTCTGACACTTGAGGATCTGGCAAAAGGCTTGTTCACATGCAGAAGAAACTGGAGATGAGACTGCTCTGTTTGATAGACAGAAGGTGGTCTCCTGGGCTGCTGCCAATAAATGAGAGGAGGCTGAAGAAGTCTCACAATCTGATCACAAAGTACTGAAAGTCGGATCATGTATGACCTTGCAAATTCTTTAAATTAAAAATAAATCAATTTACTTAATGCAAGAATCTTGCTATGTAGTCCAGGTTGGCCTCAAACCCACCATGGAACACAGGCTGACCTTATACTCATGGCACTCCTCCTGCACATCACACTAGCTTCTACATACAAGAGCCCAGGAATGCTACCCACATGAATAGGAAACTCAAAAGACTGGTCTCAGGAGTACACATACATGTTGGGAGTTTCCACACATGCATACACTACACACATGTATACATACATATATACATAGGTATCTATACTGATGTATTTTAAATGGATAAAACGTAGGGTACAGAGTTACGGAGGTAAGTAGGTACCTAAAGGAAGACTAAAGGGGCTGGAGAAATAGCTCAATGGTTAAGAGCACTGGCTTCCCTTCCAGGACTGGGGTCCTATTCCCAGCATCCACATGGTAAGTCACTACTGTCTGTAACTACNGTTCTAGGGGATCTGATGCCCTTTCTGGCCTCCAAGAGCACTGCATGCAAACATATTAAATAAAAATAAATCTTAAAAAAGAAAATATTTTGATTAAGAGCACTGGTTGCTCTTACCGAGTACCTGGGTTCAACTTCCGGCACCCATGGTAGCTCACAACCATCCCCAGTTCCAAGAGATCCAATGCTCTCTTCTGGTCTCCATAGGCACCAGGCACACACAGGGTGCACATACATACATACATAATACACACATACATGCAGGAAAAACACTCATTAAAATATATATTTGAAAAGATTTAAGTTAGTAACTAAATGAGGAGGGTATGTTAAGGACAAAGCCCTAGAGGAGACCTAGGAAATTCCTCTACAGTAAAGGACACTCACCAGAGACTACCAGTAGAGGGAGTGTAGCCTTCAGCCCAGCACTGATGTACTCTACAGCCAGCTTTACTCACAGGCTGCCTTCATGTGTTCCCTCATCTACTCATGATGGTTTACAAAGTACCACTCCTACTGCTTTGCCTGACTGTGCTCTGCTGTTCCTGCCTGGACTCCCCCCACATCTATCAATGTCTAGACCCCCACCTGACTTTACTGCATCAGTAGATTTATGAATTCTACTATTTACTGCCTATTTATTTATTATTATTTACAACCTCTTACACAGCACAAAACAGGACACTACATCAGCTTAATCTATTTTCCAAAAGCAGTATCTTTGGTTGGTTTTTTAATGTTTCATGGCTTAATATGCTTAGATACTTAGCAAATACCTGTTGACCAATGAGTAATAAATGATGCTCAAGAGCTATGAAGCATGAGGAAGTAACACAAGTATGTAAATCAATGTGACATGCCATAACTTAAAAAGGAATGACCAAAGTCCTAGGAAGCCCAGGAGACTCTAATTGGCTAAGCCCCAGCCTCACAACTTCTATTCCTTCTTTTATTCAGCAAATAATTTAGACCTATTAGCTGCCGGACACACTTCTAATGACTATCTTTACTAGAAATGGATCAATGAATATCTTCAAAATGACATAACTATNTCATCAAAATTACTAAAGCATTCCAGATTTGACACAGATTAAAAAATTGCATGGATCAAGCGATTTGCTGTTCTCCCTCTCCCCTGCCGATATGTGTAGCTCTAACTTCAGTTATGATATCAAACTTCATCTAAATTTGTAAGACCAGAAACTGGGTAAAAATTCCAAATGGAAATAATTATATATCTTATATTACTGTTTTTACTATATTTACTTGGTAATCCAACAGTCATGGTACTATTAATACTGGTTTAAATTCTGAGGACTTTAGAGCAAGAGCCATCTAAGAGAGGACGGAGTGTGTAAGCTTCCTTCGTTTTTCCTAGCACACCAGACGGTATTTTGAAACTACTAGACCTGGGAGAGGTAACCTGTCAGTCAATAGTGTCCTAGATTCCATTTGATATAGGTTCAAATTCCAGCTTTGCCATTTACAAAATGTGAGCCTAAGAGACTCATTTAACTTTTTCACAACTCAATTTCCTCACTTGGGAAAGTGGAAACAAGGTTTTCTGAGAGGGCAGTAAATGAAAAAAAACAAACAAACAACAGATTCAGACACAGGAAGCCATTTAAGAGTGATCTGCCAAAAGTCATTTCCACTAATCAGTCATTTTTTAAAAAATCAATCTTTCTCTCTACTTACAAACTGAATAACTGCTTTAAAAGTTCTCTTCACAACACCTCATGACAACTACATTCGAGTCTCATACAGACAACGATGTTTAAGAGTCACANCTTGCACTTTGGGGATAACAAAGTGCACAGACTGAGTTCTGACCATCTCAAAGTATAAATTAAATTCATCCCACTGGTAAGTTCAAGACGTGACTGACAACATTTGGTGGTCCCAGGCACTGAATAGCTTACTGAGTCAACATGCTGAATAGGATCTGCACTCATTAACAAGGGAGCATATGACATCTTTTCCTAGTCCGAAAATATTCAGGGAATCATACATAGGTCTGCAGCACTGGGGAGTGTAGCTCCCTCCCAAGTTTGCCCATTTTGCAGTGGTGGTGCCACATGGAAGCCATATTCACACTAATTACTGTGACCATTTCCTGGCATATGGTAGTAACATCTCCTTAACTACATCTGTAAACTACCACAATTTTCTAACATAAAAATAAAAACATCTGAGGGATAAGCTCTTTCTGATCTGTAACGACACAAGATGGACTAGCCAGAAACAGTCTTGGTTCNACCTAAGGGAACATGGTCACCTATGGAGGNCACCTTCAATAGATAGTTTTAAGTCTTTAGAACAGATTTCCAACAAATCCATCAGGGCCAGCACTGCTCACCGGCCCAGAGGCAGAGATGGTTGTCCTGGTGNCAAACCTTCCAGCAAACTAAAACCGATTAGGTTTTGTCTGGGACCAGTCTATAAATGGTGAAACTCCAGAGACTCCTTTTCCTTCCATGGAAAACTGTGCACTCAAATACTTTAAGCAGGTAGTTCAACACTCAGTAATAGGGGTTTAAAATCAAGTGCTCAGTTTGACTGGCTGCATTCAGAACTGACAGAATAAAAAGATCATAATAAGATAAAATGTCAATGTCTAAATATAGACATTGCTAAGAAAGAAGTGAAAAAGGAGATGGTCAGATGATAAAGACAANCATTCTATTGAGTTTTGCCTCAGGTTAGTCCTGTTGACTTGCGGCTGTGAGTGAACAAAGACAGACTTATACTGAGGTATTTTCATTCTGCAAAGCTGTGAGGCTCTGAGAAACCACCACATGGCAAGAATGCTGCCCAGAACTTAACACTTTCACTTGTAAACGCAGACATAAATGCCTTTAAACATATCATTCTGTATATTCGTCAGTCAATGTAGAACTAGAAACCTTTCATTTTCAAATATTAACCTTTGCTAGTTTTCACTGGATGAATGAGAACCAGTTTCTGAACTCAAAGAGCTCACAANCAAGAGAGAGACAACAGTAACAGAAGTAAAATGCAAAGCAAAATGTGGCTAGTAGTTAATTAAGGGACATGTGGCAAGAACTGGGGNGGTGGTATCTGCCCTGTGTGGGGCAGCTGTCAAAGAACTTTGATATCTGTGCTCCTTGGGAAGGAATGGAGTCTGGCAAGCAGAAAACAGATGACGACCCTGGAGAGCAGGTCAGGAGAGCACACAATGCATGTGGGGGCAGAAAGTGACTGGTCTTGATCCAGCACACACTTGGGCCAGAATGGCAGCAAGATGGGGCAGGAACACAGATGTTCTTTCTGTTCTCTGGCCTTTAAAAAAAACCTTTGATTTTAAAGGACTNATATTCCCACATTAAACAACAACAAAGACAAAACTTCAAACCAAAAACCACACATCTGGGTTCCACAAGACAGGAACCACATTTGGTACCAGCAGAGGAACAAAAAGAACAAGCTGAGCGTGGGAGTTAGAAAGACCAGAGATGCTCAGGGTGAAACAGTGCTCACACGCTGAAAGACACTGGATGACCTGAAAGAAGATAATCACTTACGTAAATTTTAAGACTGCTGTTTAGGTCGTGAGCTCATGTTTTAATATATTTTCCTAATAGTGTCTGCACTCACTTGGAAACTGTCATCTCCTAATAGAAGCAAACCTCTTAGAGCAGTCTGCAGCAGTGAACTGGTGGACACTGCATGGTCTGTTCCCCGAGAGCTGAAGAAGGGGCAGGCACTGCCCTCAAGCTCTCCTAGGTGTCTTCCTGGCCCTAAACAGAATGCCCTGAGAGGGTCCATTTTAGTCCTTTTTTGGGGGATGGGGTGGGTGAGACAGGCTCTCTCTGGTTGTCCTGGAATTCACCATGTAGACAGGCTGGCCTTAAACTCAGAGATCCACCTGCCTTTGCCACCCATGCTTGGATTAAAGACGTGTACCACATCTGGCTGTTCTAGTGTTTTAAAGGGAGTAAATGATGTAATTATATTATAATCTCAAAAAGTAGAAAAACTACAATAAAAAAAGAAGCTGACCAGCTTCTTCACACTGGTCCTCACTTGCGAATAGACAACTAAAAAGCAGCAGTTTAAGGGAAGGGGATGCAGGAACAGAAGCACCCTTATGGCAGAGAAGACTTAGCTGCCTTTATTCCGTTTGTGCTTCAGAAGGACAGAGTTCCTAGCCTTAAAAAAAACTTTAATCATAGAGATTTATGGTTCCACATTTAAAAAAATTACACACTTGGGCACTTTATCACTGCTTGGAGAATGACAAGACCATTTCCAAACAGGACTCAGGAAACCATTTAGAGTTCTTTAGACTTCTGAAAGACGTTCTAAGTATCTATCCACAGGACTGCATGTTCAAAACCCCCTAGTTGTCTGCTATCTACCCATATGCAGCAACAGTAACAGCAACAGGTAGTCCTTGGATAGAGAGCAGGGTGACGAGATGATAGAGTTAATTCAGCTCCAGAATCAACTGGAGACTATCCAGGCAGTTCTGTCCCATTTAAATTTCTCTTTTGAAGAGAGGATTACTGTCTTAGAACTCCATTGCAAAATCTTCAGATTTCTTCTCTGTGCTGGATTGAATCTGTCTCTTATACACATCTAGATGTGTATAAGAGACAGCTCATGCTTGGCTCATACTGAGTGGCCCTATTAGGAGGTATGGCACACAGTCTCCTTCTGCTGATCCAGATGTAAAACTCTCAGCTGACCCTGCAGCATCATGTCTCCTTGCATGCTGCCATGCTCCCTGTCATTATGATAATGGATTAAACCTCTGAAACTATAAGCAAGCCCCTATTAACTGTTTTCCTTTTATAAGAGTTGCTGAGGTTATGGTGTCTTTTCACAGCAATAAAAACCCTAAGACACTCTCTTAGCACTTATTCTCTTTATGTACTAAAGTCAACTGGATTACATTAGCATACTTAATAGTTACAAAGTTGGGGCTGAGAGGTAGCTCAGTGGNAAGAGTACTGGCTGCTTTTCCAGAAGACCTGGGTTCAGTTTCTAGCAACTGGATGGTGGTTCACAACCATCCGTAACTCCAGGGAATTTGATATCCTCTTCTGGTCTCTATGGGCACCAGGCACACATGTGGTGAACAGACATTCATGTATGAAAAACACCCATGCATACAAAACAATTTTTAAAAAATAGTATTTTAAAAAGCACCCCTCTGCATCCTCTATCATGAGACAAACTGGATGGGTGCTGGGGAATACTATTTTAAGGTGTATTACTTTTGTTTATGTTGGATTTATTTAACTCTGTGAAGCTGTGCTACTGTGCCTGTCTAAAACACCTAATGGTCTAATAAAGAGCTGAATGGTCAACGGAGAGGCAGGACAGAGAAACAGGTGGGGCTGGCAGGCAGAGGAAATATACAGAAGGAGAAAGCTGGGAAGAGAGAATGAGAAGNAAGTAACCAGAGAGGGAGGAGGAGATCGGGGGCCAGCCACCCAGCTACATACCAAGGCACAGAGTAAGAAATAATGAAAGGTATACAGAAATAGAATAGAGAAAGGTAAAAGCCTAAAGGCAAAAGCTAGACAGGATAATTAGTTAAGTAAAGCAGGCTAGCAACAAGCCAAGCCAAGGCCGGACATTTTATAATTAAGTATAAGCCTCCATGTGTGATTTCTTTAGGAGCTAGGTGGGTAGGCCCCCTAAAAGAATAAACCTCCCCCAAAACAGAGCTAGGATAGTCATTCTTGCATGGTTAAAGGCCATAAGGTTAACAGTGAACATTTGCAATTGTAAAGTATTCACACCGAGAAAAATGCCACTGTCCCATTTTACAGATTAACAACAACAACAACAATTGTAAAGTATTCACACTGAGAAAAATGCCACTGTCCCATTTTACAGATTAACAACAACAACAACAACAACAACAACAACAACAACAACAAGGAAACAGGTCATGTGCACTGCTGAGATCAGTAGGCAGGGAGCTGGTCTCTGAGTATGCCGTCTGACCCCAGAGCTCGAACTCCTATCTGTCTAAATAACAAGACACCAAAAAGCCCAGAGTTCTTTTCTATTTATTCGTGTGTATGGGTGTTTTGCCTGCATATATGTATGTATGTGTTTCATGTGCACACATGGTGCCTGTGGAGACCAGAAGAGGGTGTTCGATCCCATGGGATTGAAGTTAGAAATGGTTGTGAGCCACCATGTGGTTGCTGGGAATCAAATCTAGCACCTCTGGAAGAGCAGCCAGTGCTCTTTACCACTGAACCATCTCTCCAGTCCCACAATT
>LZPO01107964.1:193291-212265 GCA_001675575.1 Neotoma lepida | reverse complement strand
TGTTTGGGTGGGAATTTGTGTATATGAGAAGTCGTAAAGCAGATTTACAGAGAAAGATCATGAATTCTATTTTGGAGCCAGGTACGATGCCTCACACCTACAGTCCCAGCACTTNGGAGGCTGAGCCAAGAGGATNGCCATGAGTTTGAGGCTATCGTGGGATACAGAGTGAGACCATGTTTCATACAACAACAACAGAATTCAGTTTAGGTATAGAATTTCCAGGTCTGGGAAATTCAGTTCCTAGGAACATATACACCAAAAATTCAGTTTNGGGCAACTTTAAGACACTCATAACAAGCTATGTTTTCAGGCAATATCAGCAGGTAATCAAACACATGAGTCTGAGGCTCAGAAACTAGATGTCAAATAGTTAAATTAGAATTTACTCATACTTCAATAAAAATTTATGATAATGACAACAACTGAAAAAAAATCATTAGTGGGAATTGAAAAATTAATCACTAAATTTCTTGCCTGTTGTAACTGGGGGAAATTTGTGCCTTTAATTGAGACTTATTTTTCTTGTAAAAGCACAAAGCCCATTCTAGTGACAAATGCTCTTAAAACCCCCAGGAGTCTCATCTGGAAGCCAGAGTTGCTGGACAAAAGAGAAAAAAAAATAGGGGAAATGCTTGTCCTGGTTAAAAATGGGGTAATTAGTGACACAGGAAAACATTTTCCTTTTATTTATTTATTTATTTTTTGGAACACGATAGATTTTTATGGAGAAAGATGGAGTGTTAGGGCTGATTATGATCATTATGCAAGATAAAGGTTTGTAAGTTGACACGTCTATGGAAAATGTTCAGAGGGTTAGCAGATATGCTGCAGACATCAAGCTGATGTCTTACATCTGTGGAGCCTGCATGGGACTNAACTGGGCCCTCTGTATGGGTGAGACAGTTGTGTTGCTTGGTCTGTTTGAAGGGCCCCTGACAGTGGGAATAGGATCTATCCCTGGTGTGTGAAATGGNCTTTTGGAGCCCATTGCCAATGATGGGACATCTTGCACAGCCTTGATGCAGGGGGAGGGGCTTGGATGTACCTCAGCTGAATGTGCCAGGCTTTGCTGACTCCCCATGGGAAGTCTTACCTTTTTGGAGGAGGGGTTGGAAGGTGGGCTGGGGGAGAAGGCTTAGGGGGAGCGGGAGGAGGGATGAGGTAGGTATCTGTGGTTCATATGTGGAATGAATAAAAAATTTCTTTAAAAAAAAAGATGATGCCTTCAAGTACTCCAGTGATTCTTAATACGAAGTGCCAAGAAAAAAAAAAAGTTCATAAGGACCTTTGAGCATTGCAACAATGTTAATTATTGGGAACCTAGGGTTCCTGCAACAGGATTGGATAGGAAAGTTTTTCAAGTAGTGAAGAAATGGTAAGAAAAATTTTGGGAGGAGAAGACAGAATTATCAGAGGCTAGAAATATTAGAGAAGAGACATGGCTGTTTTGTTCCTTCTTTTATAGGATTAAAAAAAGATTTTTTCATTTTATGTATATGGGTGTTTTGCATGCGTGTACATTTGTGCAGCCCCCATGAGGCCAGAAGAGTGCATCAGATATCCTGGAACTGGAGTTACAGATGGTTGTGAGGTGCCATTTGGGTGCTGGGAATTGAACCCAGGTCCTCTGAAAGAGCAACAAGTGCTCCTAANCACTGAACCATCTCCCCAGCCTCTTCTTCAACATTTTTATGTGAATAGTTCAACATTTACATGTGAATAGTTCAGTGGCATTCAGTATATTCATATTATTGTGTGTCTTAGTTAGGGTTACTATTCCTGTGATGAGATACCATGATCAAAAGCAACTTGAGGAGGAAAGTGTTTATTTGGCTTACACTTCCACAGCACTGTTCATCATTGAAGGAAGTCAGGATAGGAACTCAAAAGGGGCAGGAACCTAGAGGCAGAAGCTGATGCAGAGGTCATGGGGGGTGCTGCTTACAGGCTTGCTTCTCATGGCTTGCTCAGCCTGGTTGTACCCAGGACCACCACCCCAGAGGAGCCCCATCTCACAATGTCTAGGCCCTCCCCCCATCAATCACTAATTAAGAAAATGCCCTACAGGCTTGCCTACAGCCCAGTCTTATGGTGGCATTTTCTCAATTGAGGTTCCCTCCTCTTTGATGACTTTAGCTCATGTCAAGTTGACACAAAACTACCCAACACATTGTGAAACCACAACCATGGTCTATTTCTCCATCTCTAGACTTTTTCTGGTCTACAAAACTGAACATCTATACCTATAATATAGTTCTCCAATCCTCCCTCCCCTCTTACCTCTTGGCAAGTACCATTTTGCTTCCTGTCTCTGAATTCAACCCCTCTGGGTAACATATAAATGGAATNTTAACAACATTTGCTGTTGTAACTAGCTTATTTCACTTAGCACAGTGTCCTGAGGTTTATCAGAGTTATGTACATAAAATGGCAAAGAAAGCAGCTGTTACATTACGAATAGTTTACTACAACAAAAATATGATTATGGATGTAAGTGTACCTTAATAGAAGAACATGTGTCCAAGGCCCTGAGTTCAATTTCCAGCATAATAAGCAAGTATCAAGCAAACATTTGTGTAATTAGCTGTTTAATATTTTCCCCCTTCATCTAGGAGGTCAGCTCTGTGAGCAGGACCTTGTAGATTTTATACACTGCCCTTCTGCTCACCATCCAGTCCAGTACCTACCTATGGCAGTGGCTTTATAGACATTGTAAAACGAGTGAAGGGTCCTCAGCATGGGATTTTGGGACAGAGCATGCAGGCTCTCATGTAATGAATTGCCTGGGAAACACTGGCAGAGGGTTATGTATTTGCTGCTGATAATATCCAGTTGCCATGGTGCTGGTGTGTTTTTGAGCATACATCTTGATTAAATACAGAAACTCAAAAAGTCGGTATCATCCATCCTTCACACCTACAGTCACACCTACAGTCACACCTACAGTCACACCTACAGTGACACCTACAGCCTTCATTCGGTCACTTGAAGGAGGGGCTTCTTCCAATTGAGCCTTTGAAAACAACGTCAACTTCTTATAATGTTATAATTTATCATGTTTTTACAGATCAACAAAAGCTTATGAAATTTGATCTAAAACATTTTAGCCTTTTAATTATAGGAACTGGAATAGGGAAAAGATGTAGTAGGAAAGAGAGAAAAATGGATAGCTTCAGGGATAATATTTATTAAAATTAAAAATTCATGTGACTTTTGTCTCAGCAAACTCACTCCTGGGAATCTATCCCAAGGAAATAAAGTCATTAATTCACGTAGACACATGTACACAGATGCTTTTAAGGCAGTATTCATTGTGAAACAAAGCCCCTGGCTGAATACTTCATGATACATCAACACCATGAATTATTACTCATCCATTAAAAAGAACAGATTAAATCGAAACCAATTGACTTAGAGAATTCCATGAAGTATTGTTAAGTGAGGACGGCAAGACATGAGAACGTGTATGTAAATGTGTACGATGTTTCTCTTTTGTAAAGGCCAAGAAACAACCAAAACCAAAATNGCTAAAGGATTTTTCAAATCTAGAGACATAGTTTGTGAACATGGAGAAAAACTGGAGAGAAAGAGCCCTTGGCTGGCGCCACTCATCGGGTGGTAGTGGGGAGATGGCTGCTGGTGGTAGGAGGAAGAAGAGAGGAAAAGGGGACCAGGAAGTGCTANACCCCAACAGCAAGAGCAGATGGCATGCATCCATGTAAAGTAACGTGATCCTGGGCTGCTCAGCTAATAGAGTGTTTGCCTAGCACANCTGAAGTCCTGAGTTCCATCTGGACCATTGCATAAAGATGTGAGTCTACTACTGGGTTATAACACAACCCCCAAACAATGTTAAAAACGTTATGTTAGAAACAAAAACAACAGCTGGAGAGATGGCTCCACAGTCAAGAGTGCATACTGCTCTTGCAGAAGACTGGAAATTGGTTCTTTGTCCCACATCAGACAGCATTAGCTCCAGAGCATCCAATGCTCTCTTCTAGCCTCCACTGGCACAGACATTCCATATGTGCGCACACATGCACACATGCACACCCCCACCCCCACACACCCCCACACACTATTTTAAATAACAATAAATTATTTTTACAATGAAAAAAAAAGACCACCAAAAACCAAAAACAAAACCCAGCAGGTTTCTTCAGATCAAGGCTCTGTTGTTTGCACTGTCTTGGACATCTATTTCTGGCAGAGGAGAAGTTCAGAACAATCTTAAGCAATATTGATCTCCAAAAAGTATCAAGCCTCTTGGTCATGGTGTATCAACTTCTATCTGTCTTTCCTTTCTAATAATACAATTTTAAGTGGGTGCATGACAATCAGAGACCACATTTCCCAGCCTTCCTTGCGGCTAAATGATGTCGTATGACTGGAATCTGGACAATGGGATACACTTAACCCCTGAAAGTAGTCCTTAGACCAAAAGGAATCTGGCAGTGGTGGCTCACGCCTTTAATTCCAGCACTCAGGAGGTAGAGGCAGGCAGATCTTTGTGAGTTGGAGGCTAGCCTGGTCTATAGAGTGATTTGTCAGATAGCCAGGACTATACAGAGAAACTGTTTCACACACACACACAAAAAGGAAAATATCTTCTCATTTTCTATCCATCCCCACCCCCAGCATCCTGGAAAGTAAATGTAGTGGTGAAACTCCTGAAGGGACGGCAGTGCAGAGGGGAAAAACGGAGCTTGGGTGTCCAGCATCATCCAGCCACTAAATTAGCCATTATTCATTATCCAGATTGTGAATCTCAAAAGGAATTATACTACTTTTGTTTAAGCCATTGTACTGAGTTTGCACTGAGCAAAGAAGTCAATATTAAAGGAATGCAGATTGGACCCAGGCTCTCATTACCCAGCTCTGGACCATCATGACCATGGCTTTTCAACACCGTGAGCCTCTTGTCTATTATCTCAGGTTACAACAAATGTCATAGAACGTAAGAGACCTCCCTTCTGGCTAGGGATGGGGCCTCATCTAGCTAAATGATGGGGATCCCTTCCTTCCCAGCCGCAAGGAAAGCTGGGAAGTGAGATCTCTGATTGATCATGTACCCAGATCAAATTTCCATTGTTGGAAAAGAAGAAAGATAGATGACATCAGTCACCAAATCCCACAATCACATCCTTATAAATCTAAGAATGATGGAATGCACCCTCAAAGCAGGAAGGGAGGACCTATAATCTGGTTATGGAGGGTGGGTAGGCAAGGTTCACAGAATTAACTTTTTCTTGAGAGCACAGTTTTGAGCAGAAGGAACTGACAAGATGAAGCAAAGACAAGGGTTCTAGAAGGAAGAAAAACAAGCACCCAGTACCCAAGAGGGGAGGGACAAAGACATGCCTGAGGAATCTCCTTAAAAGTTAGAAATGTAAATCAATAATCCTTCCAAAGACTTGGGGCTGACTAATGAAATCCATTCCACCCTGTGCACTAACTCTGAAAGACACCAATTATTTTTTATGCCTTGGAAATATCCCACTGTGGTTTATCTGGCAGCCCAGAGAAAGCTGAAGCTGCTTTAGAAGGCCTAATTATTCCTCACATAAGGCTTGGGTGAACAAGTCTTTGTGTGTGTCACGTAATGAGAATTTGGCATAACTGTGTGTCTCCTTTGTGTCATTTACGATCATGAGAAAACTTGAGGAAACAGTCCTCTCGCTTTTTGCCTGTAATATATTGAGATGAGTAGCTTTGTAAATCGCTTGCTGTTTTGCATATATCGAGATAGGNGCGTTGTAAATTGCTTGCTGTTTTGCACTGAAAGAAAAAACCAGAAATCAATCAGGTAATGGAGCTGACCTGGGATGTGGGAGCTGAGAGCAGCAGAAACTGCTGAGTCACGGAGCCTCGTTTCCACATAACACATATGAAAATCAGTCTCATTACTTTGTCCTTTCACCTCCTGTGACAGCCCTGGCAAGTGTGAGTCATAGCAAACTTGAGGTCTTAGAATTTGGAGAGCCTGGTATAAAAAAATTCATCAGATCTTTCTGCGCTGCTTACTCCCCTTTTCCTATCACATCTGGATAACCGGTTTTTAAATTTTAATGTGCTGCTCTCCTCAGCTTTTTCAAGGACACAACCTTTACCTTGAATGGCTCTAGGCATGCGCCTGACTGGTGGAGATGGAAATTGGGGGTGGGAGAAAGCAGAGGGAATGGCTGGATAAACTTAAGGTCAGGGCATTCAAACCCAGGACCAAGGAGCCTGGCTAACTAGCAGGAATGCTGACCTTGCATGTGAACATATCTAACACGCTCAGAAAACAGAACCTGGGGCAATGTATACTGGGGAAGCATAGACTAGAAAGATGCCCTCAGGGGCCTGGGATTGTAGCTCAGTTGGTAGAGTGCTTACTTANCATGCGCCAAGCCCTGGGTTTGATCTCCAGCAACACGGAAGCTGGGTATGGCTCTGTTCCCCCTGTAGCCCCAGAACTCCTATTACTCAGTGGAAGCAGAAAGGTCAGTTCAAGGTCATCCTCTGCTACATAGTGAGTTCAAGGCCATTCTGAGCTACATGAGACAACACAAATAAAAATAATAAACACACATACACACACACAAAAAAAAAAACTTAGAAAAACACCCTTATGGAGGATTTTCAGACAAGATACAGGGTAATGAATCACATTTGAATTTTAGATAAACAATACATAACTTTTTGTGTATGCTGCAATAGTGCCTGTGATATATTTATATTTAAAAAATCATTGTCTATCTGAAATTCAACTGTAACTTGGTGTTTTGCACTTTTATTTTTTGGGGTAGTCTGGGCACTAAGATAGGATGACTATGCAAGCATCACTATACACAGTTGGCCCTTTATACATAGCGAATGAAGATGAGGACATGACGGATCCTAGGTATGGCTGAGGAGAAGGTTTCGGTTGCAGATATGAGGGAGAGGACAGAGGTGTCTAGAAGAGTCCAGACTGAACATGGGCAGCAGAACAGACTGGACCATGAGAGGAGAGAGAAACGGGGAGAGGGAGAGAGGAAGGGAAGAGAGTTTAGAAAGGAGGCCAAGAGAGACGAAAACCGAGAACCGAGAGAGGACCAAGAAAGCATGTTGCCAAAATGGCCCAGTTATACAGGGAAAAGAGAAGCCTGGGGAAGGGTAGGGAAGCTCAGGGCCTGGAGAGAGTTAGGATGAGGGGTAGAGGTGAGAAGTGCTGAGAGGAGCCAGGACTCTATAACAGGTACTAGTCATCCAGTGAGAACTGGAGGCCTGCTTCTGCTTTGACATGTTAATAGGCGCCTCAGGCCTTTGTCCTGGGTTTCTTTGAGACCTAACACATAGGAGTTTCTCTGTCTCTGTCTGTCTCTGTCTCTATCTCTGTCTCTGTCTCTATCTCTGTCTCTGTCTCTATCTCTGTCTCTGTCTCTCTCTCTGTTTTTTGTTTTTTTGAGACAGGGTTGCTCTGTGTAGCCCTGGCTGTCCTGAAACTCATTCTGTAGATCAGGTTGGCCCCGAACTCATGGATCCCGCTGGCCTCTGCCTCCTGAGTGCTGGGATTAAAGGCATGTACCACCCCTGCCTGACTACACACAGGAATTTCATATCCACAGATTCATTCTACCTCAGGCAGAAATTGCTCAGAAAAAAAATCAGATCTGTACCAAACACGTTAATTATGGTGTCAATATTCTCTGAACAGTACAGTATGACATGTATTTACATAGCATTTACCTGGTAGTGGATATTATAAGTAAAATAGAGATGGTTTGAGGTACATGGGAAGCTGTATGTAGATTATATGTAAATAACACACCATTTTATATAAGTGACATGAACTCTGGATTTGGGAAACCCCAGGGGATCATGGAACCTATGCCTGTATGACACAGAGGGACAACTGGAGTAAAATAACGANCTGGACACGGGGCGGAGGAGAGCATGCTCCCTACCCTAACCATGCAACCTTTGAACCTTCTCTATTTGAGCACAATCTGCTGCCATCCTAGAGACAGAAAGTACCAGATTTTTGCTTTCATGGCCACCTTTGAACAAAAGCAAGGGCATACAAGATGCACACGAATCCTGACTGTAAGCAGCAAGCATGTGTTTGGAAGAATCAAGGGCTGTGCCAAGCCCATTCTGGTGTTTAGGATGGCTTTGACTGTGGCCACAAACAGAGCCTAGTTGATAGAACCTGGGTCCAGTGCCCATAGCAACAGTAGAGTTCCTAAGAGCTTGTCATGGGTTACTCCTGGCTGCAGAGCTCCCGTGCCTGGGTGGGTCCCTGGCTCCACCATGCCCCCACCCCCCACCCCGTTATCATTTCTGATGAATTCCTTTACTCCTTAATTCCGATACAGCCGCTTTTGTGTGTTTTGTGTGTGAAATGGAGATGCTCTCAGATGTGGAATTGTGGAGAGAAGAATGAAGCAGCTGTGAGTTGTGTCTGGCAGTATAGAGAGATGTGAGGAAAGTTGGATCAGGCTGCACTCAGTGCCACTCTGAGCCATCACAGTCACACTTGGCTGCCTGCTGTGCTTCACAGGACCGGGTTCTCTCTGTGCTAATTGGTGCCCNTGGCGTGGCCTCCTAACCTTTTAGTCACTCTGGTTCATATCATTTCATCTTGATTGGGCAGAGGGCATCTCCGAGGTTCAGCGGTTTAAAGCCTTCCCAGGTACTAGTGAGGTACAAGGAAAAGCGAGNGCTTAGATGAAGAGCTGGCTGTAGTGGTGGAGAATCTCCACAGTGAAGAGCCCTCAGGCCCGCTCATCCAGAGTCACAGACTTCCCTGAGAGTGGCACTGGGCAGGGTCAGCTGGTTAAGACTGATGTCAGGGAACAAGTAGGGGATGAGGGGAAGGGACTAACCAGGTTCACAAGGGCCCCAATTCTTCATGGTCCTCATGGAAGTTATAAAAATCACAATCTTCACTTGGATGGATGTAGCTTAGGCCACTTCCTAACATGGGTGAGGCCTTGGGTTCGATCTCCTGCGCTGAAAAACTGCTGAAAATTGTAATCCTCACTAACCTAGGAAGAGAAGCCAAGCNCAAGGTGGGCTGCCTGATCAAGGCGTGTGAGTGTCCATCACCTACATGGACAGTTGTGACTGTAGCAGTTGACAGCTACTTCTGCTGTTGGTAGAAGTGTGGNCAGGGCAGAGAGGGCAGGCTGTGACAGACTAAGTTAAATTTGCTTTCTCCTCTCACTTGAGTAGTGACATTAGTTGACATTTGTCACCGGCCTTCTTCACTTCCCAACCTTCGTCCCAGGCTCCAGCCATTCAGGGCCACTCATCACTAGCCAGAANCAGGATTCCTTAGTCACAGGTGGAGTGCTGAGCTGTGGCTCAGCTGTTGATATTCGTGACCTGGGGGAAAAATAAAAATCAATGGTTTCCTAGGTACCTCCGCTTCAAGCCCTGTGCACTTCTGTTTATGCCACTGCCTCTCTGTGTAACTCTCTCTTCTGCTCTTGAATAGCCCGTTAGTCCTCTCAAGAGCCAGACCAAACACTGCCACTGGGAAAGTGACTAACCAGCACACTCCTCCTGTTCAACCTCTCTGGAAGCCACCCACACTCTTCCCTTGCTTGACCTTCTGAAATGTGCCTCTGTGCTAGGGGGTGTGCATGTGTGTGCAGGCCAGAGGACAGACGTGGGTGNTGTTTCTCAGGGATGCCATCCACTTAACTTTTCAGACAAGGTCTTTGGTTGGCCTGGAATTTGCCAGGTAGGTTCGGCTGGCTGACTGGAGAGCCCTAGGGATCTACCTATCTCCACACTGGGACTATACAGAGCCAGAGGCACTAGGCTCGGCCTTTTACATGGGTTCTGAGGATTGAACTCAAGTCTTTGTGCTTTGCTGATGGAGCCATTCCTTGGTCCTTTCCCCTTACCTTTGTGTGTTGGTCTTGGATCTCTCTGTCTCTCTGTGCAGAGACTGTTCTAGTTTCATTTTGCAAAGCACTCTCATCAAAGTCAACTTACAATATGAAAGAGTTTATTGCCTTATANTTCCAGGTCATAGTACATCACTGAGGGGAGTTGGGGCAGGAACTCAAGCAGCAATGAGAAACAGAAATCATGGGGGAAATGCTGCTTCCTGGCTCACACACTCCAACTCATGCTTAGCTAACACAGCTCAGGACCAACTGCCTAGGGAACGATGCTGCNCACAGTGGGTTGGTCTGGCCTACATCAATTAGCAATCAAGACAATCTTTTAGTCATTCACACAAGCCAATCTGATCTGTACAAGTGTTCGATTGAAACTCCCTTCTAAGGTGACTCCAGGCTGTGTCGTGTGGATGTAGGAGTTGAGCAGGAGACATAGGAATAGTTCATGTCGTTGGGTGGTATTTGTAGTGAACTNGGAACATTGTCTCTTGGAAGAAGGTGACTAGTGCACAGTGCTAGATAGTAGACTTGGAAGACATGGCTGGGGCTCAAGTTCTCTTCCTTCCATTCTGTAGTGTATGGCCATGGTTTACCCGAAGGTGATGAACTTTCATTTCCTCATTGATATAGTGGAGATAATTGTGGGGGCCTGTGGAGCCATGTGCCAGTGGAGGCAGGGAAGGAGAAACCCAGGTTGTTTGCAAGGGAATGCAATTAAAGCTTCCAGTTAGGAGAGATAATGCCAACACTTGATCCCCCTTGTGGACAGTGTTGTAGATGATTAGATCAGGTGTGTGATTGGGTGACCTTTAAGTTGATTGGCCCGTTAGGGCATCTACTCCTCCCAGCCTTGTGATTTTATGCTTTAAAAGGGGTTTGCTGACTTTTAATAAATGATTTCCTGCTTGGCATGACTCCCTGTTGAGTCTGATTGTCTCCAGAAAGGAAGGCTGGGAAATGGGCGGACAGCACGCGCTTACCTCTCCTCAGTTCCAAGTCGTCACGGGAGACCTAAGTTCTCGGTGGGGTGACCCCTCCCCCACAGATAATAATGATCTCCACTGGGTTCTTGTGAGAATTCTGTGAGGTGGTTAGGGCATGCCCGGTGTAGAACAAGTCCCATACAACAAGCATGGTTGGCNCACCCTCCCCATCACCATTCTCTTAGTTATTTTCCTCATTGCTGAGACAAATACCTGATGAAAGCAACTGAAAGAAAGAAAGTTTTAGTTTGGTCTGAAGTTTGAGGGCACAGTCCATGGCGAAAGGAGCACTAGGCANCTGGTCACCTTGCATCCGGTCAGGAAGCAGAGCTATCTGGTCAGGAAGTAGAGACAGATGAATGCTGGTGCTTGGCTTGNTTTTTTCTTTCTGTTNAGTCTGGACTCCTTCCTGATAGGATGATAGCATCCACAGGGTGGGTCTTCTCACCCCAATTAACCTAGTCCAGAAATTCCCTCACAGATAAACCCAGAAGTTTGTTTCCATGGTGATTCTAATCCTATCAATTTGGGTCAAGATTAACCATCTCAGTCATTATCTGTGGGTCTACAGGGTTCTAGCGGCATGGCTGAAGCTTTCACTAGGGATTGAATGAAAGAGGAGAAAGGACTGAGGACATGGAAGTGGATGGCTGAGGTACAAATGAGGGTGGAGATAAACTGGCAGTCTAAATCTTCACAGCTGTGTGAAGTTAGCACTGAATAATCTAAGAGATGGGTTTTGTGTTCCCCTTGTAGAGGAGGGGTGCAGAATGTGTGGTTTAGAGAGGGTCAGTAACCTGCCTTCAGTGGCACACTGGTAAGGGGCAGTCAGAAGTGTTTTGACTCTGTACTCTGCCTTTTAACTCCACTGAGGCACAAAACTCACCCACAGCGGCTCNCAAGCCAAACCGTCCACCAGGCCTTTGAAGCTGCAGCAGGGATAAGGGTATTGTAATGTACAAAGAAAAGGGAAGATGTACAGAAGAATCTGACTTTGCAAAGTTCGGCTGTAACATGGGAAAAGTGAAACTTCCTTTACAAAATGGGAGGGGGGGAAGCAGCTGGGGGGTGTGGCTCCATGGTTCTAACATGTGTCTACCAAGTGCAAAGACCTGGGTTCAACATGGCCACATACACTGCAAAACATCATCAAAAATAGATCAACAAAACCATGGGAAGGCCTTGTTCAAAGCATATCTCACTTACTGGAAGAACAAACCCAAATTCTGTCATTCTGGTGACAAACCCTTTCGCTAAATGAATCCTTTCTTGAAAGACCTTCGTCTTCGGTATTGAACCTGGTGAGACAGAATCTTTATTATCTGTGACACGAGTGTGGAGTGTTTAACACGATAAAGTGATTAGCATGTGTCCGCTGAATGAAGGAGGGATGACAAAGTGGTGGTAAGAGGTGTGGTAAGAAGGCAGGGGAGAAAGACTGAAGAATCTTATAGAAATTGGTGTACAGGGCTCAAGATGGTGCTCGGCTGGTAAAGTGCTTGTCTAGAATGTACAAATCCCTGAGTTCAATCCCTAGCACTACAGAAACTGGTGTGCTTGCCCATGACTGTAATCCCAGCACTTGGAAGCTAAAAGCAGAGGAACCAGAAGTCAACTGTCATCCTGGGCTACCTAGTGAGATAGTGAGTTGCAGATCAGCCTGGGATACAGGAGACCCTGTCTAAAACAAAACCAAACACCAGCCAGGTGCACACATATAACCCTAGTACTTGGTAGGCAAAGGCAGGGCGATCTCTGTGAGTTCCAGGCCAGCCAGGGATATGTCTGTCTCTTATACACATCTAGATGTGTATAAGGGTGCACACATATAACCCTAGTACTTGGTAGGCAAAGGCAGGGCGATCTCTGTGAGTTCCAGGCCAGCCAGGGATACATAGTGAGACTCTTGTCTCAATAAAATAAAATAAGCAGTGTAACAAAACTGGGTGTGGTGTGGTGGTACACATCTGCAATTTCAGCCTCAGGAGGCATCAGCAGTAGGATCAGGAGCTCAAGAAAATGTTTGGCTACACAGCAAGTTCAAAGCCAGGCTGGTCTATGTGAGACCCTCAAAACACAGAAAGAAAGAGAGAGAGAGACAGAGAGGGGGGAGGGAGGAAGAAGGAAGGAAAGAAGGAAGGAAGGNAGGAAAGAAAGAAGGAAGAAATTGATAGAGCAGAGGAATTTCTATAAAAGGTTTTCTTCCTAACATTTTAAAATATTGGCAGCATCCAAACAGCACTTATAATATGTGTCNACAAGGCACTGACATGAACAATTGATATCACTTGACCATCTTAACCACGGCTAGTTGTCCTTAAAGCATCCAGAACCCACCAGATTCAAGACTGTAATGGCCCAGCTGGTTTAAATGGGTTTCCATGGTTGCACTCATGCTCCTGTTTCCATGGTTACATTTCCTGGTCCCTCACAGGAGTTAGATATATATTTGAAATTTAAAAGGATTTTTTTCTTCCTTGCCTTCCTACACAGATATCTAGGGTCCAAAGGTCTGGGATGAAAGTTTTAGTGACCTCTTGGCAGGAGCGGGGGAGACGGTAATAATATTTATGAGGGCTGAGTCTACCCAGAAAGAGCAGCAGACTCAATGGGGAGCAATACTGCAGGTGGATTAATAATCCAATATTATGAGCCTGGGTATTTTGCTGAGCTAGAGGAGAAGGCTGTCTGCAGTGAGGGACCGATGTATTATTGTTCGGATGTGTGGCTCGGGGACAGGGCTGGAATGTTTTCAGGAGCTGGACTCTGATCAGATTTCCTTCAAAGTCACCATCCATCTGAACAGTGTGGCTGCCTGCTTCCCACATCTCCCATCATCTCCATTTCAAATCACCTCCCTTGGCTCACTCAAGCAAGCATCTGTTTGAAGGTACCAGCCCAGGTAAAGATTCAGAGCTGGATTTGCTTTCTCTTGGTACGGATAGCCTACGTGGAATCCAAGAGCCCCCTTGTGGTAANTCNAACACGTCCNGCTTTCCCTCATCTAGAAAAGGACTGAAAACCGACAGGACTCAGCAGGGAAAATGGTCTTCCTCCACTGTCCATCCCTGCCTTCTTTCTTACTATAACTTTACTGAGCATCTGTCTTNCATCACCCAGTCCTGGTAAGAGTGGCAGCCTCCCTCAGACCAGCCTGCTGGGACCCAGACACCAACAAGAACTAAAATGCCTCCTCTACTCCATCAGAATGTCCAGGGATGGGTGGGCGGCTGACCCAAGCAGAGCCCGAGGCTTCCTTGGGAATTAGTGTTAACAGTATGAGGCGCTTAGACTTCTTCATTGCGGTACAGCTGCAGCATAGCTGCAGCACTCATTTTGGCCTGGGGTGGGGGAGGGGAATATTTTGTTTGCTCTGTCTTCAAGAAAGGAGTATTCCGTAGACTNTCTGAAGGGGTACAGCTAGAGGCCAACATCTCAGGATCCAGGCACTTGTAGAGTCTTACTTCTAGAATCTCACATCACTTGTTCCCAGAAAGGCACATCTTTGTTCTTGTCGTCTGTTTACCCACAAGACACGAAGTCCTTCTTGGCCTGTCAGGTGGCTTTGTAGGCGAGCCCCAGGAGATGTATTCTGTGTCTCCTACAGCAGCCGTCCAGCCCTCTTACACAGTTTCGAAGTGCCCCTGGGGTCTGTTTTTATAGGTATTGTTGTTGCCAAGCAGTCACTGGGAGTCCAGCTCATAGACCCTGGGAGGCTAGAATGGGAGGTGTGTGGGGGTTACTGCAGCACACACTTATCTGCCATGCTTTCCAAGGACTCCTCAGAGCACCCACCTACTTCATAGTAGAGGGTGCCATGAACCAGAACTGCAAGGCAGGTTATGAAGTTCCAACACGGCCTGCTGACAGAAAGAGAACTGAGGCCCAGGTGTAGCGTTAAGAATTTCCAGACTGAAAGGGCAAGAGTGGCCAGTCTTCTCAGTGTGGCTGACAAAAGGCTGCAAAGCTCAGAGTTCATGGCCCAGTTTCCTACCAAGCAGAATAGGTCAGCCTGCAGGGAATGAGACCAATGGCCACTCAGAGGGATTCAGATTTAGGATAAAGGGGTCTCCAGACTGGTCCAGTGACTCCAGACACCCAGATAAACCTTTGTCTTCCTCAGCTCTGGGGCTCACAACTCTCTGCAACCTCTGACACAATCCAGGGTTCTCCAGTAGCCTTCTCTCTTTTGACTTGGCATCCTGCCTCTTGCTACCAAAACATCATCCTGCAGACACAAAGCCAGAGAAGAGGGAGCAAATTGGGAGAATGGGAGCTTCAAGAAGGGACTAATGTTCCAAGCACACTGTAGTGAGTTGTGCAATGCTGACTTAGCCTCCCAAAGCTCACTGAAATCCTTATTGGCAGCTATTTTAGTGGACCGATTGGGGTGTGCATGGAAGCAGGTCTGGTTTTATTTTAACACTATTGAAGTCTTATGAAACTACAGTCTTCATCAGCTAACAGTTTAGGGATTTCTTTTGTGGGGGCATCTTTCATAGGTGTGTGTGGTGTGTGCATGTTAGGCGTGCTCACNTGTATGTGGATACACGTNNGGGGGTGCCTTCCTCAACACTCTCTACCTTATATATTTAGGCAATGAATCTAGGGTTCATTGATTTGGCTAGTCTAGGTAGCTGGCTTGCTTCAGAGATCCCATATCTGCCTCTAGAGTGCTTGGGTTACAGCAGGGTCACCATGTCCATCCAGGGTTTATGTAGGTGCTAGGACCCGAACCGGGTGTACATGGTAGCCCACCTGTCACCCCAGCCCAGCACTCTAGAGGCAGAAATGGGATCCCTGAAGCAAGCTAGTGTGTCTTGGAATGCACTCAAACTGCTTGTGTAAAGAGGACAGTGCTATGCTAGTGCAAAGGCTGGCTGCGTCTGTCTATGGCTGTCTAATCACCACAGCTGCCCACAGGGCAGTGCTGCTAACAATGGNAACAGCTTTTACATTGCTACTGTGTTGAGTTCGAGGCCACACTGCTTTTCAGCCTACTGCTTCCTTTTGAGTACCAGGTCTTCATTCTCTTGAAAGTGTGTGTATAAATATACATACACATACACACATATATGCATTTATGNATGCACACATATTTTTTTCAATATGATATTTAATTTCTTATATGATATTTTCACACATTTTAAATTAAGTAGTGTGTGTGGCTGCTTGTGCCACTGTGCATCTGAAGGTCAGATGGCAAATTTTGGGAGTTGGTCCCCTCCTTCCATTTTGTGGGTTCTAGGCATCAAACCCGGGTCATCAGGCTGAGATGGCGAGTGCTTTTGTCTGCTGAGTCATTTTGATGGCCCCAAAGCAGACGTTTTTTGACACTGAATGTTCTGTGAGTCTCCTCAAGAATTTTCCCTTCACTGTAGAGGGAAGTCTTGGAACATCTAGCCACCCTTTGGTGTCTAATGGCTGTTTGCAGCAGGAAGAAGTTGGAAAGTGTCCGTGGTCAACTTTGAGTCCTTTGCCCAGACATGTATATGTCTGTTGGCTTTTCTTTGTTCTTATTATCCTTGGGAGGAGTCAGGAGGGCCATCCTAGTGACCAGCACATCCTGGAGTGACCTTTCCTTTATCATCTTTCTCAGATCTTCTAACAAGAACTCAAGGGTCACAGATAGTTTCTCCATTTCTACACTGACTGTACATATTTCTCCATCAGAATTCTGCAACTTAAGGTGTTGGCACTCAGAGAGGACCACAGGTTGGAGGCTGATGGGAGCAGGAAGGAAGGCCCAGTGNCTGCNCAAGGAGCAGAGTAAGGCAGAGTAAGGCTACTACAGAGGCACCGTGCTGTGTCTGCCTTTCTAGGAGCAGGGTCCTGAATCCTGTTGCTGTTATTATTATTATTATTATTGCTGCTGTTGTTGTTATTTTACTATTACTATTTTTTTGAGACAGGGTCTGGCTATGCAGCCCTGGTTTACCTGGAACTTACATTGCAGATCAGGCTACTTTCAAACTTGGGGTGATCCTCCTGCCTCAGATTCCTGAGTGCTAGAGTCACAGTTATGTGCCATCCCTCTGGGCTCCAAATTGTATTTAATCTACACTTCACTTCTTTCTGAGTAAATTTGTTTTTTCTTATATTTTTAAGAATTCTTTTGTTTCTATAAATTTTGTGTCTGTATTCTTTTCCCAATCATCTGTGGATAGCTAATTTTGTCTGGTCGAATTTTTCTTAATGATTTTTTTTTATAATTTTATTCAAATTCAAAGGGAATTGAGCCTTTTGTCTGTGCTATGAGTAGTAAATATTCACTTATCTCTTGACCATGTTTTTATGTTGATTTTTTTTTGTCTTGAATGTAGACCAGTTTATCAGTTTTTATTTAGGAGTTCTGGATATTATACTATTCTTAGAAAGTCCTTGTAACTCCATGACAACAAAACTACCTCATTTTATATAAAGTTTATGTACATAAAATGAAAAAAAACCTCTCATTTTTTTCTCCCAAAACTTTTACGGCTTTGCTTTTTACATGACAAATATTTAATCTTCCTGGGATTTATTTTTATTTACTTTGCAAGACAGATATCAGCCTATTTCCCCACCTGTCTATCCAGTAGTGTCAACACCCTTTAATGGAGACACTGACTTCTCCTCTCCCAGATTTTAAATGCCACCCTTGTATTGCGTCTATTTCGGAACCTCCCGTGACAGATGAGCTTTAATTCTGTCTTGACCTTGTCCTTGAAGGAGGTTCACTATNGCTGTCATTAGGTTTTTAAATGGGAGAGACTTGCGCATGCGTAGATGCAGAGGGAGTACAGCAACTGGTGAAGGACAGATAAGGATGAGATGGGGTCAGCAATTAGTGATAGGTCCAAGGAGCAAATTGGCTTGTGTGTCTGAGCGAGGAAATGTGTGCTCAGAATTTTTCAGTACCCCCGCCCCCCATAACGTGATGTACCCGTGTGCCGATGTGACAAAATGCCCCACAGAAGCAAGCTAAAGGAGCAAAGATTGCTCTGACTCCTGGCTTCAGGCCTCAGTCCTTGGTCAGTCGATTCATGCTCTTGGCCTGAGCATCATGGTGAAGGCATGTGATCGAGGAGGCACTTCTCACCTCATGGAGGACAGGAAGCAGAGAGGGAGGAATACGGGAAGAAGTTAGGGTATGATTTAGCATCTCTCTCCTAAAGATACCTCTCCAGTGACCTACTTCCTAGTAGAATCTAGGCCCTACTTTCTATCTCATACCATCACCCACTAACACAGTGGTTCTCAACCACTTTGGGGGTAGAACGACCCTTTCACGGGGGTCCAATATCAGATATTGAGTCACCAAAAAGAAAAAAAAAGGAGAGGAGGCTGGTTGGGGAGGGGAAATGGATTAACAGGAAGGGGCTGGGTGGGGTGTGGGGTGAACATGATCAAAGTGTATTATATAATGTATGGAAATGTCATAATGAAACCCATCACTGTATATCATTAATATATGGTAATTAAAACAATTAAAAAGATTAGCTCTCCTAGGCAGTGTCTCTCCTAGTTTGCTGTCCCCTCTTGGCCTCCTCTTCCCTGCCTAGTCTGGAATTTGCATTGCATATGCCCTCACAGGCATTCCTCTGCCACCCCCACGTGGCACAGCAGAGCCTTGCCTTGCATGGTTGCATCAACAGACATCCTCCATTGTGGCTTCTAACCCATTCTAGGCCCCCCCTAGCCTAGCTTTCTGCTGTGTTTGTTCAATTTCTCTTTCTGGTCTTCGGTGCTTATTCCAAACCTTGAAGCTCAAGCCTACACTCTCAGCAAGTGAGCTCAGACACTTATCGAGGTAAAATGCAGGTTCCCTAGGTGGTNTCTCTGGTTAAAATTTGGCAGATTAGCNGGGGGCTTGGCGGAAGCCATGTTGTCACCNCTGGGAACGGCACTACACCTTATTTTATGTGTATNTGTCAGTGCCTGTGTGCATGTCTGTGCATTTTGTATATGCAGTTACCAGAAGAGGGTGGCAGAACCCCAGCAGTTGGACTTACAAGTGGTTGTGAGCTGTCTAATTTCGGTGTTGGGAACCAAACCCAAGTCCTCTACAAAAGCAGCAAGTGCTCTTAACTGCTGAGCCATCTCCCTAGCCCCAGTCTTTTTTTTT
>LZPO01107964.1:181681-193286 GCA_001675575.1 Neotoma lepida | reverse complement strand
GTTTTCCAAGACAGGGTTTCTCTTTGTAGCTTTGCGCCTTTCCTGGAACTCACTTGGTAGTCCAGGCTGGCCTCGAACTCACAGGGATCCGCCTGCCTCTGCCTCTCGAGTGCTGGGATTAAAGGCGTGCGCCACCATTGCCCGGCATCCAGTCTTATGTTTTTAAGACAGGGTCTCTCAAAGAGCCTACAGCTCACCATCTGCTGGCTGGCTACCCAGAAAGCCTCATAGCAGTGGTTCTCAACCTTCCTAATGCTGTGACCATTTGATACANTTCCTCANGTTGTGGTGACCTCCAACCACAAAATTATTTTGTTGCTACTTCACAACTGTAATTTTCTGTTATGAATCATAATATAAATATTTAATATGCAAGATATCTGACCTGTGACCCCTTAAAGGTGTCATGACCCACAGGTGGAGAACCACTGNTCTAGGATCTGCCAGTCTCCATCTCACTCCCAGGGCTGGGTTACAGATGTGTATCTCTGCCCTTCAAACTCAGGTTGGAATGCTTAACTAACAGGCACTTTACTTACAGGGCTGGCTTGCCTGGCTTCCTTTCCTACTCCAGGCTGGTTCCTCTGCATCATTGCTGACTCTAGGTTGTCACTCAGCTCTGCAGGCTGTCCCCCTGCATTGGCCAGTCCTTTCTAGCTGGTCTCTTTCACTCCTCAGTGTGCATACACCACCAACAGCACCCACTGGGATCCACTGTAGCCCTTTCTTCTCAGCTCGTGCCCAGGCATCCCTTGTGATCGCAGTCAGTACACATCCATGCCTCTGACACGTGCTCACCACACAGCATTCTGACTGTTTCTGCATATTGTCTGCCCCACTGGACTGTGGAGTTGAAGGTCATAGCTTATTTGTTTTTATATTCTCAGACCAGTGCTTTTGCACATTGTGTANGCTCAATAAATACATGTCATCAGGAACTGATTTAGTTTTCTTTCCTAGGCATTTGTCCAGAGCAGAAAACAGATTTCCAGGCAGAGGAAACTGTCCGACTATAGGATCCTTTCCCCTTGNGTTTTTCCTCTTCTGCTCAATATTCTGTTAGGTTTTTGGCTGTAGCTAATTACTGAGTTGGTTGAAACGGCCCCAGAACCTTCTCCTGTGTTCTAATAGAGAACTCAGAGCTCATTCTAGAACGAGCATAATTTGTATCATTAACACTTAGATTACTGTGGTTACTGCCCACATTGGAGCTTGGTAGCTTGCTAGGGGCATAAGCAAAGCCCACTTTGGAACAGTTTCCTGGGCAAGAAAAATCCCCTGTCTCTTACTGTCTGTGGAATCATACATTTACAAATGATCTAATTACCCTGTATGAGAGGCTGGAAGCACCATGGCAACACATTTAATTGCTAAGGATATACAACTGTTAATTAGAAATGACCTCTCTGCAAATGTACTAAAAAGCCATGTCTAACAACTCCCTGTTAGGTCTCTTGCCAATGGTAGTTTTCTCTTTCTCCTCCTCCAAAGTTTGCTTGCCATGTATTTATGCTATTGTTTTGGTAACTATGATCTCCACTTCCTCTGTGTGATCCCGTGGTTCAGAGTTAAGAAATGCACCCAGCACTGAGAGAACCCAAGGACACCCTGTCCAGACACCCTGACCCATGATGGCAGCTAGCTGAGGCAGGCTTGAAGGAGTGAGGTNCAATCTGTTTTCTTCCTGTGACTACCCTCTATCCAGGGCTACCTTAGCCATTACCCTTCTATCCAAGAGATGTGCCTAACTGCCAACCAGAGGGGGTTTTTGGCTGTTGGTTGGGTTGGAGCTGGAAAATCCTATTTTTTCATTATTATTTGTAAAGTCTAAATATATCATTTTGACGTATTGTGATTTATATACGACAGCAGACTGTAGTGAATATACCGCAAAGGCCTCTTTTCTCATCTACCTTGTTTGTGGTAAATGTTCCTCTTGATGTTAGAGGTTTGACGGCAGTGAATGAGGAGGGGANGAGCAGGCTTTGCAGAAACAGTCCATCTCACTGGACAGCACTGACCCCAGTCACATCAGCTAACACATGCCAGAATGTGACTGCTTCTCCTTGGCTGCTGTTGTACATGACGATTCTGAGACCCGGGTTAGCAGTTACCCACTGAAAAGGGGATTCACGATGGCCAGACACACACTGCAAATCTGGGGGTGAACTCAGGGTTGATGATATACCACAAGAAATATTGGAATTCTCGTTAGAGCCCTGGAGGGAATCAAAGGTGAGATGGAAGCCATAGGAGCAGCACCATTTGCCTGTGCAGCTAGTTATCCTGTATTCAGTGATACTTCCACTCCCATCTCAGCTGGACTTGAACTCACGATGCAGTCCAAGCAGGCCTTCAATTTGTGGTTCTCTCGCCTTAGTTGTCTTCTGAACAGTAGGATTACAGGTGTGTGCCACCTGGGTCTTCACCCCTCCTCCTCCCTCTTCCCCTGTCCTGGAGTCCCCCCCACTCCCCGCCCTGTCCTCCCCCACAATGACTGGCTGACCAGATCTTGCTGCCAGCACTGCCTGCTTCAGGAAAGCTAAGAATATTAGAACAAGGAAAACAAAAAACAAACAAACAAAAAGGAGACAGCAACTTCTCAGATATAGGGAACATTTTATTCATATAACGTATAAAAGTATACTTCAGAATTCTCCTTTTCTAAAAACAAACTTTTAATTGTAATCCTCCAAATGAAAAGGTTACAGTTTTTTAACCTTGTACACACCATGGTTACAGTTAAACAGTATTTATGGTGGTGAGTGCAGGGGATTGAGCCCAGGACTCACTCACCCACAGCCCCAGACTCTGTTAAACAGGATTTTTTTTTTTTTTAAGCTGTGAAAAACGAACCAAACAAAACATTCTTCTACAGCAGCATACAGCTCTGTATCTGCAGTCTGGAGCCTCAGGATGGCATGAGAAGCAAGTAAACTAATATCCCGAGACAGGAGACTGGACACTGTTGATGTTTCATGAGTCTCTCTTCAGGAGCCACTTCCCTCGAGTTAATCCCTCTTCTTAGGTCTAATTCACTGGAGAGGCTGTTCTAGAAATACCTATAATACCATGAACAGTGCAAGCGGAGCTGTGCCCCACCATCATGCATTTCAGAAGGGTTAACATTCCCAGCCTGCGCAAAAACCCAAAAGTAATATTGAATAATTTATGTAACTCTGAGACACGTAAGGCTCAGCTCCACATACATCTCACACCTAACAGAGGATAAATACTGAAGTGATGTGCTGCTACATCTAAACATGAAAAACTCTATGTAGACTATGTCCCTCAGCCCCCAGGCATGGCTCAGTTTATTGTGAGGCTAATCTGAAAGTCTTAGCTTGGGTTGGGTCACTCTCCCTCAGTCTCTTTCCCCCACCACCCAAACCAAGGACTCCAACATCTGCTCACCAGTAGCATGGCTACTGTTTGAGTCTTGTAATCTACCCCAGCTAGCAGCCAGAGAGCTGGACAAAGTCTTCCAGTGACCTGGAAGGCCATCAGTGGTGAGACATCAGTGTCCTCTCCTTGCATCTGCTGCTACTGTTTTCTTCATTCTTGCATTGCAAAAGGCATTGCAGCTCTATACGACTTGGCCAAAACATGTTGGATGCTTTTATGAGAAAATGCCAACAGCCAGGAGAGTAGGNCCAAACAGGCCTCCTGTGGCTTGGAAGAGAGGGGATAACACACGGAACACCTTTCTGTAACATACACAAAGCTGCATAATTTTTTAATTGTCAACATTAAATTGAAGTTTGTGTCTCCATGTGGCTAAACTTCCCTGGAAGTGGCTTATACTTTGTCACAATTATCTGGTGACANAAAAGAGCACTGGTTCCAGGGTACCGGTGAGGCATNACAGGTGGTGGCCTATCCCGTATGCTGAGGTCACAGGAAACATAAGCACATTATAAATATTCTTATCCCTTTCCACTGAAAAAGCAAGGCCAGTGAGTATCCAGATAGGATTATTTTTACTTTTAAGATTTATTTTTAAAAGTATGTGTCTGTGTGTGGACTTGTGTACATGAGTACAGGTGACAATGGAGGTCCATAGAGGGAGTCAGATTCCTTGGAGCTGGAGCTACAGGGATTATGGATCACCAAGTGTGAGTGCTGGGAACTGAACTCAGGTCATCTGGAAGAGCAGTGCATGCTCTTAACTTTAGAGCCATCTCTCCAGACCAGCAGCTCCTTTTAAAAGGTTTATTTATTTTTAGTATTTTAACTTTAAAAAGTTCCAAATTTCACAAAATGTTAGGTTTTCTCAAAGCTAAAAAACATTTTTTACCCTCTCATTGGGGAAAATCCTACAAAATGAAATGGACAGAATAAATACTCCTTTTTCTTGGATTTTTGAGGCAGAGTCTCTATATAGCCCTGGCTATCCTGGAACTTGCTCTGTAGGCCATGCTGGCCTTGAGCTCACAGAGCTCTGCCTGCCTCTGCCTCCNGAGTGCTGGGATTCAAGGTGTGCGTGCACCATCANGCCTACCAAAACTAATACTCTTGTATAAAGTTTTATGTGCAGAAACTATCACTCTAGACAAAGAGTAGGCCTGTCCAATTTTATGTAGACAACAAGCCTCTTCAACTCACTCAGAATAACTCAGGTTTTTAAAAGCAACAGTCCTTGGATAGGCTGTTTACACTAGTACAAAAAAGTGACACTATTAAGAAATACTTTATATTGTAATCTGAACATTTTGTCCAGTTTTATAAAGCCCACGTGAATCAGGAATCAGAATGTTTCTCATTAAAACTCTGGCTTCATTAGAACTAGAAGACAGAGTTAGCAGAACAAGAAAACCTGTAAGAAATACACAGATTCAAATTGAGGTTTTATCTCCCTATTTAGGAGGTTCTGTTTAACAGCTAAAGAAACATTGATTAAAGCATTAAAACACGTATTACTCCCACCAGTGCGGTTATGAGTACATTTCTCATTTTCAGTGATTATTTGGTTAATTAAAAAAGCTATCCAGGATTAATATTCCGGTAAACCAGCTACAAAGTGTTATTATATACATATATGAATCAGACTATCCATGTGACATTCCAAGATGCCGACAGCTTTGGCGAGACCATGAAGACAGGAGTCCTAGACTCCATGGATGACAACAGATGTGTATAGTGTCCTTCAGATTGCATCCCCTACAAATATTTACTTAAGTTTAAAAAAAAAATCACAAGAATATTTCCTTAATATGAGATCATCCAAACAGCCTTCTTTACCTTAAAACCAATAAAAATAACAACTTATCAGACAGTAAATCAAAACACCCAGGCATCAAAACATGCAAAGGCAGGAAGAATAAAACTCCAAGCTCTCTATTTTCAAGCAGGTGTGCATTTCCTAGATGAAGTTTGGAGAAAAAAAACCAAGCAATTTAAAATTCATGGATTTGCAAGGGCCTGAGACTCTGACTCTGGGGCAGTGAGATCTATTTGAGGAAGAAGGCCCAGGCTGTGGTAGAGAGTCAGTGTACAGTCCCACCCAGAACTAAGAAGAAACTTGTAAAACACCATAAAAGACTGGGGACTGGAGTGTTGTGGGGATGGACTATTAAAATAATTATATGAAGAAAAGCCAAGAACACCCAAAATATCCTTTTCTATATAAGAAACGCTGATTGTCTGCTCCCATGTTACTTCAAAGGACACACAGAACAGGACAAATTTGTATGTTTTAAACGNTCATTCTCTAACAAATAATGGTGGACATCACATAGGGGACTCCCTCTGAGGTAACAATTCAGTAAGCTGTCCTTTAGAATCCCACCTGAATACTGAGTCCATTTCATACTGTTACAGATCATGAGGAACTCAGGGAGCCTCCTCAGCTCTCACAGTTCCTTCACCAACATCACAATGGGACCATGGATAAACGGCGCACTGGCTGTAAAAACTTAGAGAGGCCTTCTGAAGCAATGACTCTTTCCTAGTTGTGATCTTGTTCAATGAACGGGGCCTGTGGCACTCGCCTTTAATTCCAGTGCTTGGGAGGCAGAGGCAGGGGGATCTGTGTGAGTTTGAGGCTAGCCTGCAGGTATAACATAGTGAGTTCCAGGCCAGCCAAGACTACACAGTGAGACCCTGTCTCAAAAAACCAACAAGCAAGTGAACAAATACACAAAAATTTCTCTCTAANGGAGCACACAACCCACCAGGTTGCACGTCGCGCCCTGTGAAGTCACGCCCTGTGAAGTACCATTTCTCTTCACTGNAACCCTTAGCTTTTCTAATAGCAATGTTCTATCAGGCTATTGTGAAGACAAAGCTATTTTTCCAGTTAACATTAACCCTCAACTTTTCAACAGTCACAATTTATAAAAATGTAGATTCTGAATTTACTTTATTACAAAAGGAAAAGTATTTGTGCACATAATTACTATAGACAAAGGGATATTTGGAGGGGTCAGACTGATCAGTAGGAGTGTACCTCACTGAAGTACACTTACTTATAAAAACATGTTGCCTTTGCCATGTGAAAACCGGGTATTTAGTTCTCTGGATTTCTTTATTAGGGCTTTCTTCTGAGCCTCATCAAACCGATTAACCTTGAGATCTTTATCACGATCAAATGGCATTCTCTCTTGGTGCTTGTTTTTATCTTCAGCAGCCTTATTCTTTAACTTTTTATGATGAATGTCCATGAGGGATTCTGATCTTTTTGATTCCTAGGGAAAGCAGGAGAACAGAAATAAAAACCTTAGCTCATGGAGGTAATACACAGTCTACAACCATGAAGAACACTGGACTAGTGCACGTGAATGAGATGTTTGCAAACCCTGATGGGGGTTTCTGGATCCAAGACAGCATCTATGAAGAATATGTACAGCTGTGGGAAATACGATTCAGAAGGAACAAAGACATTAATTAGCTACATGCAGCGAAAGAGTAAGAAAGTCAGGTAGCANAGTCAGTAAGTCCTAATATAAACCAAGAACAGAGATCCACCTGCCTCTGCCTCCCAGGCACTGAGATTAAAGGCGTGTGCTACCACAGCCTGGCAGGAATTAAAGTTTTGATATAAGACTTAGTAGGTAAAAATTAAAAGTTAAAAACAACTTATCAAATATACAAAGGATCTCATACAAATGTTCATAGACAACAGAGTCAAGTATTGTTCAGGACTGGGGCATAGAAATGTTCTAAGTAAAAGGAGGTTGTACAAAGAGAATGAAATGGACCACCACGATAGCTATCAGGGAGAGCTGCAGGTCTGGTTCAAACTCATCCTGGTGGGTGACAGTGGCACTGGGAAGAAGACGGTTTTGAAGTACCACTGATAAGATAGTTCAAGAAGAAGTATGCAGACACCCTGGACATGGAGCTGCACCTGCTTGTGTTCTAGACCAACAGAGGACCCATCAAGTTCAAGGTGTAGGACATAGCCAGCTGGAAGAAGTTTGGGGGCCTATGCAATGGCTACTACAAAGCTAGTGTGCCATTATAATGTTTGATGTAACATCAGGAGTTACAAGAATGTACCTAACTGGCACAGTGATCTGGTAGGTGTGTGTGAAAACATCCATTGTGTTGTGTGGCAACAAAGTGGATATTAAGACAGGAAAGTGAAGGCAAAATCTATTGTCTCCCACTGAAATAAAAATTTTCAGTACTATGACATTTCTGCCAAAAGTAATTCCAACTTTGAAAAGACTTTCCTCTGGCTTGNCAGAAAGCTCACTGGAGATCCTGACTGGGAGTGTGTTGCCATGCCTGCTCTTACACCACCTGAGGTGGTCNTGGACCCAGCTTTGGTAGAAAGTACAATTTAGCANGACCTAGAGGTTGCTCAAACAACTGCCCTCCCTGGTAAGGATGCTGACCTGTGAAAAAGTGAAGCTGGAGCCCTGCATCATAAGACTAGTGTGGCAACTGTCCTGTGATGTCAGTGGTACAGTGTGTGCACCACCTTAGTTAGCAAAGCAGATCACGTACTTCACTGGGATGCTGAAGGAGATGAAGGGGCTTCGGAGTGAATGCGGCAGTTAAAACATACCNTCCCTGTTTTGGACTCGCATGTCTAGCTGTCTGGAACACAGTTGTTTCCTTCCGGAATTTCAAAGATAAGAATGCTATATAGCACATCACAATATTCTGTGGTGAGATCTGGACTGTTACTGTCATATCCATTCTTTTTGTTTAGAATCAGAATAAAGCTGATTTCAAATATGAGAGAGAGGAGAGAGAGAGAGAGAGAGAGAGAGAGAGAAAAGTATGCTGGGTGGTGGAGGTGCACACTGTTAATCCCAGCACTTGAGAAGCAGAGGCAGGTGGATCGCTGTGAGTTTGAGACCAGCCTGGTCTACAGAACAAGTTCTAGGACAGGCAGGGCTACACAGAGAAACCCTGCCTTGAAAAACCAAAACCAAAACCAAAGGGAACAAAAAACCTAAGAGACAGAAAAATACGAGACCAGCAAACCCTGGAGTGAAAGTCAGAGGGCAGCCTGGGCTATGGAGTGAGATATCCCAGGGCAAAACAAACCAAAGTGGAAAAGAGAGAAGAGTGAGAGGAGGAGATTATTATATCTTTATGTATTTTATTTTCTTACTCACATTGTATGCGGACACTTGCTCAGCCAATCTCTTATCCCTTCCTGACAATATATTTTCTTCATCTTTCTTACTGAACGACTTCCTTGCTTCTTGTATTTCCTGAAGAATGAACATAATAACATCACTTAAGATAAAATTAAAAACAGATACTATTAATTTTACTTAGACTAAATGACAAGAAACTGAACTAAAGCCAGGCTGGTTGAACTCCTCCCAGTCAGAAATAGCTGCATTCTTGAGAATGGATCAGTTAGTGCAGGGGCCTGTGATTTTCCTGAGAAAGCAGACAATGAGATCCAAACCAAACCCTCCCAGTAACCCAACTGCAAGAAACTCAGGATGAGTTTGGACTAATAATGACAAAATGTAGGAAAAAAACACACAAGAAATCTTCCACTGTCTGATTTCAAAAACAGTAAAAGGAAAAACTAAAAAGGGTGTACATACTGACAAAAAATAAAGGAAGAAAAAGAAAAGGACATTGTCAGCATTCAGTGATGCCATGAGTGTCCATGTAGAAAAATCCAAGAAATATGCCAACAAACTGGAATTAACAGAAGCAAGAAGAGCAAAGGTGTGTGACACAAAGTCAAAGAGGATGCACCATAACAGAAACAAAACACTCCGTTACACATGCATGCACGANGCACACACACACGTGCACACACACCTTAGAGTACCCTANAATAAACTGTAATTAGAGAAAGGTTACAGTGATCTCTAGAGAACACCTCACACCAGAAGGAGGAAGCTACACAAACATGACTGGACATCATTATTCTGAAGGCGTATTTCAAAATTGCTTTTGCTTATGAAAACCTCGTATAATTCCCAGTATCCTCACGGAGGCTGACTACTGTCTGTAACTCTAGTCCCAGGGGATCCAATGCCCTCTTCTGGCCTCTGTGGGCATCAGGCATGCATGTGGTACACAGACATACAAGCAGGCAAAATACTTGTACACATCAAAAAAANCCCCAAAAACTTCTTTAAAAAAAATCAGCTAAGAGAAGTGGGCAGCTCATGTCTGTGATCCAAGCATGGGGCAACTANGGCAAGAAGACTGCTGAGTTCGAGGCTAGCTTAAGCTAGAGTAAAACCTTGTCTCAACAAAACCAAAACAGGCATTCAGGACTGCCAGCTTCTAGATTACTTAGATTTGACATCATGTGTTGTTTTTTTCTTCTCCTATGCATATCGGATTGCCNCGCCTATTACCATACTTAAATTTTGTTTTAATCTTTGGGACCAAAAAGGAGTTATGATGTTGTTAAATATACAGGCAGGATGCTAAAATGTGGAGAACTCAACACAACACCCATACTTTACTACCCCTTTATTAAAAAAAAAAACTATCTTTTAGCAGGACANTAGTGGCACATGCCTTTAATCCTGGCACTCAGGAGGCAGAGCCAGGTGGATCTCCAAGTTCAAGGCCAGCCTGGTCTACAGAGAGAGTTCCAGGTCAGCCAGAGCTACACAGAGAAACCCTGTCTCAAAACAAAACAAAACAAACAAACAAATTATATTTTACATTTTAATTTTGTAGGGGAAGCAGGGACAACACATGCCATGGTGTGCACATGTAAGTTAGAGGACAACTTCGGAGAGTCACTTCTCTCTTTCCACATGTGGGTCCTGGGGACCGAACTCAGGTCATGATGCTTGGGAGCAGGCACCTTACTGTGGGAGGCCAGCTCTCACCTTTACTGTGGGAGGCCAGCTCTCACCTCACTGTGGGAGGCCAGCTCTCACCTCACTGTGGGAGGCCAGCTCTCACCTCACTGTGGGAGGCCAGCTCTCACCTCACTGTGTGAGGCCAGCTCCCATGCTTTAAAGCGTTCCTATGAGGAGGAGAGAGGAATATGAAACTTTTAGATAGATAGCGGAGAGGAGACAGACAGAAACACAGGATAACTTCAGGAGGACCTGGGTCAAAATCCACAGGCCCCTTTTGTCTCTTCAAAAGGGCTTTTTATAANANTGCCAAGGGGTGGGGCAAAAGACCTCTCCCTTGCTAGATCAAAGCATACAGCACAGCCAAGTGTAGACCCTTCCAAACACCTGGTAACCATGCCCGTGGTCAAATCATCCCATTTTGCAGCCCTGCTGGATAAAGCAAGGTTAGATTCTCAGACCCTGAGTAAATTCTCACTAGGAAGCCTCTGTGGGTCTCCACACTTTACCTACCGAGTCATCCCACTGCCTCCTANTTTACCACTTCTGCTGTATATCCAACAGTTCACTAAAATGAAAGCTCCACAAACAGCTTTCACCTTTATCTTCCCATCACCTTCACCCAAACACAAGAATTCAGCTCACAGCTACATGTGGCAAATGGAAATCCTTAGATGCAGGAACTGACCAACAAGAGAAACAGAATAAATCAAATGTAGAGCTGCTTAGATCAGAACCAGTAAAGCTACTATCACAAAGTAACAAACATTTAAGACTTATGTGGAACACTTTATAGTAATTAAATCATTTTGATGGAATAAATTTAATGAGTAGTGCTGGGACATTGGTTCAGTTCCTAACATATAATGGAATGTTTCTTAATAAATGAAAATTTAATAACTAATATATTTATGTATANAGACTTTAATATTGTTGTAATTTACTTAATATAGCAATGGAGGTGCTTTTTGCCTACACTGGCACCTGATAACAGTCATCTAGAGAGGCTCTCTAGGTAACACATCATTTGCTAGGTTAGCCTGCAAGTTTGGTTTTCTTTTAAAGAAATTTAAGGTATCTTTTCATGCACAGTGTGATGAGGAATAAAGACCAGGAAACTTGGAGTTAGAAAGATCAAAAAATGAATTCACTAGCTCCGTGACAACCTGGAAGTGTCTTCAGAAAAAAGGGGACTGGCTGCTCTTCCAGAGGTCTTGAGTTCAACTCCCAGTAACCACATGGTGGCTCACAACCATCTGTAATGAGATCTGGTGCCCTCTTCTGGCATGTAGGCAGAACACTGTATATATAATAAATTTAAAAAAAGAAAAAGAGTGGTTTCCTGTCCATAAAAT
>LZPO01107964.1:165958-178941 GCA_001675575.1 Neotoma lepida | reverse complement strand
AGAGGATGCAGGTTCAGTTCTTAGCACCCACATGGTTGCTCACCACCATTTGTAACTCCAGGAGATCTGACTCCATCTTCTAAGTTCTTCAGACACAAGGCATGCACNTGGTACACATGCATACACACAGNCAAAACACTCATACACATAAAATAAATCAGTAAAAAGAAACTTTGAAAACTTACATCATCTCCTTTGGTTAATTTTTCCTTCATTCTCTGGGCCCTTTTTTCAAACTCTGTTGTTATGCTATAGTTAACTGGTCCTTTTGCGGGCATTGGTCCAACAATACCCTCATCTTCACTGCTCTCTGCTTCCTTTTAAAACAAGACAATATCTTTAATCTAAGAGGAGACCAACAGGTTACAGACAATGATCTCAAACCACTTGGAATTTAGCTGAAATGGATTATGCACGAACAATAAAACAAACAAAAAAATATATGGCTAGCCCATCACCGAACAGTGAGCTTTCCCTTGGGTTCCTTGAAGATGACAGCTCCATAGCATGTGGACGGTCCCATTTCTCTTCCTATGCCATTGTAGACTTCATTGTATTATTCCTATTTATACCTCTGCCACTCNCTTATGTTGTNGGTAGGGACTCAGGCTTTGTACATGTCAGGCAAGGACTCTACCACTGAATCACATCTCCAGGATTTCAACTCTCTTCTTGATGGACAGAGATCTGGCCTTAGAATTCTTTCCAACAGAGTATTCCTGGTATTTATTACCAATAGGTCAGAAATGACACATTTGAAACCTATTTTCTTCTCTGTACATAAAAAGCTCTTNGGAATATGGTAAGTGAACCAGGGTATTACTATCAGCTCTTAGGAAACAAATACTCCCCAAACACTGACCCAGATGTGTCAATTCAGTTCCCAGCATAGGTCATTTACTGCAGATACAAAATAGTGCTGATAACTGGATACCTCTTGTCCCCCTCCCCCACTTTTTTTTAGATTTAACATTTCTTTGACTGAGCTATCCACTTCTTCTACCNTGTCTTCAACACCTGAGATTTCCTTTCCCATGTCTTGTACTGTCAGTGAGTTTTACCTCTGAGGCTTTTGTTTGACACCCTAAATTTTTCCAGTTTTATTTCAGTTTGAGTTTTCTTTAGAGAATCTATTTATGTGTTAAATTCTACTTTCATGACTTGAATTGTTCTCAATATTTCATTCAACNGTTTGTATTTTCACAACTTCATTGAGGCATTCATTCATACCCTCTTTAAGGTCCTGGACCATATCCATAATTGCTATGTTAAGGGCCTTGTCTTAAGTGTTCAGTTATATTGCATTTTTCAGGGCCTACTGCAATAGGGTTACTGGCTTCTGGTAGAGGCATATTATCTTGGCTGTTCATGTTTGTGTTTTTGTACCAAGACCTAGGCATCTGGAACTATGATGTCTGAGGCATTTCTTGGTGTCCACATCAGGTCTTGTCTTTGTTGGGTGAGTTTTCTGTTCTCTGGTTGCTGTTGCCCTTTCTGGATCATAGGCAAATGTGTAGACATTGCTTCTGTAGGTTGATGGGTGACAGAAAGGAATATAGATGGGCTAGAAGGAAAGGCTGAGAAGAGCTGTGGTAAAGCGCTGGGGGGACAGGGGTCCACACCAAGAGGCAGTGTCCCAGGGAATGCAGGCGGCGGGGTGGGGGGGCAGAGGGGAGGGAGTTCCCAGGGACTGGAGGTATAGGGGGCAGAGGGGCTCTTGCAGGCAGGCTGCTACAGGACTAAGAGCAATTCTGGAAAGATCCTTCCTTACAGAGGACAGGAAGGACAGCGCAAACCACCCCCTGAATCCCAGCCCAGTGTGGCCACTGGGGGCCTCCAGTAGGTGTTTNGGCTGACACAAAGGAATGGAGATGGGCTGGAACTGCATCTTTTTCTGAGTCATATTGATAATGGTTCCCAGGTATGACTCTGGATAGATGCTGTAATATTTCAAGGCTTACTTTGTCCTTGTCCTCAGTAGATTTATTACAATGAATGACAACATGCTTGTCCTTCGGTTCTGACAGCTTCTACACCTTATTTTATTTTTATTTTTTTGAGCTCATTGGATGAGGAGTTTGTTTACACCCCTTGCATTTCCCTTTAACCACTCAACAGTAGCTTTCCATCTGGGGCTGTTCTTTTTAAACTCATACAAGTGCAATTAAATAATTGTATCTCTTTTATGCTCTTGTGGCTTACTCTGAAACACACACACACACAAATAAATGTGGTGGGCTCTGGCATTAAACGCCACAGTTGATTCTTACAATAAACTGTGAAATGATATTCTTTTTCCTTTCTTCTTGAGGAAATGGATCTTTGAATAAGTCTATTAAGAAGACTAGAAAACTTATCTCAAATTTTATAACTAGTACCTAAGAATAACCAGTGTTATTTCAGGACCAGTGTTTTCTGTACTCTCATGAGAGCCTTCCCATTCTCTTCTTGAATCCATCTGCTGCTGATTCAAGCTTAAGTGTTGACAGCTTACCTCTAAACTGTGCTGTCACAAACATCTCCAAATTAAAAAAAAAATAATAGTGTGTGTGTACACGTGTGATAGCGTGCATGTGGAGATCAGAGGACAACACTATGGAGCCATTTCTCTCCCTCCACCTTTATGTGCATTTCAGGGATGGAATTCAGGGTGCCAGGCTTGTGCACCAAGCACCCTTACACACTCAGCCAGCTCACTGGCCAACAAACATCACCTTAAGTGTATCTGTAATTTTCTATAGACATAAACCTTTGTGGCATAAGGTAAGCAAATATAAAATACATGATGAACCTTTAAAAAGAGATATATTTTTATTTATGTGTAAGTGTGTTTCTTTGTATGTATATTCCACATATATGTGGATGCACACAGAAGTCAGAAGATCATATTGGATCCCCTAGAGGAGGAGTTACAAATGCTCTTAACTGCTATTTCTTCAGCCCCTATGATAAACTTTTAAAGTTTTAAAAACCATTAGTGTTTGTGGCCAGGCATGGTGACACATGTCTTTAATCTCAGCACTTGTGAGGCAGAGGCAGAGACAGGTGGATCTCTGTGAGTTTGAGGGCAGCCTGGTCCACATAGTAAGTTCCAGGATAGCCAGGGCTATGTAGGGACCCTGCCTTAAAAGACAAACAAAGAAACAAAGAAACAAACAAAACTCAATGAAAAAAAAACGCAATAAAACAACAAAACAAAAAACTCAATGAACAAATAGAAACATCAGTGTTTGATGGCAGGATACACTAATACTATTTTAATATCTATCTAATAAGATAGTTTTCATGAAAGTAAAATTTCATCTCATCTTGTTGGTATTTTTAGAAACAAAGATCACCTACGATGTTCAGAGACATGAACTGGATGGAAATCAGAGAATCAAANAGACATAACACATTTAATTGAAAATCAGAATCATAGGCCCAAACCCAACCTGGGACGGTATAACGTTTTGATACCCTGGATGACTTATTTAGTGTCTTCACAGGTTTATTAGCTCAAGACAGGAGAACAGGGCAGAGAGTGAGGCCTGCAGAGCCCTGGGCAAAGGTGGCAAAATTAGTGTATGAAAGGAACCAATTGGCAAAGAGGAAGACTAAACACCTCCCCATCTGATGAAATCTCGAAAGTGACACAAGAACAGAGCACTCCAGTGTCTGCAGGAGAACCTGACTCATGCTCCTGGGTGGAGGTTTAAGATTAAGGATGTGAAGCATCAGCTCTATGGAGAATTACTTGTAACAGACAGCATCCAAGAGAACACCTGTGCTGTACAGATTAGCCAGAGTCTGCACCATGAGACACAGAAGCCCACTTCTACACAGCAGACCCACCCGGGACACTGACTATCTTCTTGGTTGGCAGCGTGTCTTCTCTTAGCAAACTGTGTCAGTGTTCAACTCCTTGTCTTGGCACATGAGAACCTGGAACTCCTCTGGGGACGCCCACTGAGCTCCAGTGCCTGTGATAGCAACCTTACTTAAAATCACAACAAAAATGATGCACCATGCTAGGGCATTGCCACAGCCCCTGCCCTATGATCTCAGGCATGTTATTTAAGCTTTCTAAGCCCTGGCATTCTCTTCCTTTTTTCTGGTGTGGTTGTGGTGGTAATAGTTTCTACCAATAATTACTCTATTATTAGAAGAACCTACATCATTTGCCNTCTTTGGAACCATGAAATTGGCCTTTTTCTAAGTCCTGGGGTGGAAACTTGGATAATTCAAAGCCATCTACTTTGTCTCATTAGCACTAACTTGATAGACTTACGCATGGGCATCTAGCACAATTTTGATCAAATAAACATGAAGAGAGCCTACATGAAACATTCTGGAAAGTTCCTCCTTACTCCATCAGAGGTGAAAGCACCCATTCATGTTCAGTGTTTGGACATTGGGAACTGCATGTAAATGTGAAGACTTTGGCAGGCATAAGAGGGCTAAAGATAGCGCTCAGCTGAAGGGGATTAGGATCCCTAAGAAGACAGAGCAGAAAGATGGAAAACTGGAGATTGTGTTGTTAAATTAACCAATCTCATACTGACCTTACTTCTAGNCCTTTTATTATTATCAAACACACTTCCCTCATTTTTAGAATACAGTGTAGACTATTGTGATGGTTAGCTTTGATTGCCATGTCAGCTTGACATAATGTAGACTCAACTGGGAAGAGCCTCAGTGAGGAACTGGCATAACCAAGTTGGCCTGTGGGCACATTTGTGTGTGGGGGTTATCTGGATTACATAAATTGAGGTGGGAGGAGCCACACACTGTGGGCAGCATCATTCCCTAGGCAGAGGATCTTCCTTGTGCAACAGTTTTCCTCCAAAGTTAAAACTTTCTATCTTGGAGGGAAACATCTTAAGACAGGAAGTGAAAAGTAACAAAAATACACCCTTCAAAGACAGGAGCATAAACCACAACTCCTGACAATCTTGTTTTGCTAAGTTGTCAGGTGTGAGAATGGCTTTTATTTCGTCCCTAGGTATTCTGCTCTCACACTGAGCTGACAGTGTGTTAAGAGACTCATATTTGGAGTTTCATGTTTCATGTGAGCTACATGATTACAGACACCATTCACGTTCTGAGTTTGTTATACATTTTATTCTTTAAACAAAAACTTTCCAAACCTCTGAGTTGAAGAATGATGACACTTGTCCTGAATCCTCTCTGCCTTTGTCACTTTTCTGTGGAGACTTAATGAAACCAGGTGGCAATGCAGGACCTATGATAGGCCTGAAAATAAAATACACCATTACCATTCTCTCTTGACTTTAAAAAGCTGTTTTTAGAATAAAAGTTCACATTTATAAGGAAGCCAGAGAATAACAAATGCTGAAAATAATAATTTTTGTAACATTATTTTTACTAGTATTAATAGTTTTCTACTTCATTTTTAGAAAGAATATTTTCATTTATTTAGGGNTATGTGTGTGCCACAGTATGCATATGGGTGTCAGTGGAACCAGGGTTTGAACACAAGTTCTCAGGCTGCAGAACAAGTGCCTTTATCTGCTGAGTCACCAACTAGACACTACAGTAAAAATTTTCAATCTTTTTGCTCTGACTGTACTCATGAGCATATGTTCCATCTTGTGCTTTGACTTCTGCTGTTTTGATATTTGCTATCTACTGAAAAATTCCACTGTGTTGGAAGCAATCCAGCTAAATGTGCCCCCACTCCTCCTGAATGATGCTATTCAGGTTGTTCCGTTTGAGTGCTGAGAGGACAAATACTTTGCAGCTGTGGCTTCCTGGAGCATGCTAACCTTTCCTTGACCCTGGGTGCTGAGGCACGTGGCAGGGTCATTCTCAGAGGGTATATAAGAAAGCTGCTTCTAGTCCCAAAGAAGAAGAGAGATGCTTGGTGAATAAAGGTCCTGGATGCTTGCAATCTGACAGTGTGTGCTGCGTTCAATCCTGACTCCCTCCGCCAGATCCAGACTTGTGCTGTGAGGCCGCGGCACCACTGGGCCTCGTAATTACAGTCAAAACTATTTAAGCAGAAAGTGTGTTCTAGGAACATCTTCAGCAGGTACACACAACAGCTGCCAGCAGTCAGTGGTAATGCACCACAGCAGTCCAAACCTACACACAGTCCTTGCTAATAATCCAGGAGTGATGCAGAAGAATGCAGCTGGTCCACTGTGGCCCGCAGATGGAGAAGGTACTTAAGGTACTTACTGTGCCAATCACATTTCACTCGGCATATGTTTGTAGTTCCTTAAACAATCCTTTTCCATGTAAGCCACTGCACTTTGGGAAAAATTAATAGCCAAGATCAACACAAGCAGCAAGGGGCTGAGCTGGAGTCTGAGCCCTGGACTCTTTCATGTCAGATTTCATGAGTCTTAGAGTTGCATTACTACCTCATTCTCAGGGAACTGTCATCAATACAAGAAAGAATTGCCTCAATACTAAGCCTTTTTGTAGAGAAGGAAATACAGGAAACTCGACTTTCTTCTTATTTCATACTTTCAGCTCCTTTATCCAGTGTTTTCCTCATGGTTCTCCCTGGTCAGCGTTACCTACTCAGATGCCACTCAAGTTGTCAGCTGGATTTCCAGGTGGTACCATGTTCACTTAGAGCCTCCCTGACAGGCTTCTTGGCAGAGATAAAAAAGTATTGAGAGTCAATTGTTCTGATCCCTTAATAATCTTGTCTTGGGTTCATGAACTCTCTTTGTGTATAATAGTTTTGTATAAGAAAGGGCAAAGTTTCAAAGTCATTTACAAGCTACAAGGAAATGTATGAGCCCTTTTTTCTAAGTATAATTCTTACCAGAGCTACACAGACATTAATTTTTATGACTTTAGAATTTATGGAGATAAAATCTGTGGCATAATCTTAGAAAATAATAAATATACTGGACCAGTGAGAAGGCTCAGTGGGTAAAGGCTCTTGATGCCAAGCCTGAGTTCAATTCCTGGACTCAGAGAGTGGAAGGAGGGAATCAACTCCCACAAGTTGTCCTGTGACCTCCCATGTGCAGCAGTGTCATGTCTGTTTCCCCCCCTACACACAAATAAATAAAATGTAATAAAAAATTTTAAATATAGTAAATGTAATATAGCCATGACATTCTACAGTTGTATCAGAGGCTTTTTACTCCAATATATGTTACTATTTACTTCACACATGGGTTTATTTGTCCAAAATGTTATTTTCTTTTTTTTCCTTTTTTAAAATTGAAAATAGATTTTTTCCCATATAATATATTTTGATTATGGTTTCCCCTCCCCCAACTCCTCTCAGATCCTCCCCACCTCCCTGCCCACCCAAATCTACATCTTTTCATTCTCTCTCTCATTAGAAAACAAACAGGCATCTAAAAATAAAATAAGATAAAACAAACAAACCAGAAGAGGACAAAACAAACAGGCAGAAAAAACTAGCCAAAGAGAAAGTACAAGAAACACATCCAGATACAGAGACACACATAGCAATCTCATAAAAACACAGATCAGAAATCATCATAGATGAGCAAAAGCACCAAGCATATATAGACAAAGCACCAAGATGCAATTTTCAAGAGAGAAATTACCGCAGACTAAGTACAAGTTGGGTACAGCTTATCCAAAATCTTGGACTATGAGCACTGCAAATTTCAGAATCTGAACTCTTTACATATGCATACTAAGAAACCCTGGGGAAAGGGTCTCAAGTCTAAACATGAAAATTCATTTGTGTTTCATATATACCTTCTACAAATAGCCTAAGGCAACTGTATATAATATGCTAGGTGATAAATGAATGTATGCATAAAACAAGGTTGTGGCTACTGAATAGCAGACCTGTGGTGTCATGCTGGCTGCACTCCAAGTCTGGGATTTGGAAGCATTTTGGATTGCAGACTTTCAGGTGAGATGGTCCATCTATAATGAGCTCTTCTGGAAGGAATGCGCTATCCCAGGGGCCAGTAATTTGTCTACAAAAGGCTAGCAGAAGGTCTTAACTTTTAGGCCTTGCAAGCCACATCTGTGTACCTGTATCAGTTGCATTCCTCTTTATGGATGTAGAAAGAATTATTTGTTTGGGGATTACATAAAATGGCAGCAGACTGTGCCACAGTCCTGCTATACTTAAAGGAAACAGAGTTACATGGAAATTAGGAATTCGCACATGAGATTCTCAACTCTAAATATAAGAAGAAACAGCCATTTCTTGTATGTGCTCTTACATACTGGCAAGCATGTAATACACATTATATTATANATTGTCATGTGCTGTTTGAGCTCCCTGAGNAGGGTTCTGGAGGTGGGCCCATTTCANACCCAAGCGTGTTTGTCTTATAGTATCCTCCAAGATCCCTTGTTCAGGGACAAGCTTGCCCCCGACCCTGTGAGACAGGGAAAGGAGAACAGAAAACACCCCGCTCCCCGACTGTCATGATTCGGAGTCCAGAAGGAAGTAAATCGGTTGGGTAGAAACAGTTCTCGAACACAGCTTCAGGGGAATCATCCCAGCACCTTCCCAAAGCAGAAGACTCTGCTGTTGTTTATTTACCATGCTCCACAGTGCCTGTGGTGGGAATGGCTGACGGGGAGTCTTACCCAGGAGGAGACATTCTGCCTGGTTCCTCTTTGTCCACTGGGGGCTCTAGCTGACTGCTTCTCCCAGTGCTTCTCCAGGCATTCCTGCTGGATATTGTGTCTGTCTGCTGATGTTCTACTGTCTGTCTGCTATTTTAGTCTTCTATTTTCACTTGCTTAATAAACTTATTCACTCAAAACTAAAAGGATGGCTATATCATGGGTCAGTCTCAAACTATAAAGTATTATGAANTTCAAAAAAATTGGCTGAAGCATTATACATTATCACCTTGGAGGAGAGTCATCCTGCTTCTTAAATCCAGGAGGAAGGGCTGGTCCAAAAAACCCATCATCGTCATCATCTCTATCTTGATTTCGCCTCTGTTTTCTGAAAACACAGTAGCACAACTTAAGTTAAACACACGTTAAATTTTTACAAAAAGAAAAGCTCTAATTTTGAAAGAAAACATTAACTTTAAGTAGATATCTAAACTTGAGACAATAAATTAACCCTGCCAAATTGAAAAAATATATTATAATAGTTCTTAATCTTTTCCTAGAATTTATCTTCAGTGTTTTTCAGGACTAGATCAGTATGCTGAATCTTGCGAAGAACTCAAGATTACACTAAGTGAAAAAAATCTCAAGGTTTTTTCATTCCTTTTTAGTGAAATGCATGAGTTCAGCTTCTATTCTCCCTCTCAGAAGCACTGTAAGTTGCCTTTTTCTGTCTCCTAATCTTAAAAGGGCATCAAAAATGTTATTAACCTGTAAAAAGCAAAGGTTCAGCTTATCTACCTGACCCATGGCTGGTAAGGCTATATCAGAAGAGAATCATGTATTTAAACAGAACATCCACTGTATATCAATTTTAAAAAGAAATTCTATGGGCTTACTTATAATATTTAGTTATTTCAATAATATGTTAAGGAAAACCATTTCTATATAATAAACCTTATTGGGCTGGATATGTAGCTCAGTGGCAGAGAGCTTGCTTGGCCTGCTCAAGGCCATAGGTTTGATTGCCTAGCACCATACAAACAAATATTAGTAATTCATTAATTCATCCATTCATTTTAGGTGCCTCTGTATCTACACATTACTAGAATAAGCCATTTTTTATATTTTTGGAGACAGGGTCTCACTATGCAGCCCTGGCTGGCCTTCAACTTACATAGGTCACCTGGCTCAGCCTCTGGAGTGCTGGGATTAAAGGTGGTTCCCACCATGCCCAACTAGAATAAGTTCCTTTATAGAAGATGTAGATTGTGTGACATGCCATATGAGGAGACATCTTCCCTGTGCTGCACAAATGCAGACACAGTGTTCTCCTAGTAGCCATTGGTCCCAGCCACCTCAGGAGAGGTGTGATGCTTGCTTCACTGTAGATTTTGTGACTTACCTGGCAGTTGGACCAGTGTCATCTTCTTCAGACTCTTGATTTCCTTCTTCAGACAAAGAGCTGCTGTCCTCATCGCTGTCTGAGGAGTCGGAACTGCTGCTTCTGTAATTAGGGGGCAGAGCTGGCCCTGCAACTGTACAAGGTTGGTTGGGTGTGTTACAACTCTTTCACTGAGTCCTCCTGGCTGAAATTTTCTTTTCCTAGCCACAGTTGGCTAGCATTTACTATGGACTGTAGTCTTCTAAATACCCACCTACCAACCCATCCAGCCACCAGTGAGAGTAAATACTCCTAAAGAAAAAACATGAAAGAGTTCTGCTAAAGTGCTGCTATTGAAACAGTAAAAACGTGTCTGTGTGGAGGGACACTTTGGAAGACAGCGGCCACAGAAGGCCACTCTGACAAGGCATTTGGGTAGACTTAAGTGATGAGACAACAATGGCCATACAGCAATCCAAAAGAACATTCTAGGCCAGCAGATCACAACCCCTTTGGGGGTCACATATCAGATACCCTGCATATCAGACATTTACATAACAATTCATAACAGTAGCAAAATTACAGTTATGAAGTAGCAATGAAAATAATTTTATGGTTGGGGGTCACTACAACATGAGGGACTGTAGTAAAAAGTTGAAGCATTAGGAAGGTTGAGAAGCACTGCTCTAGACAGAAGAACAGTCAGCAGAAGAGAACAAGCTGTGCATTCTCCATGGAGAGAATAAGCTGATGCTCCGGGCTAAAGAGGCCGGTGTGTCTAACACAAAGGAAGGCAAGGCTGCAGACTTCGGAGTTGGTGTCTTGGGCTTTGAATCTGTACTTTGCCACTTACTAACTCTATGAATTGTGTTAGTTAGCTAAGCTGCCTGTGTCAGTTTGGTGCTCTGTAAAATGAGGCTGATAAAGTTTAAACCTGGAGACCAGGAATCCTCACTAGAAGGAAATACTGAAGATGAACCTTAAGGACATTATGATAAGCACAACAGAAAGTTACAGAAACCCCGTACTGTTTGACTCTATTCACAGGAGGTACTTAGAGCTACACATTCATAACACAGAATGGCAATTACTAGGAGCTGTAGGCAGGAAGGGATGGGGATTTTTGTTCAACAGATTTCAGTTTGTGAGATGAAGAGTTTTAGAGATGAATGGTGGTGGTGGTGGTGGTGGTTACATAAACAGTATGACTATAACTAATGCCACTGAAAAGTATGCTTTAAAATGCTAATGTAATAACTCCAGTTAATATTTTATGAGAACATGAAAAAAAAAAAAACTAGTGTCTTAGTTACAGTTACTATTGCTGTGATGAAACACAAAAAAGACTTCTAACCAGTACAGCAACACTTGCACATCCATGTTTTTTGATGCTCTACTCACAATATGGAGGAAATGGAGTTGGCCTAAATATCCATCGACAGATAAATGGATAACGGAAATATGGTATAAAATACACAATGGAATTTTATTCAGCTGTAACGAAAAATGAAATCATGAAAGGTACAGGAAAATGGATATAACTGGAAAATATTATATAGTGAGGTAGCCCAGTTTCAGAGAGGCAAATATAGCATGTTCTCTTTGATAAGAACAGCCTGGTTTATAATGTTCATATATGTGTATATATATGGGGTATGTATGGATATAAGCTAGAAAATAGAAAGGAGACCACAGGGGGTTAAAAGAGGTGTTGAGAAATGGGGGACACAATGAGACATGAAATGGGAAAGCTGTAGGGTAAAAGGGTCAGCCAAAGAAACCCACCCCAANCCTGAAACCAGAGNCAGTGAAAGAAACATACCCTGGCCCTGAAACCAGAGGCAGTGAAAGAAACACACCCTGGCCCTGAAACCAGAGTCAGTGAAAGAAACATACTTTGAAACCAGAGCCAAAAAACCAGAGCCTAAGAAACACACTCGGCTACTGAACACCTGAGCACAAAACCAACCAATCCCTGAGCACAGAATCTAGCCAATCTGAGCTTGTCCAAGCTCAGGGGATTGAAATCTGACCAATTCTCACCCTGAAAATCTTCTCCCTGGAAAAACTCCACCCCTAAGAAGCCATATATAAGCCCTGTGCCCGTTCAGTTGGCAGCTGCCCTTCTCCACTCTGGCAGAGGCAGCCACTCTCCTGGATTCCTCCTTCCCAAATAAATCTCTGGAAAGAGTTTTGGGTGGAGACCTTCTTTCACCGGACTGGAGCAGAATCTCTGCTGGGAAGCTCTCTTTGCAGAGCGGAGCAGAGAAGCAACAGACACCTCTGCTGGGAAACTCCCTCACGGGAGTGGAGCAGAGCTCAGTTGCAAGGGCTCTCTCTTGAAGGGGAGCAGGATTGCCACATCCAGTGGGGAGACCATCCCCCACCAGAACCCAGCTTCAGGTATAGCCTGACTTCCCAACAAGTCAGGATACCTTTCTCCTCACGGCTGTAGGTGTCCAGATTCCCTTCCCTTCACAGCTGTAGGTATTGCCTGACTTCTGACTGTCAGGGTGCCTTTTCCTCCAGAGCCGTAACACTTGCAAAAGGAAGTTATGGGTTATGGGTGAAGGATGTAAGACATGTGAGGGAGATGGGGAGGAGAATCAACAAAAACAAANTTTGTATAAAAAATGCCATAACGAGGCCAGCCAGTAGTTAAGAGTGCACACTGCAGAGCCCCAAAGTTTGGTTCTCAGCACCCATATCANGAGGCTCACAACTGCCNATAACTCCAGTTTCAAGGGACCCCACAACCTCTAGCCTCCTGTATTCACATGAACACACCCACACACAGACACATGAATATACATAATGAAACCTAAGGTTTTGTATGATAATTTTAAAAACTCTACAAATCAATAAGACAAACAATTCAATAGAAAATGAGCAAAAGATTATCATAGCACAATGATAAAAGTGATAAAAAAAATAAGAAAAGTGGTCAATTTCATTTCTCACAAGGAAATGCAAATTAAAACTACCATNAAATACTGCTTCAAAACACTAGATTACAAAGACAGAGAAAAATGATTAGGGAGAACATGGAAAAATCAGATCCCATACTTGC
>LZPO01107964.1:62688-72941 GCA_001675575.1 Neotoma lepida | reverse complement strand
AGTGTGTGCACTGTTGCTCTAGCTGCCCCAGGGAGACTTTCTGCCCTCCACACACGAGGCCAGGCAAGGGGCCCAGCTCTTCCTGGGAGGTTAGAAACTCAGAGACACCAAGCAACCTGTCAATCAACCCAGCCAAGTGCCCTCACACACATAGTCACATAGCTCTGAGAGCTGGAAATGAGTGTCACCAGAAATGGGCCACCACATAGACACCTTACTTAGCAAGGGGATTCAGTCCTGCTGCATTGGCTGATCAGACCCTCATGGCTGCCACTTGGTGTTCCTGTCAGAGGCATGAATGTGTGTTGTACATGATTTGATCCTCTNCTGGGATGGCTCCCCAATCAGTCCAGATGCTGTCGGGGCATCAGTGTGCATGGGAAAGATGACAGGCCCGTTCCTTGTTCAGTGGCAAGCTTTACCAAGATGCTTCCCATGGGTTGCTCATGTATGTCCCCCAGCCTGACCTGCACACCTCCCTGTCATCCCACTGAACACAGGTCTCCACACAGCCTTCCCTGGATTTTCTGCTGAGCACCATTTGAGGTATGCCAGTATTGGTCTACTGTGTGCCATTTCAAAACACAAGAGTTGGTTCATTAGTTTCTAGGGAACTGTTGGGAAGACTTGAGGTGCTGGTGTGGAAGAGTCCCACAAAGGGCCATCTGTGAAAGGTGTGGTGTCCACCCTGTGGTTCTCCTGGGTTGAAACCTGTGAAAGGTGGGGGTCTTGTGGAAGGAAGTTATATCACTGGGTGGGCGTTGGGGTCCTAATGCCTTCCTGTTTCTTCTTTTCTTCCTGGTTGCCATGAGATGTACTCCATTACACACCCCTGATTGGATGTTCTGTTTCTCCACAGGCCCAAAGTCAACAGANCTAAGAGACAATGCACCGAGACTTCCAGGACTATTAGCCAAAATCAATACCTCCTTCTTATAAGCTGAATTATTATCTTATTATCTTGGGCATTTTATCACAGTGCCAGAAAGCTGAGTAACTCACANGGCATATTTAGCACTCAGGGCTTCGTGTGTGACCGGCCGTACGTGGTCCCACTGTCTCTCTCCCCCTGGACAGAAGTTGCTCTATACAACTTATGTGGACCCTATATAATTTCTAAGAGGCACCGGCTATAATTCTCAAGGAATCACCTGTTAAGGTGACTCTGAGACCTCCCAGGCATGGGCCAGCCGACTAATTTTCGAAGTATCTTTCTCAGAAGGTACATGTTATTCTCTCCTCATAATACACTGTGCTGTGCTAAGAAGAGNCACATTAAGTGGAAAATAGCTACAAACCTCCCATCGAACTTATGACAAATGACAGCAAAATCTCGTCCCTTATCACCTCTCTCAAACATGGAAAACCATGTGACAAAGGTCAGCAAACTGCCCCTNTGAGGCAATGTTTTTCTTACAGCTGTGATTGCAGCAAGCCCCTTGTTGGTGTAATTATAAGGTCACTGTCCTGGGATCCTTGAGAATGTGCAGGAGAGAAGAAAATGTCCTTAAGGAGCAGGGAGAGCCCAAGCTCCCACTTCTCTTCATCTTATTTGGCTTTTCTTCTCTGGGCCATTGATCTCTCTCAAGTAAGTTCACTCTGGAGCTATGAGACCTGGGTGGTGTGAAGCCTTCAGGGGTTATCTTCAAAGCTGTGCTAGACACTCCCTCACATGGCCTTAGGATGCAACCTGTGGTCCATGTCAGAGATTTCTGGCTAATACACATTTGTCCTTGGTGGTACAATTGCCCCAGGTCTGCTCGGGGACTGCCTCTTCCTAGCCTTATGTTCCAGCGTGGTGGGGATTAAGACCTTACACTGAACTCCTGGTAAAGGGCATTGTCTCCTTGCCAGGTCTTCTTCTGTTCTCCAGGGCTTAAAAAGCTCTCCCGTTGAGTGGGAGAAGATTGAGCAGTGGTCTTGACTTGATTATATGTCATCTTGATATTTTGAGGCTGACTCCTCTAGCAAAATTCCTGCACCCAGCTGGGTGGCACATGTGGAAAGAAGGCTTCTTTTGTAAAACACTCCAGAGAACATGTGGACGGAACATTTCAAGGAGTGAGTACCATCAAAGGTCACCTAAAAACAGACAGGGATAAATATAAGTCAGGACACATTCTCACCACGGGAATGTGAAAGACAAAGCCAGGATTGTTGGCAGGTCAAATCTCCCACCCTGGCTCTGACTCACAACCCCCAAAGGAGTGTTTGAAGCCCAGACTGGGGTCTGCTGATGCCTTGCAGTTAACTACTGTGCCTAGGCTCTGGGATGCTGAGCACTAACCAAGGTCCTAGCTGGTTCACCTCATCCCTACTGAACCACACATCGAGTCACTCTTAGGTTCTTAATGGGATCATTGCCCCCAAAGGTTGCCAGCTGCCCCTCAGCCCTCACTCCTGGGTTTATATTGCCAGCCTCTCTCCTCCAGCNGAAAGCAAGAATCTGGGCTTCCTGTTGCATGGTGCTTTGCAATTTATCTTAAATTCATTTCAACAGGGCCAGTGAGATGGCACAGCAGGGGAAGGCACTTTCAGCCAAGGCTGACAACCTGAGTTCAATCCCTGGGACCCACATGGTGGCAGGAGAGATTTGACTCTCACAGATTGTCCTCTGACCTCAAGACATGCTCCATGGTAAGTGTGTGCACACACATAATAACATGTTTTAAAATTCGTTTCAACAAACATTTACCAACGAAACACCTATAGATATTCCAGACACTGTGTCTAGGATTATAGATGGAGCCAGGTGAGAAACCAAGACACAGGTCAGCCTCAAAGCCCAGTGGGAAAGAAAAAGACCTACCACTGTGGTCACCACCACCGTATACACCTCTCAGGAGAATTCCAGCCCATCTCTTGAAGCATCCTACCACTCTTCACCATCTTCCTGTCTCAGGCCTGTACCAACCCTCTCTCAGAGAGCTAGCTAGAGCAGGGCAAAGCTAGATCGTGCAGAGTGAGGGCTCTGTTTTGTGGAGAGGGATAGGCATGCACTANAACAGTATCTTTCTCACTCTGTAGNCNGGGCTACCCAGGAGCAGGCNTNCGGTCTTCTTGNCTCATCNTCTCAAGTACTGNAATTACAAGGCTCTGCTCCTTTGCATCTGAGGGTATATATCAAAGATCTGAGGGTCCTTCAAAGATCACTGTCTAACCGGAANTTTCANCACCATTGGTCATTTGAATTAAAACCTGCAGCAAGGGAGAGCTGCCACAGGACCCTGGAGGGNTGAGAGCTGGCCNAGCGAGAAGCACTGAAGTGAAGGTCTCCTAAAAGCCNCTTGCTTTCTACCTACAGGAATTTGGGCCAAGTGACTAAATTTCTCCATGTCCCGGTTTCTCAATAGTAACATGAGAATGCCACATTATTCTGTCATGGTAAAGGTTCTGTGGTTAATAAAATAAGGTTCTTAGAGCAGGGCTCGCCACATGCTCAGCAGGACTCAGTCTGCNNGGGGCACGTGCGTGACCTGATAAGTACACTCCTGAGGTGGAGTCCCCAAAGCACCTTGGCTTTCCTCTCACTTCTGGTGCATCTGGATGAAGTTTCAGGATTTCCAGGATCACTCAGGATGTTGGATTTCCCTCACATCTGGCTTTGAGGTCTGTCTCAGGGGAGCAGTCTTAGTTCTAAGCCTGACCTTTTGGGGGCTCCTGTGGAGTTTGAAGCATGATCTGCATGAGGNCTTTCTTTTATCCTGTGCACTGCAGTAGGCCTACGGCTCTGACCTGTGACCGGGTGTCCCTCCCCAGAAAGCTAGCTGACAGCGGTTGACACCCTGTGGCTCCTGGTTGGTTTGTGTCTAGTTTATTCCTCCCAAGTTGGCCCGCCCTGACCAGGAAAGGACTTAGGGTTGGGTGGTGGATCATGTAGATCCAGATGTGGCACAACAAATTAACACAAATTAACAGATCCATTATTTTTTATACAGATGTGTCAGAGAGGATGGGCAGTGCATCCTGCTGTACCAGTGGGATGAGGCAGGGGAGTCCCCTGGGATAAGCATGCTCAACCAGGGGAAGCGAGAGAGGAAGACAGGTGCTTGTTGGCTGAAGCCTCTGCTTCACCCAGAAAGCGTCTGTGGGTATTCTAATGGCTAGGTGTGGGGCAGGCAGGCTTGTGGAGACACACCGTGATGTGTTGTTGCACAGGTGAGCATACGANTAGGGGCCAGTCATGTGGGTTGCATCTGCTGTCTCCTGGAGAGGTGGTTGCATAAGGCAGCTGTCTAAATGGACCACACTGAGAGACCTGGAGGAGGTGGAGACCCGGAAGGCGGATTGGTCTCTGCTGTTATTGTGACCAGGTTGTGTTCACACTCAGATGGTGGCTAAGCAACCTAAGGTTGTAAGGGGTCAAAGNNGTAAGAGAGGAAACACAGAACTGTAGAGTCAAGTTCACGTTCAGAGGTTGGAAGGTCAGCACCTCAGTGCCCCATCTCCAATCAGTGGGGCTGATGAGAGGGCAGGAGGAAGTGGGGAGGGGACAGAGCCGCCCACCTCTTTTCTCTTTGGGGCCTCGCCTCCCTTAGCACTTATGAGCTGTCGTTCCTCTCTGGGGTTGGAGTGTGGGGGGAAGGAGACGGGACAGCGGAAAGTTCTTAAGACTCATTTGTCGTTGTCATAGCCAGCTCTGTACTCTCTAGGCTGGCAGATGCCAGGTCTGACTCGCTGTCATGGGTGTGCTTGTAGGTTCTTCAGAAAGCTCTCTCCCACTCACTTCTGCCTTCCTAGGCATTCTTTCNTGCTTTCCCCTGGAGCTGGAGAAAGCATCTGTGACGTGCCCTTCGAGGATCCTGGTGGCGAAGCAGCCCATTTGTCCTGCCTGGTGCAGAGTAGCCGGCAACTCCCATCTAGCTCCTCCTGCCTGTCTCCCAGTCCCTGAGCCCCTTCCTGACAGGCGCTTTTGTGAAGTGCCCGCCTTTCCCAGGCCAGGTTCCACTTCCAGGTTTTCCAGCTCTCAGTGAGGTTTTCTTCACTCGAAGTTTCCCATCTGAGGACAGACACAGGCCTGTCCAGCTCTGTCTCCCAACTGCAGTGAGTTCACATTCACTTTCAANTGATTAACACCGTGTCCAAAAGCAAATTTACACATCCCAATCACAGTCCATCACTGAAAAAATGATGCCAAAAGCAGGAATGCAAAGGTAGGAATGGAAGCAAAGGCCATGGTGGAAGTGTACTGGCTTCTTCTTTCTCCATGGATGGCTTANCCTGCTTTCTTATACAGACCTTGATAATGATGACCTACTGCCCAGCAAAGGGCCTTGGGGGAGTACCCACACTCCCAAAGAGGGAAGAGGGATAAAATGGTGGCCCACCCCAGACCAGATGGCCTACACTTATANTTTGGCTACCATGATCCCAGAATTTACTCAAGAGTCCTTGTACTCCTCTTTTCTACACGATTTGATTTTTATTGATTAGATCACGTTCTAAAGAAGGAGGAGGTGGAATGTCGACCTTGATCTTCCTNGGGAGGGGTTTACATGGTATCTTGCTTTAATATTTGTTTTTTAAGATAGTAAAAGCAATATACATGGATTGCAGAAAAACTAGAAAGTACANAAAAGTACATGGAAATAAGTGTTTTAAAATTATGCAGGAGCTTCATGCTCTAAGATTTTTGTGTATTTCCTCTTAACATCATACTGATATAAAAAGCACATATATACATAAGCTTTAAGTAAAATTAGAAATATGCATACATATTTACATATGCTTTCCCCCTTACACTGTAGACATATCCTTCCAGAATTAAGCTTTGTGAATTTTCAAACAATATACTATATGATACATTCCAGCTTGTACTAGCAAAGCAACAGGTNGAACACACTGTGAGAGACTAAAGGTGGGCATTTCCTGGAGACCTCCCCCTACCAGAGACCCCAGGCTGCCTACCTAGCCTGAAGAAACTGACCCCACAGTGTTGTTGAAACTTAGAAACCATTCTTTGCTCCTTAAACATAAAACTGAGTGGTGGGCATGCCAAGTTCTTGAACGCCTAGGGCTTGAGGTATGACCTGCCACAAGAGCTCCTCTCAAGGAAGTTTGCACACGCACCCCAGCATTCTTCCGTCTGAGCTCTGGCTTCCCACACACAGAGAAAGGCCCCTCTTTCACTGTGCATTATAGAGAAGCCAGAGTAGCAAGCCCTCGCTTTGTCCTCCCATAATTAAAATGTGGGAAGCCCTTCTGTGTAAGAAGATCATTTGGTTCCTGAGTGATAGGACTTTGAATTGGATTTTTAATAATACATCAAACCCTGTGACCTCACAGTGTCTCAGAGGAGAGCTCCTTTGCTTTCAAATTCAAGTGTATAGTCCATTTAGCTAAAGGCATTCAGAACTTGAACGATTTGCAATAGGTCCTGTTGGAGGGTGAAAATACCCAGACAAATGGGTTTATTTTAAACTCACAGCTCCAAGTTATAGTCCATTATTGTGGGGCAGTCACAGCAGCAGAACTTGTGGGAGCTGGTCAGCATATATCCATAATCAAGAAGCAAACAGCAATAGGTGAATACATGCATGCCCACAGTGGGTAGGTCTTCCTACCTCAATTAGCTCAAGACAGTCCCTCATAGACAGGCTCATCGGCCAACCNAGTGTAGACAATTCCCCACTGAGACACTAAGTAACTCTAGGTTGTGTTTAGTTGACAATTCAAACTAATTATCATAGGGGCTTCAGATAATTTGTACTTGTCAACTGGAGTCGAGGCAAAAGGTCTGATAGCTTCTAACACTCTATTCTGAAAGTTCCCAGCATATAACCAATGGNTCCTAAACCCCACTCAACAGTGGCTGTAGCCTATTGCAAAAATCATGTCATGTATCACATGTTGAGAAGTGTCTCTTTTCTTCTAAAAACTTGCTAGAACTAGCTTTAACCACATTTTGGACTCCTCTGTAATTTAACCTTCCTCTACCTCTTAAGCTCACCCCCATTTCTACATTAGAAATTGATTTATCCTTTGGCCACATTACAGGTTTGTGGTAATGAGGAAAGGAGGGATGGATGGAGAGAGGGAAAGACATTTCTAAATTGAGAACTATGCTTAGAGCTGGACATGGTGGCATACACCTGTAATCCCAGCACTGGGGAAGAAGAGGCAGGGGGATTGTGAGTTCTAGGCCAGCATGTGCATACAAAAAGACTGATTAAAAAAAAAAACTGGAAGAGAAAAGAACCAATGCTTTGCGAATTTAAACCATCAGTCTTTTCAGAATACTGTGACCAGGGTTCCCAGTATCTGATAAACCAGTCTGCCTCCATCTTAGACTTGAAAGCCATCTTATAGTAAAGGCAAACTAGGTTCATTCCTGTTTATGATTAAATCTCTGTTTCTCAAGGATTGGGCTATGCCCCGCATATAACCATAACTACAAATGGTTCTGTACTGCCTGTTCCAGGAAATGGGAACCATGCCTTTGTTGCAAAAGGTTGTTATGACCACCTGTTATGACCATCTTGTTCCTACTGTGTTATGACCACCTTGCAACCATGTCTTTGTTTCAGGGGGTTGTTATGACCAACTTGCTATGTTTATGTTCTGCTTCTGTAACCCTGCCTATTTTCTGCCAAATCCCCCATTTGGAAACCCCCTACTCCTGAGCTATAGAAACCCTTATCTTTCCCATGTCCAATGCTGATCTCTTGAACCTTGCCTTAGGGAGAGACAGCCTGTGTACACAAATAATGCTTGCTTTAATTAATTTGGCCATGANTAGGATAGGTGGTCTTTCTCTTCACATGTGTGGGATTAACATAGCCTATGCTGGTTTAGGTTGTATCTTTAGCTCTGAGGGAGTTGGCGAGCAGCCTGTACCTCCTGCTGAGTTGGGTTGGGGGAGACTGAGGTCCTTGGAGATCACTTGGAAGTTTGTTTCTTTCCTTGCTTCAGGCTCAATCTCTTGGGGGTGAAAGAAGCCTTAGAAATGGCATTAAGTTGGGGAGCCTGAGGATGAAGGGGTGGAAGGTGCTCTCTGTGCAGCGGTGAAGTCAAGGCTGCAAGTCCCATTCGGACTAAGGATCTGACCACAGGGAAGGTGTGGGAGTGGAAACATCCCTCTGATGTCCCAGTGTGGCAGGCTGAATGGAGGTCTTCCCCATCCAAGCCCTGAACGTGCCATTTGGAAGTTGNTGGATCCAGGGTCAAGCATCCCAGACCCTGGAACCGGTGAATATGTCACAGTGTACTGGAAAGAAGAGTTCAAGTCTCTCATCAGCCTGCTTTAAACCTTGTGATTGCAGGAACCTTTAAAAATTACTAATCAGGAAGGAGAAGCAGGAGAGAGTGTGCCAGACAGCTGGAAAGCTCTGAAGATTGAGGGGGGCCATAGCAAGGAATGCTGGGAGCCTCTAGAACCACAAGAATGTACCTTGCTCCTCGAGCCACACCTGAAAACAGGTTTACAGACACCTTAATTCTAGCCCTGGAGTCTGGCTTTGTCTTCTGATCTCTCTCTAGAACTGTCAGAGAATAAAATTGTGCACATATACATGCAAGTGAAGGGAAAAATCTGAAGAAAAATTTTGTGTGCTCGATGTTCTGGACCATAAAATCCTNTGCATTATAGAAGATACACCTGTAATGTCACCTCTGGTGGGAAGCACAAGAGCATCTCGTTATTTAATTCATGTCACACTCAAGTTTGCAGTGGGAATGTGGTTTTTTTTATTTCTTTATAAAGCATCAGGGGTCCTCACAATCTAGTTCAGCGGTTCTCAACCTACCTAATNCTGCTACCCTTTAATACAGTTCCTCATGTTGTGGTGACCCCCAACCATCAAATTGTTTTCATTGCTACTTTATAACTGTAATTTTACTATGTTATAAATTGTAATGTAAATATCTTTTGGAGATAGAGGTTTGGTGAGGGGGTCCTGACCCATGGGTTGAGAATCACTGGTTTAGTTGCATCCAGACACTTAATTCAGAGCAGTAACTGAAACTGTTCCCTAGAAGAACGCTTAGCCTGTTAAAGCAAGACTGTCCTTTAGCATTTGTCCCCCAGCTCCTGTCCAAGGCCTTGCCTCAGAAGAATTATTTGCACTGTCTGATGCCAGCAGGGAGGTAAAGGAAGCCAAGTCTCCCTCCTGGGTTTCTGAGGAATGCATCTGAGCAACACTTTGACTTTTGACTTCCGGCCTCTCATGTCATAAGCAAATACATCTGGGTTGGTGGTTTCTTACAAAATCCATAGGAACTCACACCGAGATGCTGCATTCCCTCCGGATTTAGGAAGACTAGAGAGTCGTTGTTGGAGGAGAGTGTNGAGTGAAGGGATCTTTTGAGTAGCATGCTGCTCCCTGCTTCGGGCTGAGTCTGAGGCAATGCTGAGACAGACAGACACACCGTCAGCACCTTTCACCCTCTGAGCCATCTTGCCAGCCCAGGAACTACACTTGAAGTGAGAGCATGGGAATTCATTGCTGTCTCTGCACTGCATTCTCTGAATAGCCACTCCGTATTTATCCTCAGTTTTCCTTCTCATAAATGCCACTTCCTCTCTGCATTACACGCCTGCGCATGGAACCCTATTCCTACATGGGAAAGGGACGGCTTTGCAGAACCAGGGACCTTCCGGAAGATGATTCCGTCACGTTCTAGTACATAGATTTCTCACCGCTAGGATTGCTAAATCAGAACGTGTGGTCAGGAGCAGCCAATAGCCATTTACCCCTCACTCCTGAAGGGACGCTGAAGAAACTGGAAGGGCCTGAGACACATGCAGAGGAAAGCAAAGGAACTGAGACGGTGAGCACCGAGGACCCTGACCGCCGTGTGAGCATGTGGATCAGGCCTGGGTGAAGCCTGGATCCATTCAGAAATATCCCAGACACAAAAGGCAGCACAAGCTATTTTGCTGCAGTGATTTGAGGCAGGTTTTGTCCCTTTCACTCTAGAGTCCCCATGAAACTTGTCACTTGTCTCACCCTGTAGGAAGCATCTTAATGTTGACCTTCCTGGGATGACCACAGTCACCTGAACCACATCTGTTCCACTGCTAAGATTCCCCATATGAGTATCCATTTNGTCANCTCTTGTTTTGTTTTTTTTCCTGGTAAAATATCTATTGTCCAAGGTCTTCTGGGAATCACTACTAAATATAAAATCAACTGGACATCATGAGACTATAAGGAAAAATATTCAAAGAGGAAACTCAACAGGAAATTCCAGCATGGGTAGAACATTTAAAAGTGGAAGGAGAGAACTTATTCCACATACACCCCTCAGTATGC
>LZPO01107964.1:45359-56995 GCA_001675575.1 Neotoma lepida | reverse complement strand
GAAGATCTCAGTTTGGTTACCAGCACCCACACTGGGAGGTTCACAAACTTCTGTAACTCCAGTTCCAGGGGATCTGATGCTCTCTTCTGGCTGCTATGTGCACCTGCACTCATGTGACATACACACACACACACACACACACACACAAATAAATACAATTTAAAAAATTACTAGTGTGGTATGTTACTTCCTTTTCTCTGTACAAGCCATCAAAATATATATTTTACACATACCACACACTTTAATCTCAAAGGCTTGGTAGCTCTGTGTGGCCAGTATCTGCTCTGCTGGAAAGGATAGCTCTAAAGAAAATTTGAATTAACTTGGAAATTGCTTGCTCTTAAGCAGATTACTTAAGCACCCTGTGTCTCAGTTTCCACGTAAGTAAATGTGTAAGTATATTCTAAAACTCTAGTGTAAAGCTGAGCATGGTGGCACGTGCCTTTAGTCCTAGCACTTGGGAGGCAGAGACAAGCAGAGTACACTTTCACCAACAATTTAATCCCATTAACTGTTCAGCTGCCTTATCTATCTCAACTGAACTCAGAGGAGTTGGAGGCCAGCCTGGTCTACAGAGCCAGTTCCAGAATAGCCAGGACCACACAGAGAAACCTTTTCTTAAACAAACAAACAAAAACAAACAAACAAACAAACAAACAAACAAGTAAAACGCTAATGGGAGAATATTGTTAGCAAGCCACAGAGTTTGCTTAATGGACAAAAGAAATTTATTAGAGAAAGAAAACTCACAAGACAAAATAGAAGAATTTGTCGCAGGATCCTGGAAGGGTGAGGCAGTCTCACACTGTTCTTCAGCTTGAGATCTGCCTGGTCCATCCCAGCATCCAAAACCACAAGGAAGCTAAGCAAGCCACATACGTGAATCCCAGGTCTTAAAGGTCCCCAGCGGCCATGCCCCAGGAGCAGATACTTCAAGGATATAGGCAGGTGTAGCAGTTACCTGCTGCCTCACTAGGGGCAGTGCTTCAAGGTCAAAGCTGGAACGGCTACTCACTACAAAACCCCAGTGGAGGCTTATTAATCTATACAAGCCATCAGTTTTAGTTTTGACATAAGTATATAGGATGAAAGTGTTAATTTTCCTCAAAATGTGGGAATTCTATACTAAGTAAAATGGAATTAAACTTAGGGCTTAGATCTCTTTTTGACTTCTTATGGGAGTCATTTAGTAGTCCAAACCAGGAAAGCATACTCAAAATACTTGGTTCTATGATTTCAAATGTCAAGTGGCATCTCCTGGACTCCCAGGGCAGGGGACAGGAGGGAGCATTCTCACTGGGCACTGGTTCATCTTCGCTTCTCCTTATTGAAGCTAGGCAGTTGAGGCAGATAAGACAGCTGAACAGTTTATAGGGTCAAACTGTTGGTAAAAGTGCACATGTTTAGATTTTGGGAGCAGAATTCTGATTTTGGAGCTTTTAGAAATACTGTGTTCTAGCTGGAATTCCTTGTGCTATTGTCTAAGACAGTTTGCCTGTGGAGGGAGCCAGTCAGGTGCTGTGTGAATTTTGCCTCATCTGGACTCAGCGTTNCTTCAAAGAAGGGGGCTTTGCCGCTGTGGAGGTCAATTGCTTCTATGAGTTTCTTCTGAACTTCTTTGATGCCCACAGACAAGCATTAAGACAGTATAAAAATGCTCAGGCCGCTGTCAGGATTTGTCCACATGTGGCCAAGCCTAAGACTGTCNGTCATCAGGCTTCTAGACATACCAGAAACTGGCAATGAAGTCAGGAAACTGACATTTGGGGGTCTCGTTGGTACCCTAACTTAATCTCAGAGAGGAAACCAGACATCTCCATGGAATTTCTTCCCCACATCTACNCATACGAGGGCCTTGAATGTTGTTCAAGTTTATTTCTTCAATCTACATTTGCATTATTTTTGTACAGAGAATTAAGGATTGGATGCAGATTAAAGAGAAAAAAAAGATAGCACCATGAGAAGCAAGCACAGAGTAAGCCTTGGCAGGGGGCTTCATGGACTTGGGTGAGAAAAAGGAAGTCCTTCCGGGGCCAGCATGCGGAATGGGAGTAGGATAAAGAGTAAAGGGGAGAAGAAGTTAAAGGAGGGGTTTGTGTGTCTAGGTCATCGTGCTCAGAGGCCTGGAGATTGTCTCTGGATCAGGGAGCCATAATAGAGGTAGCAGCTTGGAGTCTGTCATTTCAAGGCTGTGTCTTATCAATGAGCTTGGGTGCAGTTTTCAAGGATATGTGAAAGAAGTGAGATTAAATTACTACAAACCTCCTTGTTTGGGCTATTTTAAAAGTGACTAGATAAGTGGAAATCAGAATTTGGTTATGGTGCTTTGAGCTAATGAGTNTCCATAGCAAAGAGAAAAGCAAAACAAAACAAAACCCACAAAGAGACCCCCACACAGAAGGGATCTTTGACCCATTCACCCACAGTCTTTCATTCCATACCTGAGCAGTGGACAGGCTGAACAGCACACAGGATCTGGCAGCACCACTTTCTGTCACGATGTCCCTCAACCATGGGATTTTCTTGCCTTAAGTGAGGGGTGGGGCTATGTGGCCTCCCAGACCCCAGAACCAAAATTTTTGGAGCATTTTCATGGTGGCAGGCAAGGGNACAGTTCCCTAGCCCCATTTGTGCATGAGGACCCAGAAATGCACTGTTGGCAAATATTCGCCAGGTGCTTCCCAGGCCATCCGATGAGGACTCATGCATGTGATGGGTACAGCCTCTAGTCTAGTACCCCAATGGGCAAACAGGAGGAGTCATGTTTACTTAATATTGTCCTAAAAATGAAATTAAANATTTGCCACTGCACATAGCCATAGCCCAAGCCAGTGACCATTACAGTGAAGATTTTTAAGAATACTGTAGTAGTACTGGAGANGCAGCTCAGTTGTCAGTGTCTGGCTAACATTCTTCAAGGCCTAGATTCTATCCCCAATATCACCTAAAATAGAATGTGGTGGTGCACANTTGTAATGCCAGCTCTGGGAAGGCNGAGGCAGGAAGACCAGAAAGTTGCATTCTATTCTATTCTCTTTTTAATTTTGTTTTTAAAAGATCTATTCATTCAGTTCTTAGCTATGTGCANACATGTGTGCCTGCATGAATTATGTGCACCTCATGTGTGNATTCACCCTGGGAGGCCAGAGAGTGTCAGAGTCCCTGGATCTGGNGTTGCAGGTCATTGTGAGATGTCTGATATGAATGCTGGGTACCAAACTGGATCTTCTGCAAGAGCAATAAATGCTCTTGACTTATGTGCCACCTCTCCAGCCCTTATTTCTTAATTAATAATAATAATAATAATAGATTATATATTATATATAATTATTATTAAAAAATAATTAATATTTTGAAGTTCTAGGGATTGAATCTCAGCTTCATGCTGTGCAAGCATCTTACCGCAGAGCTACATCCCCAGCCCTGATGTTACTTTTTATTTTAAGATAGGGTCTCACCAAGTTGCTCACCCTTTAATTTACTCAGCAGTCCAGGCGGGCTTTGAACTTGAGACCCTCCTGCCTCAGTCTCCAGAGTAGCTGCAATTCCAGGTTTGAATCACCAAGCCTGATACTAAGAGTGGTTTTGAGCTGCCAGAATGAGAGATCACCGTGGAAAGACGTGTGTGATCAGCTGCCAGCAGTGAGGCCGCGCCAGCACACAAACACTCACACCCACTCACTGATTCTAAACTTCTTCCAAATACTGATCACACTTAGGAAAACATGCTTAGAACCCATCCCCATGGGTCATTTCTCTGTGGCTGTAGAAACTGTTGTTGTCTTGCTCACTCTTACTTCCGAGGCTTAAAGATACTTTATCTGCTNATTTGAATAAATTTGCATGCCTGGCAAGAACTGTCCCTGAAGAGCCCACAGGGTATGTAGGGACCAGTGCTTCCTCCATAGTGTATAAGGCTCTGTCCCACGCTGCATTGATCTCTCAAATGTGGGAAGTGAAGTCTCATTTCCAATGAAGATCTCAGTTCTGGTTGTTGCTATGAAGCTGAGTTTTAATAGTGACTATCAGTAGTATCCCAGNATCCACCTTGGAGACTGTGCTTAAGAAACATTCTCTGGCTTGCTTTACCACCGTTGGTCCTGTGGAGAAAGTCCAGCCTCCTCTTATGGTCATTAGATAGAGAATATTTCTTTCTGAAAGGAGGGAGGCTTACCTAAAAATAAATGAGTTTAAAAATCTTTATCTTAAAACTTGTCTGAATTGTAAAATAAATCATTCTGGAGGTTCCTTGAATTTCTTGGCCCTGAGAGCNTCTATATTTGACTGTCCTGGAACGCAGTGTTCGTTGCTTGTGACTCTATGTCCATTTGTTCCTGGCTCCAGTGTTTCAGAGGACTCTCTGGCCTTGTTTTCCAGTTCTGAGTTTAATTGGAGAGTTAATTGTCTGAGCAAGAACACGTAAGCCCAGTTGAGGTTGGGGGCAAAGCCTGTGGTCTCTGTTCCACTTCAACAGACAAGAGAGCTTTTGTGAGTCTTTGTTGATTATATTTTAACATAAGCAGATGTTCTGGATGGCAGAGGAGGCAAGCCAGGGAGAGGAGCCTGTAACCAGATCGTGTTGAGCTGAGATAAATACACAAGATCCTTTATCTCTTTGTAATAACTTGGCCGAGGAGGACCTGGGGCCCGAGCTGTGAGCTGCTCATTTGAGCCNCTAGCAGGCCTTTGAGCCACCAAAAAAACAGGAAGGGCTGAGGGTCTGTTCTCTTGTCCTTGGCCCTCCAACAGGGTTTCTGATTAGCATGTGCTTCTTAGATTGAATTCATAAGCACCTTGAATAATTTATCCTTCTCATTCCTGAAATTCTTNGTGTGATATTTTCNAAAGTTTCTTTCCTTTCAATCCCCATGACCCAGACTACTAGACTGCTTTCCCTAGCTCATCGTTTCCAAGGCAACCAATGGAAGGATCTATTCAAGTCCAGCTACAATGACCTTACTGAAAATGTGTGACATCACTTAAAACAGTGTCTCTATCTCTGTCTTCTGAGGACTCTCCTAGGTCACCTTTCTAAGGCACAAGCAAGTCACACACATTTTGCTGTGCACAAGGCTGCCCATGCCACATCCTCTCAGGTNTCTAGGCTAGTGTCTCAATTTCAGCGCTACCAGCTTTGGGGCCCAAACATCCTCTGATGTAGGGCTGCCCTAGGCATTATTTGATATGGAATGATAGCAACCTTGACTTCCTCCACCCAAAGCCAGCAGTTAATTTCCACTCTTGCTACAGCTACCAAAATGTGTCTAGACATTGCCAAATGTCCCTTGGTGGTAGGAGTTGGAGGATTGGTACAGGTTGAGGGCTACTGGGTGAGGGGTTCTGCTGACATTTAGCTGATGTTGCCTCTGTAAGCTGGGGAACTTCCATATTGGCAACGAAGGACCCTCAGCTCCCATCCCACAGTGACCATGACAACCTTCTTATAGAAAATGTCTGCTGTTCTCCTCGGCCATCTCCAAATGGGCACATATCTAGGGCCATAGTCATTACCATATTGTAGCTGACCTTGTGAAAGCTTTCCTAGGACCCTGGATCTCTGGTTCCAATTTGTCTGCCTTGGCATCTTCTCTAGTTTCAGCCAGTTCTTACACCTCTCTACATATCCTTCTGCAGTGGTCTTTGTCCAGAAGTGTCTGGTCTCTACCAGCACATGGTCACATTAAGCCAGTCTTAGACACACACCTGCTGTCTGTCACCTTGTAGAGGCTGTGAGAGTCTACCTGGAGTGTATGTTTAAGTGTGTAAACATTGTAAAACAGGCATGCATACTGTTAAGCACATTCTGTCCTGGCCTCCCATCTTGACACTGGGTGAAGTCTGCTGGAGCATACCTGTGGGGCATATTATCGATGGACAGAGGCAAGTGGATGGGCCAGGTACAGTGGCACAGATCACACCTCTTTATGTCTGTGGGATATTTCCATTAGAGAGCGTTGTAAATCTCTGTAAAGCAGACTTGAGGATTTGGGCTGATGCCAGGCGACTTTGTGAAGAAGGTTCAAGGAGACCTCATTGTCCTTTGGGTTAAGTGGATGCTCTTAACAAAGCAGGGCTCCTGCTGCAATTGGGAAAGAGGCCGTGGTCCCTTGAGTCAGCCGGGAAAGGGGGATGTGGTCAGTGTTGTGGTATGGTGTGGATAATGCCTTTAATTCTGAGCTCACTCATGATTACAGAGTGGTCTTCTTTTCCTCTCATTCTGTCCTAGTCACAGAGCAGCCTTGTCTGTCTACTACTGTGTTCTGTGAGAGTGTTTATGTTTGTCTGGAGACCACCACAGCCCACCTGGTATGGGGCAGTTCCTCAGACTCCCGGCCCACTGCAGCACAGTGCTCTCTTTCTCCTAGAATGGCAAGGACAATGGGTTTGAAGACCATAGGCTTGGGAGGCAGAGGTGGGGCAAGCCGAACCCACTCTGCTCCCCCTGATTCTTAGCTTCCTTGATGCTCTGGATGTTTTTCACCCTGTGAAAGGCCAAACTCTGGAAAAGGCCAAAACCCTCCACATGGAGCTAGCCTGACCTTTGGGCTGATGCTGGCCATGAGGTGCATCCCTCAGGAGGAAGCATTGCAGAGCCAGATCCCACAGCTTGCCAGCAGGCTTTGTGCTGTTTGAGCAGAGCACCCCAGGGGGTCAGGTCCCTGAACTTTGGCCCTTTGGTTCCTATTAACTTCCTATTTCAGGAGGAGCAGCACTGCCAGGAAGTGACCACAGGGGAACATGCTAAGGGAGTGAGCCTAGCACCCTCAGAGCCTAGTTAGTTGGGGGGTCTGTTAGTGCTAAACCCTGCTGAGGCCCACTCACTATACTCAACGCCCATGTCTCGTCTCTTGGTCTCTTCCTGCCCATATAGTTACTATTTACCACTCTTACCAGTCACTCAGCACACGGGTAAGACACGGGTTAAGACTAACTGACCAGAAAATGGAAATCTATTCAGTGCCATTTCTAATCCCTCAACCCTTCTCTCTACCTCTGTCTGTCTCTCTCTGTGTAAGAATCTTCCTTTAAACTGGGTGTGGCAGCATATGTCTATAATCCTAGCACTTGGGAGGCCTAGGTAAGAGGATCAAGAGGCTAGCCTGGACTATATAGCAAGACACCCTGTCTCAAGAAGAGGCAAAGGATGAAGAGGAAGAAGAGGAGGGCCCGGGAACAAGACAGGCTGGGGGGAGGGGTGGGAATTGGAACGGGGATGGGAGTGGGGCTGTCTCTTATACACATCTAGATGTGTATAAGAGACAGGGGTGGGGGTGCTGAGGAGGAGCAAGCAGAGCATCTTCCCTTAGGCAATCACATCTTCGTGGGCTCCAGTTAGGTGTTTAGGATGTAGAGTTAGAGGTCTCAGCAGGAGCTGAGGGGCTGCTGGTCTAAGTGAAGGTGAGTATCCGACCCACAAGAAAGGGCATTCATCCCTTACTATCTTCTGATATGGAAACCTTGTATCTTTATTTTTTCCAAATTAAAAATGTGTTACTTTATATTAGATTAATAGGAAACTTGGGAAAACATCACACACCAAAATTAATCAGACCCCAAGTCAGAACAGATCAGTGGCCTTCTATACAGTTAGTGGTAGGTAGTTGTACCCCAATAATAGGTTTCTCTGCCATCACAGTGAGCCAGATCAAGATGAATTAAAAAGACCAGGTTTATTGGGCCAAGCACTCTCGGGTGACCTTTCCAGGCCCCAGAGGTGTGTGTGTGTGTGTGTGTGTGTGTGTGTGTGTGTGTGTGTGTGTGTGTGTGTGTGTGTGTGTGTGTGTGTGTGTGTGTATGGGGGGAATCAGGAGAAATCACATGACTGTTCTTGAGGAGAGGGCTTAAATACCCTGTAGTCGTGGTCTTGAGAAGGTAGCAGCTTCAGGGGAGGAGCCTGGGCTTTTGGCGGTCTTTCTGAGAGAGACAGGTTTGGAATGGAGCCGAGCTGGAGACGCCAGCAGAACGGTTAGAATGGGCTTTCAGAATGTAAGCTGTGGATCTTCACCTCAAACTTTACACGTACAATATCAAATATAATTTATGCACTTATCTACCACCCAAAACCCAAAATCCATGACAGAATTAGAAGTAGAGAAACAATCAGTTTTATCTCCGCTTTCATAACTCATGTCCATTACCTGCATTCAGTCCTTCCTCATCCCTGATATTTAGCCTTTCTTATTCTTTCTTCCTGCTACATGGCACNCACATATATGTTTGTTTACATAGATGTATATATCGTTGTGTGTGAGATTGATTTCTTACTCTCTAGAATAACATATGAGAGAGAACATGAGGTTTTTTCCTTCCTGAGATTGTGTGGCCTCACTTGATACTATACATTCTAAGTCCACCTTGCACATTTTTAAGCTTCATTTTTCTTTCGAACTGAGGACTATTTCATTTTTTATATGAACCACATTTTCATTATCCACTTATCTGTTGACAGACAACTAGGTTGATTCGAACTCCACTATGGTGAATAAAGCGGTGATTTTTTTTTTAACATAAAAACTGTAGCACCATGTTCCAAATCTGCTTGGGACTATTTTACAGAAAAATAGCTTTAATGTTTTCAGCCAGAGGAGAGGTAGGATTTATATTCCTTAGGCTTTCCCAAAATCTTGTCTGCTCCTCCTCTCTCCTACCAGAATTTAAACTTTCTCACCTCACTGTCAACCACGGCTCAGGGAAACTTCCTTATGGATACACCTCCTTCTTGACTTTCCCCCCATCCATTGTCTCCTCCCTTGCAAGAGTCTGATGAATGAAGAGGGGGAGGTTTCAGGATTTCCACTGAATCCAACCCTCCCCTTCCCAGCTAGGTGAGCATGTACCAACGCTCACTCCCTCAAATAGGAGGGTGTAACATGGTACTCTGTGGGGCTGCCAGGATTCAGAGAAAAGAGTTCAATAAATCTAAGAGCATGTGGTACACACACACACACACACACACACACACACACACACACACACATCTGATGGATGCTCACCGATGAGGCCTTGTGCCAGAGACTGAGGGTACTACAAGGGATTAGACAAGTCCCTGTTGTCTGGGCCTGAAAAGTGAAGACACAAGAGACGGGTGGGTGATCTGACAGTGGTTGAGATGGCCAGCAGCATGCCCTGTAGGCACCCCTAGCCAGGGTGGATAATCAGGNAAGGCTTTCCAGAGCAGGTGTGTCGGCTAGTGCCTCAAATGAACCAGAACCAACGAGAAGCCATGGGATCTGAGGAGCTGTTTTGTGAGAGGGAAAAGTGTGTGCTGAGCCTTGGAGCCAAGAGACCGTGGGAATGACAGTCCTACCATCTGACAAACTCCTTGATGCAATGAGGAAGAATAAAAGTCAATTAAACAACTGCCCCCACGCCCCCCCAGCTTTCATGCCAGGGGATGCCCAGCCCGGATGCCTTTTGCGCAGGGACAGATGGGAGATGTGGTCCTCCCTGTCTAACCATGTTTAGGACGTCCAGCAGCTGCTTTTGGGCCTTACTCAGCATTCTCTCCCTGTGCCTTTCTGTCCCCGGGAGTATTTGTTTTAGCTTCTCTTACTGCTTTAGACTTAATCTGTTGTTTTTAGATTCCCGTTCTGTTCCTTTTATGAAATCCTGGACTTTTCTCTTGACTTTTTCCTGTTATTTTTAGTGCTTTCAACTGATGCTCAGTCAAGTTTCTCATCAGTTTGTGTTGTTATTTCATTTTATCGGCCACAAAGACATTTGTCTAATCTCCAAAACAGTCCTGGGAATACATTCTTTTCTTCTACCCTGGCCATCATCCATGCCATGCGAGGTTTTAAACTAGGATTTAGCTTTATTTTTAAGATGCTACTGATTAAGACATCCAAATTGGCATTATAATAAAGTCACATGCTTTTGAATGACACGCCTGACCGAAGCCTAAACAAATCATTGCTGTTGACTATTTCAANGGAGTCCAAGATACACAGATACTCAACACCAGCCATCAGAGTTTGCCCAGTGGTTTTAGTGACTGGCTTGATTCGGAATCTCTCAGATGTCTTAGAGCCCTAGCTCCTAATCCTGTTTTGACGCCCCACCCACACACTTTGCAATAATAACAGATGTTAATAGGTTCTGTAGGCCTGGTGTGTGCTCACTGCTTCTGAGTGAATGTAAACATGAACTCATTTCCCCTTCCACAAGGGGAAGAAGGCTGTTCGTCCTCTTCTTACTGATTAGATACGAAGAGTTCAGAGCTGTGCCCAGGATCACACTCTAACCCCCCTGGAAACCAGCCCTCCACAGAAGCCCATGCTTGGTCTTTTTGCTCTGTGGCCAGGTGGCCCTGAGAAAATGAGAACCAGCCTAAGGACATGCATTTTAGTTCAATAAAAACATACTAAAATAAAAAATAAAGTATCCATGGTTAATTTTTAAAATGTGCTATGACTCTAACATTAAGAGACACATGTTGAAATGTCATGATGTAAATTGGTATAACCACCAGTACGGTTATAGTTCCTCAAAAAGCTAAAAATAGGTGCCTGCTGCCAAGCCGAGGGCCTGAGCTCTATTGCTGGGTCCCATGTGGTAGAAGGAAAGAACCAGCTCTCACACATTATCCTCCACAAATGCACTGTGGTACGTGTGCACACACACATATACACACACAAAATAAACAAAAACGTAAAAAAGAACTAAAGCCCAAAATAGAACAACCACCTGGTTCAGTTAGACCTTTGCTGGATGTGTACCTGGAGGAATCAAAGTCAGCAAGCTGAGGAGGTACCTGAATACCCATGTTCATTATTGTGCTACACACCCAACATTCCACCAAGCCATGGGACCGTCCCAGGTGTCCATCAACAGATGAACAGATAGAGAAAGTGTGGTGTACATACTGAAAGCCTCTCTGCCGACACAGCAAGCCAAATCAGACCGAATTAGAAAAAGCCCTGGTTTAATGGGTAAAGCATTCCCGGGTGATTCTCCCACCCTCTAGAGAGGAGATGGGGATAAGAGACCGAAAAACCATGTGTCTGTTTTCTGGGGTGCAGTTTAAATACCCTGTGGGAGTGGTCTTGAGCATCTCTGGGGGAGGAGTTGTGTTTGGCAGGATTTTCTGAGGGACAGAGAGGTGGGACTTCCACCAGAACATTCCAGATTCTGGGTACATTGATGCCAGGGTGCCAGGGGCTGAAGGAGCTTTCACCAGAACACATACACAATGGAGTATTATGCAGCCAGAAAGAAAAATGAAGTCATGTAATTTGTGAGAAAATAGGTAGAACTGTGTATTATCTTGGAAAGTGAAACAAGGCAGTCTCCAAAATGACAGATATTCTATTTTTTTCTTTTATATACAGAATATAGGGGAAGAAGGAGTGAGGAGGAAGGGATGGGGAGAGAAGAGAGAGAGTAAAAAAAGACTTGACATCTAGAATTGGCTTCAGAATAACTGACTTGATGGGAGATGGAGAGACAGGNGATGCTTGACGGAAACAAGAGTGGGGTGGTAGTTGTAGCTAGGCAAGTAGCTGGGGCTCACTCTACTGTTCTCCATGATAGTTTTGTGTATACTTGAAAGTTATCATGACTGTTTTAAAGCACCAAGTGGCATTATTCCTTCCTACAGAGACACCATTGCTTCCCCAAGTCCCCCAGTTGATAGT
>LZPO01107964.1:0-13078 GCA_001675575.1 Neotoma lepida | reverse complement strand
GTGTATGGGTACCTGCAGAGACCAGAAGAGGGCACTGGGTCCTCTGGAGCTTGACTTGTAGGCAGTTGTGAGCTGCCGACATGAGGCTAGGAACAAAATTCAGGTCCTCTGCAAGAGCAGCAAGTGCTGTTAACCACTGAGCCGAAATTTCATTTTTTGTAAGAACATTGGTCATGTTAGATTAGAGCCCACCCTAACTTTTATTAATCTTAGATCCTGAAGTGCATGCAGGTACTGTGTGTGTGTGTGTGTGTGTGTGTGTGTGTGTAAACACACACGCACACACATGCCATGGTGTGCGTGTGGAGGTCAGAGGACAACTTGTGGCAGTTGGCTCATGCCTTCCACCTTGATGTTTACATCACGTCTTCTAGGCTGGCTGACCCACATACTTCCGGACAGCTGATTCTCTGGTCTTCACTTCCCATCTCTTCACAGGGGTGCTAGATTANAGATGCTTGTAACCAAATATCATCATTGTCGTNGTCTTCTTCTTCCTCCTCCTCCTCCTCATCCTTCCACATGGTTTCCAGGAATCAAACTCAGGTCCTCAAGGTTGTGTAGTTAGGTTTTTTTACCCACTGAGCCATCTTGTTGGCCCCAAATTAAGAAATTTCAATTCATTAGATAACTTTGAGTTTCCATGATTTCTCAAGTAATGTACAAAGTTGTCAGTGTCTGGGTCAAAGCTAAATAAATTTCATAGGAAGTGATTGGTTTGGACTGAGCTTCTGTATGAGGCCCCAACAGACCAAAACACAGGTCCTTGAACTGAAGTTCTGTGTTATCAAACTGAAACTAAGCTGTTGTGCTAAGTTTCTCACATCCCCAAACAGGCTGGTGTTGCTGTCCTGAGGACGAGGTTCTCTCTGCTTGGGCTTTCTGAGGAAGGCCCACCTTCTCCAGGATGCTGTTTCCTTCCAGCTGTTCTTACAAAGGCCAGCAAAGCTCTTCTTAGGGAAGAGGCCGACAGACTCAGGGATCACAAGAAAAAGCCAGTTAGGTCCTTTAACTGAAGTTGTTGAAACTTTATTAGTTACTAGAAGACATGCACATTTCAGGGAAAGGGACCGTAGTTTTAAAGAAGGATTGTGTTTCTACACAAGCGAAGAATCTTTTCCAGAAACAAACACCAGTAAGGACTGGAGACATAGCTCAGTGCTTGCCTACCATGCACAGGACCCTCAGTGCTTGCCTACCATGCACAGGACCCTGGGTTTAGCCCTAGGAACCCCTCAACACCCACCCCCAACACCAGCAAGTGTGGGAAACCAACTTCAAACTTCAGATGGCTGAAAGGGCCAGCTTCTGAGTTTCCCCCTTTTTCTTTCCTGCTAAGTGAAAACAGTATGCAAATAGAAGGGGCAGGGCTGAAGGCCTATTTATTTTGCAAGGGTTATTCTTTTGTGCCTTTGAATCACACTAGGTACTTAACTGATGTTGCTAGGTCTTTCTCAGGAGGCTAATTGATTAAGGGACTCTTTCCAGAATTTTTGCTTGGAACTCAAACACTAAGCCCATCTGAAAGCAAGAAGACCTTGCCCTTTCTCAGACGTTACTTCCTATTCCTGGTTACCAATTGGCTTGTTTGCCTTGAGCTGACGTTTTTCTAGGCCTGACCAATCAATCCCATGAGTAGCATATCTACTGTCACAGAAGATGTGTAAGTGGGAAATGGAGCCCTAACTCTCATAAAAGATACAGGAAGGAAAGACATCTTCTCTCCCTTCCTCTGACATCAGGATGAAAGCACATGTCCTGCCCAGGATAGTCAGACCTGTGTACCAGGGACACTCCCCCCTTGAATGTATGACACAAAGACAGATAAAGGGTGAGCTTTCCTTTAGAGCAGTGGCAGGGGTTTGGCAATGGCCACTGTGTGGCTTTAGTGGTGGGAGCCGTGTGTGTTGGGAGTGGTGCTGAGAAGTTGGCCCTGGATCTCTGTTATTTTTAAGTCATGTTTCTAGTCTTCCTGTCATTATTATCAGTAACTTGATATCCTGCCAGGAGATGCCTATCTGCAAAACTTAACTCAACTTAGTTTCCATTGCTGATAACTGGGAATCCTGAATGATACAGAAAAGAAAAAAGTTGGTGTCTAAAATTCCAAGAATCCCCCTTATAGTGGAGCATGGGTGCAGATGGAGTCCCTGGCCCTTGGGTTGTCTCCTGAGATGGTTAATCCTACGGGTTCACTTGCCCTGAGTTTCTGAGTGCCTTGCTATTTTGACGAGTGTTCTTCATGGCGTTTCCAGGAAGAGCTGAGAATAGCACCTGTAGCCCAAGTCCAGCAGGTTGCCATTTGTGTCTGTCAGTTTCTGTGGTGGTAACAACACTGCAGGCTGAGTGCCTCAGAAGCAGAAGTTTATTATTCACAATTCTGCAAGTTGAAGTCCAAGATCAGGAGCCAGCATGATTGACAGCCAGCATGATTGACTTCTGGACTGTGGCCCTCCAGGTTCCCCTATCCTTCCATGGCATAAAGAAGAGGCAGATCTCTCTGAATACTTTCCTAAGGACACTGCTCATGCTCGTGAGAACTCTGTCTACATGGCCCAACTGCCTCTCAAAGCCCTACCTCTGGATACTGTGATCCCAGGTGCTACCATTTCAAGACATTAATATGAAGGATATACACCTTCAGTTCTTCACAACTTATGTAAGGAGAGCATATCCAACAAGGTGAAGGCCAACTGAACAAAAAAGCTGACCTTGTGTGATTAAACTCGACACTTAACCTGAAGTGAGGCCTAGATCTCCAGCTCACTGACTCATTCTTGAGAGCTTGGGGCTTGACAGGCTCCGAAGTCATCCAAACCACTTGCTCATAAGGAATCTCTGTGTATCTCTGTCACTGTCTCTCATAGTATCTCTTGCTGGTCCTGTCTCTCTGGAGGTCCCTAACACAACTCTGCACCAGACTGTCTCGTTAAACTTGTTTGTCACTTAGCATGGGGACTCCATCAAGGGTCTATCTAGGAGGATCTCCCGGAGGACAGGATGAGAATCCATACTGGGCTCTTTCTGCTGGAAGCTAGGACAGGAGGGAAGGAAGAGGTGAGATCCTGGCTTTCTGGCCAAGTTCCTTCTCTCTTTACCAGAGATAACATTAGGGATAAGACATTAGCAGTGAGAGATCCATTTCTAGCACTTTGCTTCCTCGGAAGCATCTATACTTGGATTTAATTTTGTTTTACTCTTCTTTGTTTGTAACAATTTGACCATTTCAGTACTAGAGAATGAGACATGGGGCCTTGGGAAAATGGTTTCCAGCTACTGCCCCCAAAGAAGGGGCTGTCTGTGGCCCCCTGGGTACAGCTGTCTTCCCGTCAATCACCTGGGTGGCTCTCAGTCCTCAACTCAATGCCCCATAACCAGAAGTCCTCACTGATGAAATTGTATAAAGAGTCATAAAAATTAGGAGGGAATTCATGGGGCTTGGAGTGGCAAATAAAAGCACATTTAAAGGGAAATCCATCCCTAAACTGATATTTCCAATTCCAAAATTTCTGAAACTTAACAATATTGTTCTAGGGGCAAAATAGTAAAGTCATTTTTTAATGTTCAAGTTATTAAAACTTACGGAAATTTGTTTCCTCAAGCAAAAAGTGCCTCTGTTACGATCTGTGTTCATAAGATTAGAACAGATACACTTAGAAAGAGATTACACTGTCAAAAAGGAAATTTCAGAAACCAGGAATGGGAAATTTGGTTTCTGGTGCCAGCCTACTGTTCAATAATTTATTTTGTACCCGTAGCCAGGTCTTTTAAACTTTTGGTAACTCATTCTCTTATTTATGTTTGGTTGGTTTTTCTTCTAGAATGGGATGTGCAACATTGATTTTCCACACCTCAGAGGTGAAGATGACATAGAGAAATCTGGCTTCATCCATGGCTAGGAACTAGGAAGCAGGGATCTGCGAAGCACTGGGTCTCATCATGGCGCCTGGTGTTGGGTTTAAAGGCTCAGGCTTAGACTTACCTCTTCCTTGCCCAGCTGGGAGAGTCTCCCCCTACATCTCATTGTTGACAGTTGGAAGAGGGGTAATCAGCAAGTTCTACCGTTATACTAAAGCCAGGTACTAAGATCTCAAGCCCTCATTGATACCAAACACAGCTCTTACCTCAAGGGAATAAGAGTTTATTCTGGAGCTAAATATGAGTGACTAGAGACTAGGAACTCAGACTCAGGTTGCCTCAAATATCGTGTTCCAATGTAGTAGCAGTTTCACGAAGTTTTGTAATTAGAGAGCAAAATAACATCAAGGCATTTTCAAATACATTGGTAGAAACATATGGGACCACACCCTTAGCTTTCGTATTGATGGAAATCTGTTAATACGTACCAGAAGGATGCACGTGATAGTCACAGGAGGCTTAGATCAGACTGGTAAGTGGACAATGAGTGGCTATTAAAAGCAATTTGCCTCTGGATGTGTAACATTCCAACTCTCCACACTTACAAAGCTCTAGTTAGTCAGTCAACCTTGGGGAATCTTTCACACACCTTTGGTCCACCTCCCACCCCAGGCCTGGAACTTCCATTCACACCTGACTTCATTAGAGCTTGTGAAAGGAGTTTGGTGCGTGAATACCTGTTTGCACCAGTGTGTCTCTGAGTACAGGATTGCTGGAGGATCCTAGCTGTCATCTCACTTATGTTTTCCCCAAAAGGAGACAATAAATGTTTGAAGAGATAAGTATACTTACCATGATTTGAACATTACACAATGTATATGTCTTATATAGGGTTTCTATTGCTGTGAAGAGACATTGTGACCACGGCAACTCTTATAAAGGAAAACATTTAATTGGGGCTGGCCTACAGGGTCAGAGGTTTAGTCCATTATCATCATGGCAGGAAGCATGGTGGCATGCAGGCAGACATGGTGCTGGAGAAGTAGCTGTGAGTTTTACATCTGGATCAGCAGGCAGCAAGAAGAGAGAGCCTCTGGGCCTGGCTTGAGCTTCACAGCTCAAAGACTGCCCCCAGTGACACAATTCTTCCAAGGCCACACCTCCTAATAGTGCCACTCCCTATGTGTCTATGTGGGGGAGGGGAGAGGCATTTTCATTCGAAACACCACAGTGTNCATGTACTTCAATGTCATATAATTCCCCATGAATATGTATAATTTCTAACATTTGTTAATCAGCTAAAAACATCGGGGATGATATTGCTTATGACACATGAAAAACAAAAATTCCTTAACCAGTTCTTCTATTTCCTACCACCATTTCTAGGCAGTTATCTAACCTAGCCCTTATTCAGCTTCTCCAAAATTAGCTCAAAGCTGTTCCCTGGAAGGGCTTGAATTTGCTTTGGGACCCTGTGTGGAAAAGACCAACTCCTAGGGGGCTACATATTTACTTGAATTCTAGACAAAGAGCTTCATTGTGTCTGTTTGCTTCTCAGGGAGACTGAAATGGAGGGATGTAGACTATTGTAGCATTTCTTTCTCAAATCAGCAGGAGTTTTGGAATTAGAATCCTGGGGCCAAACCCATGTCTTACCATCGTAGCTGGTCACATTATCATAGGCAAGATATTATTTGATTTTTCTGAGACTTGATTTTCTTTTAAAGATTATTTTATTTTTATTTTACATGTGTGAGTGTTTTGACTGCATGCATGTCTGTGCATCATGTGTGGACTTGGTGCCCGTAGAGGCCAGAAGTAGGAATCAGATCTCCTAGAACTGTAGTTACAGCTGGTTATGAGCTACGTTATGGGTGCTGAGAACCAAACCCAGGTCCTCTGCAAGAGAAGCAAGTGCCTATGAATTGCTGAGCCATTTCTCCAGCCTCATGATCTAATATGTTAAAATATTTATCTTTATTATTTTCAATTATGTATATATGTGTTTATCTGTGTGTGGGTATGTGCATATGAGTTCAGGTGCCCATTAGTCCAAAAGAGGGCGCCAGATTCCCCGGATCTAGAGTTACAAGTGTTAGTGAGCTGGCTGAGGTGGGTGCTGGGGACTGAACCCAGGTCCTCTGTAAGAGCAGTATGTACTCTGAGCCATCTCTCCAGCCTAGAGACTTGATATTTCCTTATGTAGTAAGAACACATCTTCTTTAGGGATGAAGGAAATGATCTACTGAACAGTGTTTATAAATGCCAGCTGCCCTATCTGGCACATACTAGTATGTGGTGTCTGTTGGATACCCTTTCCTTTGAGGAACTTTGAAATACCACCAGAGACTAGGGCAGGATGGCAGGAAGACTTTGGTCTATGAGTAGAATTAAACATGGCCATAGTTTGTTTGGGGGGAATATACCAGAATACCTGGGGGATTTATGCAGAATAGAAATTTGTTTCTTACAGTTCTGGAGGAGGCCAACAAGGTGAGATTAAGATGTTGGTGTTTCCATCATCTGGTGATGCCCTGGTCTCTGTTTTCAAGATGTCTCCCTGAATGCTTTGTCCTGGAGAGGAGGGACAGTAGTGCTCACATGGTTGTAGCTAGAAGAGCAAAAAAAGGTGAACTCCTTCAGTTAAGCCATTTTGTACAGACATGTAATCCTATTTATGATTTTCCAAAGCTGTACCTCCTGGTGCCATTACAGTGGGGACACAGTTTCAACATGAATTATGGGGGGAAAGAAACAGCACAGCATTTACAACATAGAAAGAAAATCTACATCCTGAAAAAATGGGATCTTAATTACAAACTGAGACTAGAGACAAAAGCCAAGATGGACTAAGAAAAAGTGAAATGTGGACCATAGTCCATGTTTTCCACGTTTCCCAAAGTCCTCTATTTGATTGTTATTTGTTTTTTAAGCTAACTTTCCATGTGAGAGCTAATAGTTGGGACCTACATGCTTTTTAGTTTCTGTATTCTAGGACTCTCTGAGCTGGCTGAGTTACACATTACTTTCTTAATGCTGCTTCCAAATGGAGGAGCAAGGGATTTATTTTATTTTCCTGGGAAATCAATGCCATGTGCTTGGGGATTTTGGACGTAAGTCTGGTACATCTGACATACTGCTGTTGACGGATGTGAATCAAATGCCAAATCCTCAATGCTCTGTTCATCACTTCATTTTTAAAAAGCTGGGCAGAGCATATTTGGTGAAATAAAACTTATAACCTAATATAAATTTCTTACCAATTATATTCACAGACTAAAATATTATTCATTATTTTTTTATGAATGCCACTCTTTCCTTGATGTTTTACTTGGAAGACAATTCTCAAACATACCAGTCCTAAAATAAATGAATTACTTTCTCTGGGTAGGTAAAAAAAAAGTAGAAGAAATAAAATGACTCATGGAAGCGAGCCTTCCTAAATCTGACTTACATACCCCGAGCTATGAATCCCAAAGCTGAGGAGGGATGCTTGAGTTTGGTGGCACTTGAGGGGATCAGATCAAACAACATTATTCTCTTCTCTGAAACTGGTTTATTCCAAATATACAGTTTCAAGTTCTTCTGGATAAAAAGCAGGAAAAAATAAAACAGTGTTATATACATGTGTGAAAATGTCATAATGGAATCTATCATGTATAATTAATATATACTAATAAATAAAACAAAAAAGAAGAGAAGAAAGAAAGGAAGGAAGCTGCAACAGCCTCCATCCTACCCCCACAGAGCAGAGTGAAGGCCTCAGAATCCCAGAAGGTCACACTGATACCCACATGCCCATAGGAAGGCAATGTGCAGCTGCCCCAGACCCTTGCTTGACACAGCATTGCTATGACAGGCACATGGGATCACCAGGCCAGCATCATTCCTCTTTTGCCAATCGTCAAGCCCACCTGGAAGAAGGCAGAAGAGAAAACCATGATAGTGTCGATAAAGTTTTATTGGTCCAACAAGCAGGAAGGCAAGAAAGGCAAGAAGAAGCTGATGGCACTGATGTGGTCTAGGGGATGTTAGACTATCCCTCCTGAAGCCTACTGGGTGTTATTATAATGGTGACATTAACACAGTTGGCCTGTCCCAAATACACTGCACTTTTGCCAGTGGGGAGGTGATGTAGTTAACTACAGCAGAAATGGATGTAATGGGGTAAAGTTTAACATGCTCTCTAGGAGCTGAGATTTCCTATTGCTGATCCAAGCTAGTATCTAGAACTTTCAGGGGGAATTTTGCTCTAGGCTGTCTTTTGTAAGTTCATTACTATTTAGTAACTACACCCAGACTGTATCTTTCAAAGTCAATGCATTTGTCCGGAGCTGATCGAATGATAAGGTTGCTTAAGACGTCATTGGAAAAACGAGTAAATGTGATCTGGGGCCAATGCAAGGAAGACATGAGTCTCTGGAACTTTCTAGTCAAATGTTGCCTGTTACAAAGTCACCTGGAGTCACTTGACTTGTTTTTTCACAGTGGACCCTGTTCTCTGAGTTCATGGAACATACCACCACCCATTTCTTCTCCCTACCATCCTTTTATTTTCTGTTAGAGTTGACCTTTTGAAGCTGCCACACTAAATCTAGGCCCATGCAGAATAGTTTATATGCATTCTTTTATTTAGCCATCACAGGCACCTGGATGTGGGTATTGCAATTAGCTCCATTTTAAAGACAAGGATGGGGGCTGGAAAGGGGGCTCAATAGTTAAGAGTGAGAACTCCTTTTGCAGAGGAGCCGAGTTCATTCCCAGCACCCATGGGTGATAGTTTACAGCCTCCTAAAATGGCAGCTCCAGGGGATCTGGTACCCTTTCTGGGTTTCACAGGTACCTGCATGCACAGGCTCACACCCCACACACCACCACATACACACAATTTAAAATAATTACTTAAAGACAAGGGAACCAAGACCCCCAGGAAAGAAGGCCCTCACTAAAGTTGCCTAATGAAAGAGACAATACAGGGGCTATAATCCAGGGTGATTTTATTTCAAAGCCAGTTCTTGTAGCCCCAGCCCTGTGTTAACTCCCTGAGAATTCACTGCTTTTTAATTCTGAGCTGAAAAAGAAATCTGATCCAAGGTAAATGAAAATCAATGAAACAACTGTGAATGGAAACAGGGAGTATCCAGTTACCTTAGAGGAAAAGCTAATGTCATGACAGCCTCTTGATGACCCAGGAAACCCCGCGGTGACCACCAATTAGGGGCTTGTGGTTGCAGAATGAATGCTGAGAACCAGGCTCAGGACCTCAGGGTGGCAGTGCCTAGAAAAATGGTCCTCATTTCTTCACTTCATCTTATCTGGATGCTTCTGGGCTTGGCCATTCTGGATGATTTCCATTCGGAGTTGATGTCATCCAACCTCTGGATGATCCTATGCGTAACACAAAAGACACTTTTGAATCTCAGCCCCACCCCTCTCAAGCTGTGTGTCCTGTGATTAGCACTGATCTCTCTGAATTAGTCTCACTATCTGGAATAGCAGCAATAATATCTACTCTGAAGGGCTGGTGTAAGAATACAATAATACAATAAATGTAATGTATTTAACAGTGCCCAGCATATAATATGGGCCAAAAGGCATCCTTTGGTAATATATAGTGTTGCTTTAAAAACACTGTGTGTAACAACTTTTTTGCTGCTGAAGAATTCAATACACAAGAATGGGTTAAATGCTTTATTAAAGCCATGGCAACAGAATTCCATGTGCTGAGCAGCTTAAACAGTAGGCATTCATTTTCTCTCAATTTGGAGGCTTCAAATCAAAGGTCAAGATAACAGAGGGTTTCTTCTCTGACCCTCCCACCCCTGGCTTAAAAGGATAGTCTGTTACTTCACACGGTCTTCACTCTGGACCTGCATCCTAATCTCTTTTCATAAGGACAAAGTCACGTTGGATCAGGCTCCCCCACTAATGTCCCCATTTTAACTGAATGACCTCTTTTGGGGCCTTTCTCCCAAACACAGTCACATTCTGAGGTAGGAGAGGTTAGGACTTCCACATGGGCATTCAGGGGCACACAAATTTGATACTTAACCACATACAAAGTAGTTTTGTCCAAAGCAAATATCAGGACAAGGAGACAGGAAATACAAAGCAATTTGTTCAAAGAGTCATGGGAAGGCATTAGCAAAATCTAAGAAGCAAGAAACTCTTATAGACAAAAGTATGCTGATTCCTCAAAAAACTGCAAGCACAGTGAAAACTCAAGAGGGTGTGGATTCTGGAAAAAAGAAATTCTAGAGATCTGGTAACTGAATTCAAATAATGGGCTATATGTGGGCCTCCTCGGACTAGAACAGGCCCTTCAAACTCATGTGCTGTAAACATAATCCACAGAGTGATATGCCCGTGATAGCTGAGAGCTCAGAACTTTAGAGGTGAGGGGACTCATCCCTTCGTGAATTCATAGATTAGTGGAATGACAGGTCGTCATAGGAGGGGCTTTGTTATAAAAGCAAGTTCAGTCCCCGGAACCTACATGGTAGAAGGAGAGAACTGAGTCCTGCAAGTTGTTCTCTGACCTCTATATACTCAGTGTGGCATGCATGGACACGCCATCCCCACACCCACTCCCACCCACATTCGCACACATACACATTCACACCCATACACATTCACACACACAGAGTAAATAAGTAAATAGAACTGCAGTAAAATTTTTAATTAGAAATATTAAATAAATTAATTAAATAAATTAAATTAAATAATAAAATACATTTTCTCATGTCATTAAACATTTTTGTGCAACATGAAGTTGTTAAGGTACCATCCCATTTTATTTATATCATAATCGATTGATGTGGTTTTCCATTGTTCAACTATTGAGTGGTTTGCTCCTCCCCACCCCCACCCCCCAAGTGATAGATGTTTAAGTTTCTATACACACTTCTAAATCTATCTTTAGATCAGATTCCTGGAAATAAAGCCATGGGGCAAAGGCAGGCTTATACTTGACATCTTGGTTCCGTGTTGCTGAAAGGAGAACATATATGCCAGGTTCTAGAACTTTCCCGCTGCAGGCCAGTCCAGAGCCCTTCCTGCACAGGCCTCTGAAAATATTTCACAGCTGCTTGATTTGTNTCTCTGCCTACCCTGGTAAAAGCTATTCGGTATACTTTGGGTTTAATCTAAACCTTCATCATGGAAAAGACAAATCTACCTGACAAGACTCTCTTCTTTGATGTAGTAAGAGATCAGGGGGAAAAAATGCTTTTAAAGCTGGAAGACTGTGTTTGCAAGAAACTTAAATGAAATATAAGGAAATACAGTGAATATAAAGATATCATTAAACATGATAAGCAAGGCCCTTAAAGAGACAGGCCTCTACCCTTGTCTGCGTGCCACTTCTGCTGGTCTTTCCAGAAGAAACTTTAGCTTGTGCTAGCTCAGTGAACTGGAAGAACTATCTGCTGATTTTAGTCTTGTAGATTTGAGATTCAATTTCAGTTCTGATGCTTGTTAGCTATGTAGAAGGGGCCAAACAACTTACCAACTTCGTGGCTGAGCAAGTATGATAGACACTGTAAGTATGATAGTAGAACTTATTTCATAGGGTAGCGATGAGTGTTGAGCAAATGAATAGCTGTGGTCTGCCCAGCACAATTCAGGGCTCTTTGCAGGGATTAGAGAAATGCTGACTGTATAGGGTGAACTAGTTTACAATTCGTCTCCACAGCACTCATCCAAATGGCCAGGAAAATCCCATTATATTGTTCTATAACTGCACACTCTGTAACGCTGCATCGTTCATCAGGCCTTAGGGCTCATGCTTAGCAAAGCTTGTCGGGTGACTAAATAAATCTCAAATTCCAACATCCGTGATGGGAAATATGTAAATTTTATCAGATGTTCTAGAAATCAAAAGTAAACTTGAAGACGTCACTTATATCCAATTATTCAGCATCTAGATAATTAAGAGAGGACACAGTGGTTAAGAGGACTGAGGTTTGACTTCCAGCACCCAAATGGTGGCTCATAACTGTCTGTAACCCAGGGACAATGACTTCTGGCCTCCCTAGGCACCAGGCACACACATGGTGCACAGACATACCTGCAGGCAAAACACCCATACACACTAACTAATAAAATAATTTGTTTAATCAGAAGAAGAGAAATGTTTGCTGATTTGTTCATTTGTGATTAAGTATCCTAGAGTGGTGAGAAGCACCATGTACGGACTCAGACAGACTAGGGTCTCAACAGCGGCTTTGCCCTTGACCATTGTATCATCTCAGGAAGTTTTATAATCTTTGTAAGTTCCAGTGTCCTCATCTAACTAACAGGTCTAATATGTAATACGATATATTATTAAATATATATATATCTAACGGGTCTAATATGTAATACGATATATTATTAAATATATATATGTATAGCTAACAGGTCTAATAATAGCTAATATTATAAAGCTCTGAGAGGACAAATGCACTGAGGCACTCAGGGGACAGGATGGCTAAGAAAGAAGGGCAGAGCACTCTGCAGATGCCCTGCAACATCCTAAAAGATAATTCGGAGGATTTTAAAAGAGTTCTTTAGGTTCACAGCCAAGCCGAGAGGAGGATACACTCTTCTGTGCACTCTTCTCTTCCCCCCACGTGCATAGCCTTCCACAAGACCAGCATCCCAGTCAGCTGGGCATGGCTGTGCACACCTGTAACTCCAGCACTGAGGAGGCAGAGGCAGGCGGATCTCTATGAGTTCAAGGCCAGCCCGATCTATAGAGCAAATTACAGACCAACCAGGGCTACAGAGTGAGACATCCACCACCACAACAGCAAGCCCATATCAGAGCTGTGCACTTGTTAGAACTGGTGAGCCTACATCAGCGTTTGTCTTGTGTCATTGCTGAAATGTTACTATGGAAAGGAGGGGAGCCAGGTGTTCTACGAAATCTTTTTCCAAAAAAAAAAAAATTACATAACACAATCTCTGTACTCAAGAAGATTGTAGGTTTCCTAGAAAGATAAAGCAAGCAAACACGATAATCCAAGGAAACCTGATAATCCCAGACAGTCCATGGCTAAGTGATTAATCAGAGGGACAGAGAGATGTGGAGTCCTGCGCACAGATCAGTTCAGTGGATATTTTTACCTCTCTCTCTTGTTTGCCCTCAGGATCACAGTCTCTGAAGGATGCCCAATCTTTCTTTGTTGCTCGCTCTCTCTCTCTCTCTCTCTCTCTCTCTCTCTCTCTCTCTCTCTCT
>LZPO01107963.1:356051-372504 GCA_001675575.1 Neotoma lepida | reverse complement strand
ATTAGTGGTTGGCAGCCCCGTTTTTTCCTCTGACCCTCAGATAAATTTTATTAGGGAGGACAAATAAGATATCACAAATATCACCACAATGTACTCTTTCATTTTGTTCATTGTAAGTCTATATTACAATAAAGGATTCAGGGCTGAGTTTTGGCTCAGTGGCAAAGCACTTTCTGGGCAAGTGTGATGCTCTGGATTTGATCTTCTAAACCACAAAATTTTAAAACAATAAAGAGCTGGGGCATGGTGGTGCTTACTTTTAATCCCAATAGTCAGGAGGCAAAGGAGGATGGATCTCTATGAGTCTAGTCTACATAGTGAGCTCCAGGCCAATGGGGACTATAGTGAGACCCTGTCTCGAACAAACAAACAAATACAACAACAAAACCACAAGTAAACAATTCATAGTCACTTCCTAGTCAAACAACAAATCAAGGTCAACAATAGGACAATACATTTTATCCAAATACTTCTTTCTGTCCTTGGGATATATCTTTTAAGGGCTAAGAATGTATGTCAGTTGGTTGAGTACTAGAATAGCATGCACGAAACTCTGGGTTCGACTCTTAGCTCTGCATAAAACTGGGAGTGTTGGTACATGCCTGTAATCCTAGCACTCAGGAGATAGAAGCAAGAGGGTCAAAAACTGAAGGTTATTCTTAGCTACATAATGAGTTTGAGGCCAGCACAGGGCATAGGAGACCATGTCTCAAATAAAGCAATTAATTAAGTAATAAAATTAAAGATAGATCTTTCTGGTGGGTTAGATCTATAATCTTGGGTATATGTGGGAGGCTAAGGCTGGAGGATTGCTGTAAGCCTGAGGCCAGTCTGGCAAGTTGCAGGCCAGTCTTAGCTACCCACACAGTTAGATCCTGTCCCAAAATAAAATAAAATAAAATTCAAGGTGTATAACACCTGAGGAATCTGACTTCCTTATGTATGAGGATGTACACACAGCTGTACACCTGTCTCTTATACACATCTAAAGCAGGCATCTCTGTCAGCGTAGAGCCCTTGGAGAGTGCCTCTTGTCATATCAAAAGAAGTAAATAGGCTCCGTGCCATATGAGGTTTTCAACNACAGAAGAAAGATATGAACATTTCTCATGTCTTTGAGACACAAAGAACTTGACATTTAAGAATAGTCAATGGAGAAATATCACTCACTCATTACATTTGGGACAGTCATTCTTTGATGTGCACTGACTTTGGGAATACATATCACCCTGTGGTTTTTACAGCTGGAAGATTACAAAAGCTGGTAAACACTATTAAGCTCCCCTTAAGAGATCAAAGCAGGCATCTCTGTCAGCNTAGAGCCCTTGGAGAGTGCCTCTTGTCATATCAAAAGAANTAAATAGGCTCCGTGCCATATGAGGTTTTCAACTTGAGAAAATCTTCTCCTAAAGCTGGGTCTCTGAAAGACTTACATGTTTTCTAAGCATTTGGTTATAAGTCCTAAGAGAACAAGGGTGCTCACAACATTAACACCTGAGTGTGCTTATCTACTCCTTTTTCAAAACGAGCAAATATTTAGGCTGCCGAGGCCTTAGAGTCTCTCTTCCTCTCTTACTAAAATACACTGGTTTAAGTGGGTAGAATTAAGCTGCCCCTTTGCTATATGTGCTGGTATTACAGCCTGGGCATTTATCAATTGAAACCAAGAAAGTTTAGTTTTTTTCTCCTATTTCACATTCTATCCTCAGTTCTTGCCACTTAGTGAGTCTCTAAATATTTAAATAAACAGACCATTATAAATGAAAAATCTTGAAAAATCTTTAAATTCTGATGAGTTAATTCTTTTTTTTCCCCCACACACTTTCCAGCACTGACATCGTCGCCTAGGTGAGAGGTAAACAAAAAGAAGAATAAAGTATGTTTTGATTTAGATCAACCTAAAGCCATTGTCGGTATTGGTTCAGTAACTTGTAGAACAAATATCAAAACAGAAGGGGGCCTTCTACAGTGGATGATCACTAAGAGCACAGAAAAGGGAGAACTTACAAGGGAAAATGGAAGAGAAAGGATCTCTTTCCATTGAGATATAGCACATGAAGACCGGCTGACCGTGAAAAGCTATATGGAAGAGCAATAAAAGGGTNNGTGCAGGAAACTGTTAAGGGCATCGTTGGTGTGTGGGCACTAAAACACCGGTAAATTATATACAAATACCTGTGCTTTATAGTCCCAGTATCTTTGTGCTCTAAGTATGTGCTGGATGTGCCAGAATTCACCTCTGGGAAAACAGTTCTCTGGGAAAACAGGTCTGCATCCCAATGGCAACATGTCCATTTCTTCATTTTTAATAAGTTGTCGAAGATTTAATAAGGGATATATTTGCTAAAATCTACTCCAAACTAAGATATTGAAGGATCATCTAACATATGATTTATTTTTAGGTAAATGGACATTGAACATCTATTCCTCACATGTAGAACGTCTGTTCCCAACAGTTTAAGGAAAACTGTAGTGTGAACTAGGTACTGATCTTAGACTATGGACGTGGTAGCCTTCTTCAGGGGACCTCTCTCCATTGGGGCATAGCACACGAAGACAAGGGCTAAATGTGAAAGGCTATGGAAGAGCAACAGTAAGGTGACTACAGTGCGGAGAGAGTTGTCTGGATGAGAGCCTGGGCTCCAGCAGCCACTGTAAGCCAGGCCCAGCCAGTTAAACAGACAATGCTAGGGAAAAGCAGAGAAAAGAGATCCATCCATTATAACCACATTGAGAAGAGGAAGACATAAAGAGATGAGGTTGCCTTCCAGGGCCATCTTCAGGATTGTGACATGAGGTTTAGGATTAAACAGAAAAGAAAAGCTGTGCCTAACCGAGCAATCCCACCCACCATCATCCGATTGGCTTTCATCTCTCTTGCACTGTGGTGTAAGTCATCAGAACAGTGTGAAATCTCTTTCTCAGAGACAAGCTCTCCCTTGAGGTGCCACCAGGGNCCCAGACTTTTCCTTTTCCTAGCACGAGACTTTTCAATTTCCAATTTCTTGGGGCCTATTGATTCAGAAGTCTGTTAGCTGAAGGCAGGGGCAAATGGGGCTCCTTAGAATCTGTTCTTCCACGCCAGCACAGTCACACCAAACATACACATTTCCACCCTTCAGCCTTTGGTAATCTCTTCCAATAAATAGACTGGCAAGTAGCCAGACTCCAATATTGTATTTTCAAAGAAATAGATATTAAGTCTACCAATACCTTACTTGTGGGAAGTCTGTTCCTAGGACTTTTGAGATGATTTATACTGATAAAAATTCAGCCAGTGAAAACCTTAGACAATTAACTCCAGGTAGCTTCTGCCATAACTAAGGTGAATCGAACAAAGGCTGAGCCAAAGAAGTGCCTCAGATATGGAAAGAAGTCAAAGTCTCCTGCTCACAGAAATGAGGGGCTCTAAAGGCTGCATCAGAAAATTCTTAGAAATGATAAGCACTTTTAGCAAAGTAATAGGACACAAAAGCAACATACAAAAAGCAACAGTTTTCCTAAATACTAGTAATGAACAGGTGAGAAAGAAATCAGAGGGGAAAAAAATCCCACTTAACAACAGCTTCAAAAAATACATAGGATAAACTCAACCAAGGGAGAGGAAGACCTCTGCAATACATATTTAAAATAATACCAGAGAAAGAAATTGAAAGAAGACACCAGTGGGTGAGAAGACCTACTACGCTCATGGATTGGCAGAATTAGCATCATGAAAATGCATGTATTGTTAAAAACAATGTATGGATTCAGTGCAATCCTATCCAAAATTCCAATATTCTTCATAGAACTAGGAAAAGGGGTCCTAAAACTCCTATGGGAGTAAGAAGGACTCTGATCAGTCACAGCAATCCTGAGCAGAAAGCAATGCTGGAGGCATCACAATATCTGACTCAACTAATATTACAGAACCACAGCAGCAAAACCCGAGTGACGTAATCCACGCTAAGACAGACAAGCGCTTCATGTTTTCACTCATANGTCCATCCCAACTTTGAATTCCTAGATTAGTATGTTTAAATTGGAAGTCTCATAAAGACTGGGAAGTTAGAAAGAACCATTAGGAGAAGAGAAAACAGAATCCTTCAGAGAACGGGGATGGCAGAACTCACGTGGTGTAAAAGCAGAACNGNAATACTAGGGGTGAGAAAGCGTCACGTGACAATGGGGGGATGGGGATGGCGAAGGGCGAGAGTGAGGGGGAAAAATTAAAACCAAGGATGTAGGAACAATCCCATGGAAAATTACTATATTTTAGGTCAATTTAAAAATAAAATTTTAAAGAGTTTAGGGGCTGGAGAAATAGCTCAGTGACTAAGAGCACTGACTGCTCTTTCAGAGGACCTGAATTCAATTCCCAACATCCACGTGGCAGCTCACAACTGTTTGTAACTCCAGTTCCAATGGATTCAACACCCTCTTGTGGTTTCCCTGGATACCAGGCATGCATGTGGTGCACAGACATACATATGGGCAAAACAAGCCATATACATAAGATAAATTTTAAATTTATTTAAAATTTTAAAATTATTTAAAAAAAATAATGAATAAGACAGGTGGAATGAAGGCATCCCGCTTGGGTGGATAGCATTCCTCTCAGAAGCCTAATGCCATTAGATGGCACTCCCTGTACCGGGCNTGGATACCTCCCTGTTAGCTGCTAGCCACAGAGGCCCCAGAAGCCTCTAATGCTCTTGGTTGCTTATCAGACCTAGATCATAAGATCCTATGACTGAAGACACCACATATTTGGGATGCTGGAGACTGAAATCAATGGACATTTCTTCCCTTCTGGCTAACTCTCACAATTCTAGAAGGTGCTGTGCAAGCTGTGGAGGATGAAAAGCCATCATCTATGTTACCCAGTTGTGTACCCCNCAATCTACAATAACAANCTGACTGGCAAACTCTGTCCACTGGTACAGTATTGGCATGACTATTTTGGGGGGTCATCAACGACTTTCTGATTGGATTTAAGGTCTGTCACGTAGGAGGGAACTCAAGTCTGGTACTGTAAACCTGGTCAAGAGCATATGATTGGGGAGGTCATAGGCTCTAGGGGAGAACTTCCTGTTGTTTTGCTCAATAGATATGGTATCAAAATGCNCTCTAAATTCTTATGTGTATACCATAGGTTAGTACTGATCTCAACTTTTGTCACCAGAGAAGCTTCTTTTTACCATGAGCAGTGGACAGATGTCTACTGAATTAATAAACTGAATAATAAAACTGTGAGTTAAGGGCTGCAAAGTGGGATCCTGTCAACATAATGAAGAATTTAAAAACCTACCTTTGCCAGGCACAGAGGCAACACCTTAAATTCCAGTACTTAGGAGGCAGAGGCAGGCAGATCTCTGCATTTCAGGCCAGTCAGGTGTTATAGTGAGACCCTGTCTCCTCACCTGCCCCCCCCCAAAGTGAGTTAAATTTAGAAGACTAAGAACAATGAGCTGGACAGATTTTTTTCTATTTCTCTCTCTTTAAAATCAAAATAAACTTCTGAACTTTGGGGGAAAAACGATTTTAAATGCAAGGAAAAAAAACTTTGAGCCTCTTTTCTGCACACATTTCACAATTTATTNTTGGCATCAACACATCTTCAATATTGTTTCATGTTTAGTGTGTAGAAAAATCTTGATCATATCTGGGTCTAAAGTTTGCCCTGGGTCTTCTGTCTTTGGCTGAGGGCCCAGAAGAGTGAATTAATGGCCCTGTGCCTTACTGGCAGAACCAGCAATATCCCTGAGGGCACAGCACAAGTATGATCAAAAGATGGAGTTGATGGGGATAAGAAAAATAATGTAGGAGGTGTGGAACACTCTGATGGGCACTGTCCATGTACATACTGACCTTATTCTCATCATCATCTACAAGGGAACAGGGACTTGTTTATTTCCTTCAAACAGTAGTGCAAAGAGCATAGAAGGTGTATGCTGGGCATCAATATCCTCTAAGTATAAATGGGAGGTACACTCTNACCCCATCCAGAAAAAAAGATTTCAGTACTCTGGAAATGAAGGCAGTAGAGTTAAAATTCACGGTGAGAGCTAAGGCCAAGGGCCGTGGTAGAGCACATTTTTACAGCATGTAGAAAGCCCAGCACCAGAAGCTTGGACTACATAGCAAGAACTTGTATCAAAAAATTTAGTCAAGAGACTTCAAAGATGACAAGCAACACTCAGGTATACTCTTGACAGAGTCTCCAGAGAACAACTTGTGGGGAACCGGCTATCCAAAATTCAACACTCTAAACAGCTGCAGTGAGGTTTGGGAACATCACTATTAACAGAAATAGAAGCTAGGGAAAGCCTTGTGCTGGGTACAACTGACAGAGCAGGAGCAAGACCATTTCTAAAGACTGCTGATGCTGTCTGTGGTAGCTTGGCAGCAGGACACCCTCTGTGATCACTCTTCAGAAATGCAGACCAGGTATCATGGGGCAATACATTAAAAACTGACAGACAGAATGCTGCAAGACTGCAGAAAATGAACTTTGAATCAGTGACAAGAGACCTGTGAGAACCAAAGTATGCATGGCAACTCTCACAGACTCCACACAGTGCACAGGACATTGGCAAGGGCTGCCCAGGAGTGGGCCCAGCACTGGAAACTGGATCCTTGAAGAACCCAGAGTGTGCTGAACATCTGAGACTCTGCTAGTGTAGTGCTCCCCACACACTGGCATNACACTGGTCATGTGATCACCCAGAGGAAGACTCAGCATTAGAATGGACCCATTTCTTTCTCCACTGACATCTCTTCATCCTTTAGTAACCTACGTAGCATTCTCACAGTGCAGCTGGTCTCCACTCTGCTCTTCCCATGTCCTGCTTTCTTCCCTCCTTACTCTCTTCAGCATATTATAGTTAGAGGACTGAATGTACAGAACAGCAGCAAAAGCACACCAAGAGCTGGAGAGACAGACAGACAGCGAGTCACAGACAGAAGCACGNCCATCAGAATCACAGCTGATTTCTTATCAGAAACTTTAAAGGACACAGTGACTTGGAAGGATGTATTTCAAGTTCTGAAAGTCCACAAGTGCCAACTAGACTATTATACTGAACAAAAGTGTCAAAACTGGGGCATGGAGGAATGGCTCAACAGTTAAGAGNACTTGCTGTTCTCACAAAGGATTTAGGTTTGGTTCTAGTACATACTTCACAAACCTACAACTCCAGTTCCAAGGAATCTAACACNCTCCACCAGCTTCCACAGGCACTGTGGTATACTTAACATATATTCAGGCAAAACATCCATACACATAAAATAAAAATAAATAAAATCTTAACGAAATCTGAAGGAAGAAGAGGAAAAAATTTAAACAGCCAAAATTGATAAAGAAAAATAGTCCATGATAAAAAAAAAAGACTAAATGAATTCATGAACACTAATCCAGACCTAGAGAGTTTCTCTTTTATCTGAGGAGAATGATAAGCATTTCCAGGAAGCTATAGGAAATACTAAACCACTCTAGAACAGTAGCTGAATAAGTGAAGAGTAGGGAAGCAAGAAACACTACAAAATCAATAAAAATAACAGGAATTAATATATGCCTGTCAATAACTTTGGACATTAATAGTCACAACTCCCAAATCAAAAGACACAGACTAGGAGATTGAGTTAAGGGATAGGATCCACTTACTTGCTGCCTTCAAGAAACACTTCATCACCAAAGGTTGACCCAGCTTTAGGACAAAGAGATGGCAAAGGCTGATGTAAGCAAATGCAGCTAGGAGACAAGCAGGGTCGCTATTCTAACACCTGAAGAAAAAAGAGTCAAACCAAAACCAATCAGAAGAGAAAAAAGTTACTTCCTAGTGATAAAGTAAGCAACCCACTCAGAGGACCGTATAATTCTAAACATGCATGAACCAGAACAAGGGGACAGATTTTCAAAAACCAAGTATTACTAGTTATAAACTAACAGGTTAGCCCCAACACAGTAATAGTAGGTAACTTAAATACCCCACCAATAGACAGGCCACCCTGACAACACCTAAACAGAGAAACATCAGAGTTAAATAACATCATAGATGAAATGGAATTAACAAGATATCTAAAGAATATTCCATCTAAAAATTACAAAATATACTCCTCTCAGTAACTTAGGAAATTTTCACTAAAACAGATCATATATTAGGACACAAAGTAAGTCTAGGTGAATACATACAAATGCAAACAACTTCTTAAATTCTATCTGACCACAATAGAATGTTAGAAATCGATAGTAAGAGAAATAATGGTAAATTTAAAAAATTGGAGATTTTTTTAATCTGACACTGCTGATTGATGAATGGGGTATTGAAGAAATCAATAAGGGAATTAAAAATTCCTAGAATTGAATAAAAGTAAAAATTAAAAACAACATATCAAAATATTTGGGATACAATAAAGGTACTCTTAAGATGAAAGTCCGTAGCTATAAATTCCTACATTAAAAAAAAAATCAGAGAGATCACAAATAATTAACTTAATGATGCACCTTTGGGCCTTGAAAATCAAGAACAAGCCAAACTCAAAACCAGTAGTTGTATGTCAACTTGATACAAGCTATCTGGGAAAAGGGGACCTCAACTGAGATTATCAAGCCTATGGAACATTTTCTTAATTAAGTGACTGATGTCAGAAGGCCCAGCTCACTGTGGGTGATACCACTCTGGGCAGGTGGTCCTGGGTGCTGCAGGAAAGCAGGCCGAACAAACTATGGGGAATAAGCTAGGCAGCAGCACTCCTCCATGGCCTCTGCATAAGATTCGGCCTCCAGGTCCCTGCCTTAATTTCCTGCCCTATCTTTCCAGCTGTAAGATGAAATAACCTCCCCTCAAGTTGTTTTTCATCACGATGTTTTACCACAGCAACAGAAACCTAACTAAGACTGTGTGTTGTTTGTTCATCAACTAGAGAAGTACAATTTGTGAACAAATAAATCGATGCTCGGCCATTAGACATGTCTATTCCTGGCCTATATATAATAACCAAGTGTTGCTAGGTGTGGTGGCTCACACCTTTAATCTCAGCACTCAAGAGGCAGAGGTAGGCGGAGCTCTGTGAGTTCAAGATACTTCCAAGAAACCCCAAGCTACACAAAGTAAACTCTGTCCTGAAAAACAAAACAAAAAACAAAGAAAAAAAAGTGTCACAAACAATTTAATTATAGTTTTATTACAAATATAACTTAGGAGAAAGAGTTTATCTTAGTCAGTGTTCTATTGCTGTGAAGAGACACCATGGCCATGGCAACTCATAAAAACAAGTCTTTAATTGGGGCTTCTTACAGTTTCAGAGGTTTAGTCCATTGTCATCATGGAGAGGAGCATGACAGTGGCATGCAGACAGACATGGTGCTGGAGAAGGAGCTAAGAGTTCTACATCTGGATCAGCAGGCAGCAAAAAAAGAGTGTCTGGTTTGAGCTTTTGAAACCTCAAAGCCCACCCCCAGTGACACACTTCCACCAACAAGGTCACACTTCCTAATGCTTTTCAAACAATGATACTCCCTGATAAATAAACATTCAAATATTTGGGGTTTCTTGGAGTCTTCAGTGAAANATTGAGAAACTCCTGAGTATCTAAGAAAGTGTGCTTAGGATTAGGCAAGTATCCTAAAAAAGAGACAGAAAGATGTTGTGGAATATTCCTTTGCACTTTATGAAGATATGTCACTGCCAATGGTTTAATAGAACGCTAACCAGCCAATAGCTAGGCAGGATTTTCAGGGCAGGGAGGATGCTCAGAAGAAGAAGTGTGGAGTTGTGAGGAGATGCCAGGGATGCAGAGAAAGCAGCATGGGCTTTACAAAGTAAAGGTAACCAAGCCACATAAAAGAACATAGATTAAAAGATATGGGTTAATTTAAGTTATAAAAATTAGTTAGAAACAAGCCTAAGCTATCGGCTGAATTTCATAATTAATAAGAAGTCTCCATGTGGTTATTTGGGAGCTGGCAGGTGGGACAGAAAAGGTTTGACTACAGAAAGAAGTAAAACTAAAGGCAGGCTTAGCAGTGAAGATCCTCAAGCAATTGCCTTTAGCTAGTGATTTCTGGAAGGTATAAGTACATTACCTCATTAAGGGGATAATTATTCTTCCCATTTCTGTGTCATGTCTTCAGGTAAATTAGCTTTCCCAAGGGGCAATTGTTGTGGAATATTAGTACAATGATGCAAAAATGTGTTGCATTCTTTTATGTTGCATTTGTTTAACTCTGTAAAGCTGTGTTACTCTGCCTGTCTAAAATATCTGATTAGTCTAATAAAGAGATGAACAGCCAATAGCTAGGCAGGAGAGAGCAATAGGTAGGGCTGGCAGGCAGAGAGAATAAATAGGAGGAGAAATCTAGGCTTGAAGAAGAGGGAGGATAGAGAAAAGGAGAAGGAGAGGAGGACCCCAGAGTCCAGCCACCCAGCCACACAGGCAGCCATGGAGTTGGAAGGAAAGAAAGACATAGAGAATAAAGAAAGGTAAAAAGCCCAAAGGCAGAGTGTAGTTAAAGAGAAATAGGATAATTTAAGTTAGAAAAGCTGGCTAGAAAAAAGTCAAGCTAAGGCCGGGCACTCATAACTAATTATTATTTATTTTTTTAATTAATTATCTATTTAATTTATAATTCTATTTAATTAATTTAATTAATTTAATTAATAATTATCTATTATTAATTTGGGAGCTGGGTGGCAGCCCCTCAAAGATTAAAAAAAAATCATCAACATACCAGCTTTAAGTATGATAAAAATTGAGAAAAATAACAATGCTAAAGTCAAGTTTTTGAACCTCTAAAAAAAAAAAAACTACAGTAATCACTTGGCCAGGTGATTGATAGACCCAGATGGATTAATTCTTCAAGGCGAAAACAATAGTATGCTATGTTCTAATCTGCAGGACGTGTCAGAGTGTTATATCTCTACCTAGAGNGAAAGGTAGAACTCTGAATCTATTTCTTTGACTAGGAGGAAGTAGTTTTTCCCTTCGTGGACCTCAATAAAACTCTGAAACCTCAACCTTCTTATATGATGATTTAAATCTTAAGGGGCCAGTTACAATGCTTCCCTTTTTTTTAACATTTAAAAAGCTTTAAAATTATATGTATGTATGTCTGGGTCTGTGGTCATGTGAATGCAGGTTCCTGTAGAAGCCAGAAGAGGGCATCAGATCCCCTGGAGCTGAAATTATACGTGGTTGTCAGTCACCTGATATAGGTGCTGTGAATTATATTTGAGAACTGTATTTGAGTCCTCTGGAAGAGCAGCAAGTGCCCTCACTGCTGAGCCATCTCTCCAGCCCCATGTTGCTTTCCTTTCTAGTGTTACCGGGGAAATGATCAGGGTCCAAAGTCAACCATGAAGAAGGGGTCCATCCTCAGTGGCCTGCAAGGCTGCTAATATCTGTCTAGCTACCTAATATAGCTTATTAAGACAAAGAATATATATATGTATCTATGTGTGTGTGTGTGTGTGTGTACATATATACACTCATATGTAGTTTATGGTAGCTACCTGGTTAATAAAAACCACAAATGTCCATGAGGGAAAGTCACCAACATTTCTGTAGTGGTTGCTCCTGGGAAATAAGAAATTAGGTGAGAAAAATCATTAAGCTGCATCCACCTCTCTTTAATTCCCTATTAAAACTGGAGAACAGAAAGCTCTGAACCAGGGTTTGCAAGATGGCCCAACAGGTAAAGGTACTTGCCACCAAGCCTTAGACTGGAGCTAAATCCTCAAGATCACCATGGTGGAAGGATACAACAGACTCCTGCAAGTTGTTCTCTGACCTCCACAGGCATAACTAAGCAGTACTGTGACACAAGAGTGCACATGCAGGCACACACTTATGCACATGCACAATAAATAAATAGGTAAATAAGTGTATTTAAATAAAATTTTTTATTGTTTTGTTTTGTTTTCTCTTCCAGTCTCAGACACTTAGGGAACCACAGGTTACCATGCAGACATGGCCAAGTTCAGGAACCCACATACAACCAATCCCGAAAATGGCACAGAAATGGCATCAAGAAACCCTGGTTGCAAAGATATGAATCGCTTAAGGGGTGGGCCCCAAGTTTCTAAGGGATATGCACTTTGCCAAGAAGCACAAGAAAGGCCTGAAAAAGATTCAGCCAAACAATGCCAAGGCCATAAGTACATGTGCAGAGGCCATCAAATCCCTTGTGAAGCCCAAGGCAGTTAAGCCCAAGATGCCAAAAGAACAGAACTCCAAACTCCGCGGTCTAGCTTTCATCACTCACACCAGACTTGGAAAGCAGATCTGAAGCTACATGGCCAAGGGTCATAGGTTCTGACAACCAAAGTCCAAGGTTCAAACGAAGGCAGAGGCCATAGCTCCAGCTCAGGCTCCCAAAGGTGCCCAAGCCTCTGTGAAGGTGCTGTAGAAGAGTCTTCTATCTGTCAATATGAAGAGAGAGGGACTGGAATGTGACACTCTTAGACACTATTTGCAGATAGTCAGTGCCCAATGTGTTTTTACAAATAAAATTGAAGCAAGATCTATTAAAAAATTATAAATAAATAAAAATGTGAGCTAAATATGACCAGATATTCACGTTAATGAAATACCGATGGGGGATGTAATATGTTTTATGTGACTGCTTTTATTCTTTGCCCTATTTGATTTGTGTCCTAGTTTGATCTCTGTTGCTGTGGTAAAACTCTACCAAAACCAACACAGGANGAAATTGTTTGTTCAGTTTACATGTTATAGTTACTCATCGAGCAAAGCCATGTCAGAACTCAAGGCAGGAACCGAAACAGAGACTGTGGAGGGGACACTGTTACTCGCTTCCTTCCCATGGCTTGTTTAGCTTGGTTTCTTGTATAACCCAGGACCACTTGCCAGAAATAGAACTGTCCATAACAGGCTGGGCCCTCCTACATCAACCATTAATCAAGAAAATTTCCTACCTACGTGCCCACAGGCCAATCTGAGGGAGGTGATTCCTCAATTCAGATTCTCTCTTACCAGACAACCCCAGTCTTTGTCCAATTGTCAATAACTAACCAGAATAATTTGTATTATCAGTTTTAAAGAGAAATCCAAAAGGTCTAAGTGTACAGTCTTTAAATGTGAAGAAGAGAAAAGAAGGAAATTCATCTAATTTTTAGTATGATGAAATTCTGATTGCAATAGTAACTTTGAAATAATAATTTAAAATAGCCACAGAGAAATAAACATTGTGCCTCTATGTCTTCATTTCTTTCTCTTTCAAATGTTAAGACATATACATTATAACATCGAATTTGAATTCAACTATTTTATATCCATGTTATTTTTCATCATTTGAATAATGATTTTAACTTTAAAGAATAAAATGAATTAATATATAAAAATTAACCCTATTCCATCATCCAGAAAATTATAATTTCATTATTGGTCTTTACAGTCCTATTTTAGTAAGATCAGTACTTACTCAATTTATTAAGAAAGCGTGGTGCGTAGATGCTGTAAAAGTCAAGCTGTTTTACAGTTCCAGTTAAGGGCCGATGCACTGGCGCCATCTGGTGGTACACATCATAAACACTGCAGCTGCTGAACACTGAAGTGAGAGGAAGCATTGGAGCTATGGGTTCAGCACTTAATATCTTAGACTTCTAAACGTATATGCATGCATCTAGGTCATTTAGCAACACTAATTATTTGTACTTTAAAGAAAATTTTAGGCTGGTTATTCTGGCTCATTCTTGTAATCCTAGCAAGATTCTGGGAAGGGAGGAAGAGAGAAAAATAAAAGATAATTAGCTATATTTATTTGCAAAGCCTATACCATTTACCTACTGAACTGCCTACATAATTTTTTGAAGATAGCATTTACAAAATACAATGTGAGCCAGGCATGGTGACACACAGGTTTGTAATCCCAGAACTCTGGAGGCAGAGGCAGGAGAATCACTCTATATGTTATATGCCAGCCTGGGCTCCAAGGTGAGTTCCAAGCATGTTGGGGCTATATAATGAGATCCTGTCTCAAATAATGAAAAAGAGAGAGAGAGAGAGAGAGAGAGAGAACACACACACACATATATATACATATATAAAATGAAAACTAGAATCAAGCTCAGTAGAGTGTTTTTGATTTGCCAGCACCATGAAGTAATAAATAAATGAGATGCCACAGGGACTAGAATCAAATAGTCAATAACCTTTTATTCAAATATCCTGTGTTACTTGGGGAGCTATTGCTTCATACATCCAACGGGGAACATTTTAAAAACAACACACAGTTTTCAGCTACAGCCACTGTTTTCCAGTAATTGCCCAAAATGACAAAGGGGACAAAAGGACAGGCCCTCCATATGTGTTCTCTAGATCACTGTATGACTGTTAAGTCCCAGACCCATGTCAGTGGTGACCACTGTGTGGCTATTGTGTCCCAGACCTGTGTCAGTGGTGACCACTGTATTATCATTGAGCTACAAACCCATGTCAGTGGTGATCTCTGCATTGTTGAGCCCAAGGCCTGTGTCAATGGCAGCTAGTGGATTACTATTGATCTCCAGAGAAGTTAATTACCCAGAATTTTATTATGAATGGCTAGACTTCAAAGGTCAAGAATTGTTCAATGAAGTCCCTAACCCTTTATGAGTTAAGTACTAGTTGTGAAATGCTCTGACCATAGAACAGGACTAAAACATAGTGGTATAATTTTGTCTTTGGCCTAATAAAACAAAATACTAAAAATCTCAAAATAAATTAATAAATACTTGGAAAATAAATGTTGAGGAGGGAATAATTATTATTAGGGTCTAGGGTAGACTCAAAAGATTAGTACCAGAGGGTAGAAAAAAGACATAAAAAGGAACCCGTACAACCGAGTTTTTTATGGTACTACAGAGAGAGAGCAGACAAATGCTGCCCCTATAAGTCAAAGCCCCTGAGCTCCACCCGACTCATACAAGTTATCCTCTGAGCTCCACACCACAGCATGCAAAAATTTAAAATTTCCCCACAAAAAGTATTTTTTAGTTTTCATAGATACTTTCTCTGAATGGGTGGAAACCTATCCTACCTGAATGNAGACAGCCTCAGTGGTCACAAAAAACAAAACAAAACAAAAATACAACTCCTCCAAGAGTTGATTCCTAGATTTGGATTGCCCCTCTCCCTTGGGTCCAATAAAGGCCCTGCCTTCATGGCCAAAGTTCCCTCAAAGGTCCTAGATGTTGATTGGAAACTATGTTGTGCCTATGCCTATAGTCCTCAGAGCTCAGGACAGATAGGTGGATGAATAGGACTTTAAAGGAAGTGTTACTTAACTATGTCCTTGAGACTGGTGAAAAATTGGGTCAACCTACCATTTGCCCTCCTAAGGGCCAGATCCATCCCATATCTAGAGGGTTTCACCCCATTTGAAATTATGTTTGGGAGGCTTCCCCCTCTCCTCCCTAAGCTAAGAAATGTTCATAAGGTGGAAATTATTAACCAACCTCTCCTCAAGTCCTTACAGGTCCAACAGACACAGAGGACTGTTCATCACATGGTTCAAGAGGCTGCATCCTTACCCCTGTCTGAGCCCACCCACAAGTTCTAGCCTGGTGACTGTATTTGGGTAAAGAGGAACGTGACCCAGAGCCTGGAGCCAACTTGGGAAGATCCTTACCCTGTGGTCCTCACCACCCCTACAGCAGTGAAGAGCATTGGTGCTACAGAATAATCCTCTTATACACTGTAAAGATTTGTCACTCCAACTGGCTTACTAAAACACTGATTGGCCAGTAGTTGGGCAGGAAGTTAGGCAGGAAAACCAAATTGAGAATGATAGGGAAAAGGAGAGTGGAGTCAGGAGTTGCCAGCCAGATGCAGAGGAAGCAAGACGAGAATGTTGTACTGAGAAAAGGTACCAAACCATATAGTTAAACATAGGTAAGAATTATGGGTTAATTTAAATGGAAGAGCTAGTTTGTAATAAGCCTGAGCTACTGACCAAGCATTTATAATTAATATTAAGCCTCAGAATGCTTTTTTGGGAACTGGTGGGCGCGAGAGAACCATCCATTTACACACTGGTGTCATTGTATGAATCAACCACACCCAGCTGAAGGAGGCTACAGAGGACAATGACAAGGTCATCACCGGTCCTCTGACCCACTAAAGATAAGACTTACATGTGTCCTATGACTATGATTGTCCTATTTTGTCTTCTTTGTCTCGTGGGAAAGGCCCATAACCCCCACTTTATGTTGGGGTTGGAATTAAACAATAAATTTCACTTCCAGCCCTGACAACTGTGAGACTAACCTAAACTCACCCTGGGGGACCTTCAAGGAAAGGGTACCTGTAGTGGTATTTGCTCTGCCCATGATCTTGGGCTACATGCCCAAAGGAGATGGTGCTTTTTGCTATTGTAATGTGACTTCTTAAAAGAAGAGGAGAGAAGGGTCATGAGGTCCCTTCTTTTATTTATTTATTTATTTATTTATTTATTTATTTATTTATTTATTTA
>LZPO01107963.1:287401-299522 GCA_001675575.1 Neotoma lepida | reverse complement strand
ATTTATTATATATACAGAAGAGGGTGCCAGATCTCATCACAGATGGCTGTGAGCTACCATGTGGTTGCTGGGAATTGAACTCAGGACCTCTGGAAGAGCAGTCAGTGCTCTTAACCTCTGAGCTATTTCTCCGGCCCTCCTTCCTTTTCATGTACATAACTTTCTCCATCTTTCAAGTCTTCCTCAGCTGGCGGCTCAAATCCCCTGAGCAAGTGTGTGTGTATTTGTATTATAATGAACCACAGGCCAATGCCAGACACTTTCAGGTGCTTTCTGTCTTTGCCAGTGGCCAGATTTGGTAGGACTCTGCTAGGAGTTCCAGCCTTCCTGTTTGCTAGCCTGCTCTTTACATGTGCTGATGTTGCAGCCTTTGTGAGGCTCCTCAAATGTGCTTCTCTGCCCTGTTCTCCTGCTTTATTATTTCCATATCACACTCAAGTCCCCATGGATTGACATCTTTCTGTTCCAAGGTATCTTCCATCACATAAAATAATAACAGTAAATAAATAAATTATTTATTTATTTATTTTATAGATATATATATTTTTATTAGTTTTTTGAGACAGGGTTTCTCTGTAGCTTTGGAGCTGTCCTGGATCTCGCTCTGTAGACCAGGCTGGCCTCGAACTCACAGAAATCTGCCTGTCTCTGCCTCCTGAGTGCTGGGATTAAAGGCGTGCACCACCACTGCCTGGCTGATTTATTATATATTAATCTATTGTATATAATTAATATTAATTTCTATAATTAATAATATCATTATTATAACAACAAGTTCTTTATTTGAGGCAGAATAGAAAGACAGGAAATTATGGGGACATGGAAAGGAAAGATTGAAGCCTTCTGCCAAGCGATAGTCAGGGATACCAGCACAATCACCAGCATTTGCTATGAAGATAGCTAACAATGTAGATACAATACTTTTCTCTTTAAATTAATTTTTATGTATTCTTTGACAATTTCATACATATATGCAATATATTTTTACAGTATTAGCCACTCATTCCTTTCTAGTATTAGTTTTATGTTGTAATGTTTTCAAATCAGAGCATTAAAGTAGCAATAAAACAAGTGAAGACCTGACATTGTCTGACCTTCNACAGGGCTTTACTCCTCTCTGGAATGTGTCTTGGGAATCTCAGTGTTGACTTTGCCTACAGGGACAGCACCTTCCTGCAGCCCAAGATCTGGCTTTACCTCACTGATGCTAATCCAGCCAGGTGGTTCCTAAGCAGCACCTNACAGGTACTGTGTAACTGTGGGAGTCACAGTCCTTCTTCTGTCTACCAGAGTCTGCAAGGACCAGTACATCATCACTCTTCTCCCCCTACCCCTAATCCATTTTATTTTATTTATTTTGATGTTTTCAAGACAAGGTTTCTCTGTGTAGCTCTGGCTGTCCTGCAATTCCCTCTACATATAGATCAGGCTGGCATCAAACTCAGAGATCCACCTGCCTCTGCCTTCCAAGTGCAGGGACTAAAGGTGTGTGCTACCATGTCCAGCTCCCAATCCATTCTATTAAGGTAGGTAAAATGATGTATGCTTATAACCCCAGCTCTTGGAAGACTGAGACAGGAGGGTCAATNTGAGTTTGAGGCCTTCCTAGGCTATTGAGGGAGATCTTGTCTTAAGCAAATAAATAATATAATACATCTTATTGTGGTATATTTATGTACGAAAGAATTCACCTGTTTCATGTGGATGCCCCAGTGATTTTTAGACACTTTATTCAGTGCTGCAACTATCACAATCAGTTAGTTCTGAACTATTTTATACTAGAGCTAAGACTTCTAGGCTAATTTATATTAATTGTTGTCCCACTCTGAACCACAGGAAACTACTAATCTACTTTTTATCTCTATAAATGCCTTTCCTGAACATTTTATATAAATAGAATCACAAATCCATGGTCACTTACTTAGCATATGTTGAGATCTGTGTCAGTGGTTTAGTATGTCATCATGCAGATAAACATATACAAAAATGTATTCATTCACTAGCTGATGGACACTTTGTTGTTTCTGGGTTTCATCTATTATGAATAGTGCTACTGTGGATGTCTTTCTGTACATGTGTCTTAGTTACTCTTCTATTGCTGTGATAAAACACCATGACCAAAGCAACTTAACACGGCATTTAATTGGAGGCTTGCCTGCAGTTTCAAAGGGTTCATCCATGNNCATCATGGCGGGGCNNACAGCAGGAGGCAGGCAAGCACAGCCCTAGGGCAGTAGCTGAGCACCTACATCTGATCTGCAGGATGGAGACAGAGAGAAAGTGGGACTGGGGCTGGCATGGGCTTGTGAAACCTCAAAGCTNACTCCAGTGACACACCTCCTCCATATCGCCTAATCCTTCCTAAACACTCCAACAACTGGAAACCAAACATTCAAATACATAAGCCATAGAAATAGGAAAATCTTAGAAGAAGGGAGAGAAGGAAAACATAAAACACACAGGCAAGTTTTGACTTCCTGATATTCTCATACCTCACTTCTTCACTTGATCCAAGGATGAAATACCGCACCCACAATAACACAATAGGCATGGGGATCATTCCCCAGAGATGCCATTGACCCCATTAAAGCACACTCTATTGCTGTGGCCAGGGCAGTCTCCTGGAATTCTTTTCTATCAGGTTTGGTGTATCTTTTAAAGAGCTGATTTGGCCTGGCACATTGGTCCATGGTTACCTGCCCAAGAAACTAAAAAGGTGTAGCTAAGCATGGACCTTGTGCTGAGCTTTATTCCTATTTTATTTTATGTGTATGTTTTTTGCACCACATTCCAGAAGTGCCCACAGAGGTCAGAATCAAGACTCACTAAAACTATAGTTAAATGTGGTTGTAAAGGACAGTGAGTCATCTCTCCAGCCCCTTGTGCTAAACATTTTGAGAATGACCAACTTGCTTTCTAAAATGGTCAGTCAGTTTTTCAGTCCTGCTAGCAACAGGGNAGTGCACTGTTTCTTGGCATCCTTGTCAACACTTGTTAATATTGGTCTTATTTATCACAGCCATTCTAGGAAGTAGANANGCTGTCTCACGGGTCATTGTCTTCAGTGCTAAGGATGGACTTCAGGGTCTAGACAAATGCAGCACTGAGCACATCCCCAGTGAAGTGCTATCTCACTGTAACTTTTATTTACTTTTAATTAAAAGTTTAAATTTAAAAAATTATGTGTATGTGTGTGTGCCTGAGTGTGGGTATGTGAATGTGAGTGCAGGTTCCCAAGGCCAGAGGTGTCAGATCCCTCAGAGTTGGAGGTACAAGCAGTTGTGAGCTATCTGANATTTACACTTGGAATGAAGTCCAGTCCTCTGCAAGAACAGGAAGTGCTCTTGACTATTGAGCCATCTCCCCTAACCCCCATAATTTTTATTTTTAAGTTAGGCATGTGCACAGATTGTCTTCACACAAACCCACCAGGTAGGCTATACTAGTTCCTCAAGCCACAGATAATGCACTCTGAAGCCTCAGGTTGGTTCTGAGTCCGGGGAAGTCTCCTTCACCATTCTGGAGAAGTGATGTAGGGAAGACATTGGAAACCTCTCACACACCCCAGATAGGCAGGCACAGGGATCCTTCATGACAGCTTCATTAGTCAGCTGTGGGACAGCAGGACAGTGGCTGGTGGGCCTTTCTCTTGTGTGGATTCTCACTAGTTCCCACAGTTTTCTTGGCCTGAAGAATCCTGCCCCAGTGAAAAGCCACAATGGCTCAGCAAAAAGATGTGGCTCCANGAAGCAACCAGACACCTCTGTGCTTGTTTTTGGTTTTTTTTTGTCTTTTCTTCTATTGTCTTGATTTGATTTTTATTCATTTTTTTTCTTCCTGCTGTGTAGAAGTCTGAAGGAGATACCCCCATAGTCTCAAGCATTTAAATACTTGGTCCCTGGCTGGTCGCAGTTTGGGAAAGTTTAGGAAGTCTGGCCTTGCTCTAGGAAGTCTGTCACAGGAGATAGGCTTTGAGGTTCAAAAGTCACGTGCTATTCCCAGTTCTCTCTCTCTCTTCTGTGGTGTGTGTGTGTGTGTGTGTGTGTGTGTGTGTATGAGCATGTGTGCCTTGTGTTTGCAATTTAAGAGGCAAACCCTCAGCTTCTGCTGCAGCTGCTATACCTACCTCATGCTGCCTTTGTTCTACCATCATGGATTCTAGCATTCTAGAACCATAAGCCCCTAAACTCTTCCTTCTATAAGTTGCCTTGGTCACGGTGTTCTATCACAACAATCAAAAAGTAACTTATACAGCCTTGAACTCCTGATGCTCCTGTCTCTACCTCCCATAGACCTGAATTACAAGTGTGTACCAAATCTAGTTTAATTATTTTCTCATTATTTTCTNCTTGTTCTTTAAAAAAATTTATTTTATTTTATGTATGTGTATGCATGTCTGATTGTACATATGCAACTCATGAGTGCTTGAGCCTGCAGATGTCAGATGAGGGCATTGGATCCTCTGGAACTAGAGTTACAGATGGCTATAAGCCACCATGTGGGTGCTGGGAACCAGTCCTGGGTCCTCTGCAAGAGCAGTGATTATTCTTAATCATGGAGTCATCTCTTCAGCCCCCAATATTTCCCTTTATGCTTATTATTAACTTAGATGATTTTACATTTGCATTTCTTTGTAGTCTGACTCCCTTTATTTAAATGTGGCAACCGCAACACTGTCATGTGGCTTTTCTCTATACTCCGAACACTACATCATTTAAGTAAATGAATATGCATACTTTACCTTTTATGATATGCTGTTATGATAAAACACCATGACCAAAAGTGACTTCTGGAAGAAAAGAGTTTATTTTATGTCACAGTTACAGAGGAAGAGTCCATAATGGTGAGGGACGCATGGCACCAGAAGGTGGTCAGGGCAAGAAGCTGAGAGATCTTGCACACACAGAAAGCATAGAAAGTAAGCAGGAGGTGGGGTGAGATTATAAACACTCAAATCCCTTCCCTGGTGACGTATTTCCTCCAACAAGGCTGCTAAAAGTTCCATGACCTCCTCAAATCCCCACCCACTAGAGACCAAGTGTTCAAAACTGAGTCTGTGGGGCATTTGTCATCAGCAGCCTAAAACAATACCAGAGGCCCTGACAAGAATATGAGAATGCTTAGACTTCCTTGAGGTTTAATGAATGACAGCACTGACTGTGAGTTGCAGAGCTGCATATATGTGCTTACAAGTGTGTGTACATAGGTACACATATGCACACATTTCCTGGCATTCCCAGCTGAGTACACGCTAATACATCTGATTTGTTTTCCTTTTATAATATATTTTATGTGGTGATATTTTGTTTGTGCTCTAACAAATAAAGCTTGCCTGGAAATCAGAGTGTGGAGCTAGCCACTAGAGGCCAGGCAGTGGTGGCACACACCTTTAATCCCAGCACTTGGGATCTCATCATGGCTCAGTGGGGAAGGGCATTTGCCTCCAAGCATGACAACCTGACTTCAATACTCAAGGTCTAGACAGATAAATGAGAGAACCCTCTGCATGTACGCAGTGGAACATGCATGTCCAAACACAATAAGTAAATGTAATTTTTTAAAAAGACCAAAGTTCAAAACAGTAGAAAAAATGCAGCCGGGCGGTGGTGGCGCANGCCTTTAATCCCAGCACTCGGGAGGCAGAGGCAGGCGGATCTCTGTGAGTTCGAGGCCAGCCTGGGCTACCGAGTGAGTTCCAGGAAAGGCACCAAAGCTACACAGTGAAATCCTGTCTCGAAAAACAAAAACAAACAAAAAAAAATGCATAAGGTAAATGTAGCACAGCATTGTAAATAAACATGGTTCTACAAAGCCAACCAGCCATACTGTTGACAAACATCAGTAGAGTCACGGTAATGATGATGGAGGCAGGCTGGTTCATCATGGCAAAGGTACTTCATAAGTCTGAGGTTGCATACTAATGATTCTGAAGAATTACCCTGCCCCTGTCTTAGGCTTAAAAACCATCTTAGCGTAAAGCCAAGCTTGGTTCATTCCTGTTTNTGATTAAACATCTATTTCTCAAGGATTGGGCTATGCCCACCTGNAACCATACAAATGGTCCTGTGCGCATGGTCCAGGAATGGCAATCAAGTCTTTGTTTCGAAGAGTTGTTTATAACCATCTTGCAACCCTACCTTTGTTTCAAAAGGTTATATGACCACCCATGACTACCTTGCTTTGCCTACCTTGCAACCATGTCTTTGTTTCTGGAGGGAATAACTTGTTATGCTTATGTTCTGCTCCTGTGATCCCACTATTTTGCCCTTCAAATCCCCCAACTCCTGAGCTTTAAAAGCCTTATCTTCCTCATATCCAGTGCTGACCTCTCGAACCTCTCCTTAGGGGGAGGCAGCCTGTGCACCAATAAAAAAGCTTGTTTTAATTAATTGCTTGCTTTAATTCATTTGGCCATGATGGTTTGAGTTGGTAGTCTTTCTCCTCACATCTTTGGGATTAACAATCCCTGTCTATTTGTGAGGGGAGANGAGCAACTGGCATGCAAGGAAACCTAANGGCCACCCACCTGAAATTTCTGACACACTTTTACTTGCCTTTGCAGTTCTAGAGCTTGATAGGCTCCCTAGCATTTCATTACGTTCAGAGTGAGAATATTTAAAACACCTATACTAAAAATAACAGCTGAAGCCGGTCATGATGGCATACGCTTGTGACCTAAGCACTCAGGAGGTAGAGGCAGAAGGATCAGGAGTTCTAGGTCATCCACAGCTCCACAAAAACTTTAAGGCCAGCCTGGGCTTTGTAAAACCCTGCCTCTTAAAAACAAGAGGCAAAATGCTGCCTAGAGAAAAGAGCCAGAGAACAGAGCTGTGAAAGGAAGAAATTGCCAAGTGAAATAAACCAGGCAAGAGCCCAGCACGCTGACAAAGGGAAATGAAAGTGAAGGCCAAATGGAGGAGGGGCTTCTTTTATCTGAGGCAGGAGAAGGAAGGCGCAGTGGGTAAAGTTGCTTGCTGCCAAGCCTGACACAACCTTTGAGTCCTGGGAGTCACATGGTGAAAGTTGAAAATCCTCAAGCTGTCCTCTGATCTCCACACCTTTGTACTTGTCTACACACACACACACACACACACACACACACACACACACACCAAATAAATAATGTAATTTTTAAAAAAGTAACAATATACCATCTTATCCCCTGATTGCAATGAAATGATTTCCATGCTTTGTTGGAGTTGGGAGATAGAATGGTAGTGACTGTGTATTGTTTATTCCAGTAGAGAGATGAGGGTTCATAGTCTGAGCTGGAAATGGCCTTAGGCAACCCTTGGTGAGTAAGGAACATTTGGAGGAACCAAAGCAGGTCAGACTACAGTGCCATTCATCCTTTGTTTCAAGCCACGGCAGGAGCTCGNTGGAACAGCAGCATTCAGAATGAAACTGGGAAAGGGAACCCAAAGCCCAGAGCCACTAGCTCACAAGCAAAACAGTGTCCCTCCCCAACACACCACTAGAGAAAAGAGCCAGTGAACAGAGCTGGGAAAGGAGGAAACTGGCAAGTGAAATAAACCAGGCAAGAACCCAGCACACTGACGTTGGGAATGAAAGCGAAAGCCAAATGAAGAAGGGTTCTTTGGTCTGACGCAGGAAGGCAAATGNGTCTGGAAAAGAATTAAATCTAATTTAGGCCAAACCTAAAAATGAGGGAGACAGATGATAGAAAAGAAAATTTGCATTTTTATTGAAATACAAATTAACAGTGGCAGAAAAACCAGGCATACAGCCAGTGTTAGTTCAAAAGATGTTCCTTAGAAACAAAATATTATTATACAATGCATACACAATCTACCAGGAAAAGAGCCACACAGATCTCAGGCAAATTCAAATTAGGTAGAAGGTACAGCATAGAGCCAAGAGCTCTCTCTGGCTGTGACAGGGAGAAGGTGGCATTGTCTCTTTCCTACCCTCTGGCTATGCTGGAGGGAAGGTAAGTTCCCTTACCCTCTGTGTGCTGATAGTGTTCTTTTGTTCCCACAGATAATCAATCTATGCATTAGGAGACAGCTTTAAAAAAAAAGAAAGAAAGAAAAAAATTAATATCATAATTTTCTGTTGCCGCAGAAACACAGCTCCCAACTCAAAGTAGATAAAAAATAGTTTATCCTGGAGCCAAATACNAGTGACCATGACCAAGGGACACAGATTTAGGTTATCCCAAATTCTATGTTCCAACATGGAAGAGTTTCATGAAGTTGTTATAGTAACAAAACAAAGTCTCAATCAAGACACATTTCATGGGGGGTTCGATGGCTCAGTACTTGCCACCAAGCTTGACAATCCAAATTTGACCCCTGTGACCCGTAAGGAAAATGAGAACCTACAAGCTGTTCTCTGACCTCCACATGTACGATGGCATACTGTACTCACTCACGTACACACACATACGAAATAAGTTAATAATTTTTTCCCCTAAAAGACACTTCTCAAATCCATTGGTAGAGACATCCAAGAAGCAGACTACNGAAAAGTGGGGAAACCTTTGCTAAGGTCTTAGATGTTATCTGATGACACTTTTAGCTTTTGGTTGGTGGAAACTACTGGTTTACCAAAGGGAAACTGAGGCCCTGTAGGCACAAAGCTTTCAGTCAGTGACAAAGAAGGCCAGTGAAAGAGGACTGAAGGTGGCCCAAGATCATTTGCTTCTGGACTTGTAACAGTCCAAACTCTCCNCGGTCACTACAGCTCTAAAGAGTCAGCTTTGCAGAAGGTTCAGTTTGAAGGGTATCTTTTTGCTGGAGAGTTTTGTTCACACTTCCTTTGCTTCTCCCCAGATTAAGGCAATAAAATGTATTCTTGGCTGCATTGACTTAAGTTATCAAGGAAGCACCCAATTTACTGGTGTAAAGTCTTTCCAAAATACATTGATTAAAAGTGGCATGATGCAGACCAGTGCATCTAACACACTAACTGGCATGTATAATAAAAGTAGAAAAACTGTATTTGTTTTATCAGCCTAAATCTTGGATAAAAGCAACCTAAACTAGAATACTGGTTGTCATGCTGAGAATTTTCATCATCTACATTTTTGTAGTACTTAAGTAGTTTTGTTTTGTTTTGCTTGTTTTTTGAAATAGGGTCTCTCTGTGTATCCCGAGCTGTCCTAGAAACCACTAGGCAGACCAACTGGCCAGCCTTGAACTCAGAGATCCTCCTGCCTCTGCCTCCTGAGTGCTAGGATTAAAGACGTGTGCCACTATGTCCAGCTAGTGCTTAGTTTTTTGACTATATGATTGTAACCACCCATTGCAAGGTTTTAAAACTAGATTTACTGATTGTGTGTGTGTGTGTGTGTGTGTGTGTGTGTGTGTGAGTGTGTGTGTGTGTGTGTGTGTGAACTCAGGTCCTCAGGCTTGGCAGCAAGTGCCCTTACCTCCCGAGCTATCTCATTGGCCTTGACCTTTTGTTTGTTCTTTGAAATGTGGTCTCACAGAGCCTGTGATGCTCCTCCTACTTCACTTTCTCCAGGACTGGGATTACGGGCCTATAACATCACTCCTGGTGCTGTTTCCCTGTTTCTTCACTCAGGCTGGATTGGCAGCTCTCATCTTTACCCACTGAGCTATCTCGCTGTCCACCCCTACTCCACTGAAAATCTTAAATTAAAAAGAAAACTACTAATTTGACTTACATATTTGTTTACTCTTTTGTTCCAGACAGAATATGGATTGTAGCCCAGTCTGAACTCAAACTCACTATGCAATGCAGATTGGGCTCAGATCCTTGACCCTCCTGTCTTATCCTCCAGAGTACTGAAATTCTAGGTGGAGCGCAACTACGTTCAGCTAGACATGAAATATTTTTGTTTTACTTGGTGTTTGATTCTGCAGTAGAACCGAGGGCCTTGCATGCACTGAACAAATGTTTTACTACTGAGCTATACCTAAACTCACTGACCTTGCTTGTATGTGTGTTTGTGTATGTGTGTATGGACATGTGCATGCAGGTACAGAAGGGGAAGCTATGAGATGCAGATACTCATGAAAGTAACTGGAGCAAAGCAGAAATGAAGGGGAGAAACAAGTCTAAAAGAAGTGGTCCCTCTCCACCCCTTACATCACCATTCTTTCACCTTCATCCTTTGCTACCCACCAACCACCTCNTCTCCATCCTTAGCTCCGTCTGAAAATCAGAGAACCATACAAGACACGTGGTCCCAAACCTTTTCAAGCCTATCTGGCCTATGCCCCAGCTTCATACCAAATTACACACAAAAACAAAGTGTTTATCTCTTTATTCTCAAAACATTGTGGTACTAAATAAAGTCCAAGAGGTATTGGGTTGGTCTTTGGTCTCTAGTGCTTTAGGGGAACCAGACTGAGCCCAGAGGAACATGTGTATGATCTCCCAGATCTAGAAGGTAATGTTTGAAGGCATATATCNCAAGTGTGGTGGGGCATGAGCTCCAGCTCTTCCAGGAGTGAAAGTTNAACTGTTGTGAGAAGGCAACTGAGCAAAAGGGACAGACATCAGAATGGTGGAAAAACACGGGGGAGGTGAAGGGCAGGGATCCTCCTCTTCCCTTTCTGCTACAATCTAAGAGCAGAGGCTAGTGGCCCCAGCAAGGGACCAGAGTAGACAGCTACATGGACCCCACCAGGGAAGCGGCCGAGCACTCTGAGGCAAGTCAGCTGGCAGCNTGCTCCCGGAGTGGAATGCTTTCCATAAGGATGAAGACAAACTGCTCCAGTTTCTGTGCAGCTGCTTTCCCAGCCTCTAAGACTTCCTGGTGATTGGCCTTCTCCATGTTGGCATAATCCATGACGACCTTGTTAGTAATGAGTGAGAAACCAAACACACGAAGCCCACAGTGTCGTGCAATGATAACTTCTGGGACTGTGCTCATGCCTGATGGGGAGAAAGAGAAAGAAGACGGCCCTCCTGTGACTTTCCTCACCCCCCACTCTCAGAAGTTCATCAAATCTCAGAAAGCATCCAAAGCAACTAAATTAGTGTTAAGCATCTGTTGTCCCACATCTGTTCAGGTAGCCTTACTAGTTTTTTTATACACTTCACCAATTCAATCTGTTTCTGTCGTCTGTGGCAATTAATGATATGAGGCCAGCTTCCAGCTGTACTGATGTTCTGAAACAGTGTTGAAGCTCAAACCCACTGTCACCACTTTCCTAGTAATCTAATCCATCCTCCCCGAGATCCATAATCTCTTCCTCCCCTCTGCTATTTTACCAGATCCTTCCCTCAAACCTCTAGCCAAATCCCCCTTCTCACCAACAGCATCTGCTCCCAGCTTCCTTAGCAGGAGACTCTCTGCCACAGTCTCAAAGTTGGGACCTGCCAACATCACATAGGTGCCTTCTTGTAAGTCTCGCTGCTCCCCCATTTGTTTCCAGGCACTCAGAGCCTTCTGCCTCATATTCCGGTCATAAGCATCAGACATGGCAGGGAAACGAACTCCAAACCTGCACAGATCGGATTATCTCAGATAAATGGCACTAAGTGAACTTTCTTTCCCAACTCTTGGACAAACCGAGGCCCTCTGCATCTAGAGCAAAGGGTTAAGATGCGTACCTTTCATCATTGGGGCCTCGGAGAGGGTTTTGACCAGAGAAACCAGGTAGGTTGATGTGATCACGGATCAGCATGATATCTCCAACTTCAAAATTGGGGTTGAGCCCTCCAGCTGCATTGGTGACTATCAAAGTGTCCACACCCAGAAGATGGAAAACCCTCACTGGGAATGTCACCTTAGATGCAAAAGGTCAGAAGGGATTTTTCAAAACCTCACGAACCTACCCACAAAGGTATGCATAGTACACACCAGGAAACAAGAAATCAAAAATTCACCCAGCCCAACAGTTAGACAATAAAGTAGGACAGCTCTTCCATCTTCCTCCAAGTCCAACCAAGCTTGTGCCCTGATTTACCTTTGACAGTGTGTAACCTTCATACACATGGAACCTGCCCTGCATCATCACACAGGCTCTGCCATTCAGGAATCCAAACACCAGTCGACCAGCATGACCTTGCACTGCATACAGAAAAGGAAAAGTGTGGTGATTATATTATGTCCCCCAAAATATTGTGTACCCTAATAAAACTTATTTGGGGTCAGAGAACAGAACAGCCACTAGATTAAACA
>LZPO01107963.1:269209-285885 GCA_001675575.1 Neotoma lepida | reverse complement strand
AAAAAAACCAAAAAACCTAAAACAAAGTACTCCTGTGCCTTACTTGCCTTATCTCATCTGGCCTTTCTAAATCTGAGCCCGTGTTTCCATGCTTCTGTCACAGAGCTACCTGGAGATATCAGAGCTCCACAGTACATGTGGCCTATGGGTCCCTTTCCAAAGACTGCTATAAACCAAGTGTTCTCCTATCTTAATCCCTGTGTGCACACATAACCACATGGTGGTCACAGAGCTTATTGTTGTCATGTACATCTAGGCTGCAGATGGAGATGGAGAAGGATGTCGGGAAGACACTGGAAATAGGTCTTTGTCCTGGGGCTACAGATACTGCTTCTTCCACTGAAGCCACAGACTGGAAGAAATAAGAGTGTTTGTGTGTGTGTGTGTGTGTGTGTATGTGTGTGTGTGTGAGAGACAGAGAGAGAGAGAGAGAGAGACAGAGACAGAGAGACAGAGAGACAGACAGAGAGACAGAGACTGAAAGAAAGACAGAGTAACAGTGTGTTATAGTGTGGAGACAACCAGTGGGATCAGTTCTTTCAGTATATGGGTCTTAGGGACTGAACATCATGTTTGGGGACAGGTAACTTTTCCTGCTGAGCCATCTCACCAACACACCACCCAACACACACTATAGAATCAGGGTCATTTCTTTCTAAGGTCATTCTGACTCCATGATGTCTGTTTTCCCCTCTTCATTTGTCTTTGGACAAAGGTAGAAACAGCTCCTTGATTAGATTCCACAGAAACCCAGTATGGTGTTTGAGTAAGAATGGCCCCCATAGGCGCATATACCTGAATGCTCAGTCACCAGCGAGCGGCACTATTTGAAAGTTTTAGAATTAGGAGGTGTGGCCTTGTTGGAGAAATGTGTCACCTGGGGAGGGCTTTGAGCTTTCAAAGGTCCATGCCAAGCCCAGTGTCTCTTTCTTGGCCTTAGGANGTAGCTGTCAGCTACTGCTCTACTTAGTGTCATGCCATGTTCCATGACAATGATGATAATGGACTAAACCTCTGAAACTGAAAGAAAGCCCCTAATTAAATGCTTTCTTTCATTAGAGTTGCCTTGGTCATGGTGTCTCTTTACAGCAACAGAACAATGACTAAGGTACTCATCAGCATCTCCCAGTCCCAACCAGTACCTGTGCTTTGGGGAAAGTTGGGTATCTCACTGTAGTCAAAGACCTGGGTCTGAGTTAATTTAGCAGTCAGACCTCCTAACCCAGAACCACAGATCACTGCCACTTGAGGTCGATGCGTAGTGTGAGACCGAAGCCACTCGGCGGTTCTCTGATAATCTTCATATGTGAATCTAGGGGGGAAAGGAACAAAGTGAATTCACCTTCTACTCCAAGTACATAGGAAAATGACTGTTAGCACAGAAAACCCGGCAGGGATTCTAAGGCACAGAGGACAGAGATGACAGGCCAGAGGGAGCCCACCCTGTTTATTCAACCGCTTCCCTATCCCTCTTCTGAATCAGGCCCACTAAAAATGTCTGACATGAAACACCTTTCATTCCAGAGCATGATAGTTAATGAATCCTATTCCATGAATGGCCCCACCTCAAGTTCTCTACCACTATGCTGCACCCCAGCACTAGGAGGCCCATACCTCTCCTTGTGACAGGCATAGAACCAGGGGTTTCAGAGTTATGATGCAGCAATCAAATCAAGGAGAGGACTAGGAATGAATTAAGGCCTTCCTGAAGACAAGTTTCTTGCCTTTTTTTGTTTGAGACAGGGTCTCCCTACNTGGCCTAAACTAATCTCCAACCCCCAGGCTCAAGGGATTCTCAACCTACTACTAGAGTAACTATGGCTTTAGGCAGGTCTTTGGGTAAAAAACTTTTTAATTTAATTTTTAATTTAAAAATTTAATTTAGTTGATGTGTACATGTGTGTGATGTGTACAAAGCATGCTACAGCATGTGTGTGTCAAAGCATAACTTGGNAATTAGTTCTCTCCTTCCACCATGTAGGTCCTAAGGATGGAACTTGGATCAGGCTTTGCAGGGAATACCTTTACCTTTGGAGTCATGTCACCAGCCCTGAATTTTTTTTTTATTTATATTATTTACTAATAAGAACACTCCTAGTAGAAGTTTATATGAGAGCCTTAGTTCCTTTGGACATGTTTCTTTGACTCCTGGGTACAGACCTCTGTCATGTGGAATTAGCAAAAATACTCAGTGCCTGGTAGTTCACACCTTTAATCCCAGGGCTGGGGTGGCAGGGGTAGGTGGATCTCTGTGAGTTCAAGGCCAATCTGGTTTACATAGTGAGTTCCAGGCCACTCAGGGGTACATAGATCTATTTCAAAATCAAAGACTATAATGAGTACAGTTGTTGTTTTGAGACAGGGTCTCCTGTAACTTAGGCCAGCCTCAAACTCAGTATGTAGCCCAGGCTGGCCTTGAGCTCCTGATTCTCCTTGGAGTACTAAGATGTCAGTGTGAGCCATGAGTCACACAGTTGCAAAACAAAACAAAAACCAGGGTTATTTCACAGCATTGGTTATAAAATACTAACCAATACTGGCTGCATGGATTCTCAGCAGACACTTGTTTAAAATAGAAGTTTCTGGGCCCTTCCCTTCAGATTAAAAACTCACTAAGAAGCCAGGAGCGGAGGCATACGCCTTTTATCCCAGTACTCAGGAGGCAGAGGCAGGTGGATCTCTGTGAGTTCCAAGTCAGCCTGGTTCACAAATTGAGTTCTAGGAGAACCAGAACTGTTATACAGAGAAACCTTGTCTCAAGAAACCAAAGGATTAAAAAAAAAAAAACAAAAACAAACACTTCAACCTAGAACCTCCTCACAGTCCCAAGTCCAATTCCATCACAACCAACTGCAACGTTCAAAGACTGCTCTTGGGAGTGGAAGAGCTGTGGTGTACATGAATTGAACACAACTATAATAGCCTCAAGAAATTTTTTTTTTCTAGCCGGGCAGTGGTGGTCCACGCCTTTAGTCCCAGCACTTAGGAGGCAGAGACAGGAGGATGTCTGTGATGTCTTCGAGGTCAGCCTGGTCTACAGAGGGAGTTCCAGGACAGGCTCCAAAGTTACACAAAGAAACCCTACCTAGAAAAACAAAACAAAACAAAACAAAACAAAAAAACAAACAAAAAAAAAAAGGAAAGAAAGAAATTTTTTTTCTCCCAGCAATAAAGTCTTAAGTATATTATAGGAAACTAACAGGACTACAACACAGCAGGCTACCCTCAATGAAACAGGTAGGTAGGTAGGGTGAGGACGGATAGAACCACAGGGTGACAAAAAGAAACAAGAAACTAATGAAACAGCATCCCAAGGGGCCGGAAGAAATATGAGGCATGGCAACTGGCCATGTACAGCCACAGTTCAGTCCTTGAGAACATCCCGGACCTGTGGTCATCCCAAAGCTACTCTGATCCCTACAGCTCTGCTGGTGAATTAATCTGGGAATTCCCGACACAAAGCGAAAGAGATTTTTTTAAAGTGGACAGGAAGGAGTGGATGTCTTCTGAGCAGATCAATAAATACAGATTTCCCAGCCTTAATTAAAGAGACTCCATTTCTAACTTGTTAATGCGACCTCTAGTTTGGAGGGTAGAGGAGGGCTGTCTTGGAAAGCGAGCAATTTTCCTTCTAAAGGAGGNACTGCCGGATAGCGCAGCAGAATTATCTCCTGGGTTACCTGGACCCCTAGAATGGAAACTTGTGTTACGAAGTAGGCAGGGCTCGTACTTGCTTTTCCACAAGCATCCCAACACACCACAGAGGCACAACAGTTCCTGAAAGGAGTCGTCTACCCTGCGCTAACCTGTTCCTTCCTGCTCGGGGGCGCCCCCACAGCTGGATTGCCGCNCCCGCCCTGCCGCGCTAGCCGCCCCACCATTCCGGAGCCCTGAGTCTGCCACCGGGCTCGGTGCCAGGCCTCTCTGCATCCCCAGCAGACTCGCTCCTTCTCTGGGCCCAGATTCTAAGTTCCCAGGTCTCGGCGACAGCCCGTCTCTCTCAGCAGAACGTCCGAGTCTCCGGGCCTGACACTTACTCGTTCTCCATAGTGTCACTGACCGCCGCGCCGAAATCCTGCCCTTTCCGCTCCGCGGGCGACACCGGCTGAGTCTGGTCAACACTGTAAGTGCACCGTTCTCTGGGCCGGGCTTTATATCCCCAGGCCAAGGCGCCAGCCAATGGCAGCGGCCTCGTCTCCATGGTGACACACCCTCATCCAGAGGTGTGGCAGGAAACCTCACCAGAGTTGTTTTCAAAGGGACCCTCTCCGAGTCTAGGCATCCAGCATGTGGTCCTCGCACACATTCATGAGTCTCCCAGCCAGGAAAGGAGGCCTGTGTGGGAAGGGGACTAGAAGCCGGGTGGAGAGCCCCGAAACCGCCTATCTGCAACTCCGTTCTCCGCTGTGTTACTGTGTAAGAATTTGAAAAGCGAAAAAAATTCAAGCCATGGATTGTGCAATCCTAGAATAAAAGGAACCAAAAACGTTGTCTGAGTTACTTTCCGGAATAGGGAAATTGGGCCACGCGGGTCACAGTCCTGACTTGGTGCCTACAGGATTTGGGGGAACACATAGAGGCCCAAATCGAGGTGAATTGTAGACCACTTGGCTCCTAGGCACCGACAGGATGTGACAGGATGGACGGATGCACAGTACTGGGTCCAAGCAATTCTGCTAACCCTGAGGACACTGTCAAGAAGAAAATTCACGTAACAGAATTATATACACACACCCCAGAACTAAACAGTACAACGCCGTGGTAAGAAGCATTCGGTACTCCTCCTTAACCAAACCTCACTCCAGAACCCATGCTTAGATCTTGAAATCCGTTATCTGCCCCTCTAGCTTATCTCTCCTGCTTGCGGTTTAACCACCACAACTCAAGCCACTGTTTTCCAAACCTATTTCTCTCATTCACTTAACAGTATTTATTGAGCCTTAACTGCGCACCGGTTTTAGTGGAATATGAGAATAAAAATAATAGCTGGAAAGCCGGATGTGGTGGCACACACCTTTAATCCCAGCGCTCAGGGCAGAAGCAGGGGATCTCTGTAAGTTCCCAGCCAGCCTGGGCTGCTCACAGTGAGACCCTGTCTCAATAGTAGTAGTAGAAGTAGCGGCAGCAGCAGCAGCTGAGTGTGGCTCACTTCTGTAATCCCAAGTATTGGGAAAGGCTGATGCAGGAGAATTGAAACGATTGAGGGGATGAGTAGATAGCTCAGTGGATAAAAACACTTCTGCAAGAATGAGGAACTGAGTTCAAATCCCCAGTAAGCAAGAAAGAGAAAAAAGAAAACTAGTTCAAGGAAATATCTTTATTTGATTGCTCTTTTTAAATTTTTTTTTTAAGATTTATTTATTATGTATACAGAAGAGGGCGCCAGATCTCATTACAGATGGTTGTAAGCCGCCATGTGGTTGCTGGGAATTGAACTCAGCACCTCTGGAAGAACAGTCAGTGTGCTTAACCTCTGAGCCACCTCTCCAGATAATTGGTGTTACATTATTATCATCATTATTAGGCTTTTTTGAACATTAGGGCCAGGCGCGGTAGGGCACGCCTTTAATTCCAGTGCTCGGGACGCAGATGAAAGTGGATCTCTGTGAGTTCCAGGCCAACCTGGTCTCACCGTGAGTTCCAAGACAGCCAGGACTGTTAACACAGAGAAACCTTGAGGGGTGGGGAAGGGGAAGGTGCTTTTCCAGCATGCATGAAGTCCTGGATTCCATTTTCAATACTGCTATGTGTGAGTGTGTATGTGTACCCAAAATGTTGGCACAGGCGTGAGTTCCAGCTACTGGGGAGACTGAGGCAAAAGAATCATGTGAGCCCAGAAGTTTGAGGCCAGCTTGGGCAACATAGGGAGAGTCAATCTCAAATAAATAAAATAATATAAATTAAAAATACATAAATAAAATATATAGATATTTAAAATTACCGAANGGTACCTACAGGGGTCTCCATCATGGCACAGAGTTTGGGAATCATGGTCTCAGTCACTTTGACATAACCTCATTCCTGACTTTATACAATATAAATTGTAGGCTCTGTACTCAAACTACCTATGTATGAGTTCATTTTCTACCCTTTGCCTACAACTATGTCATCCATCCCCAATAAAATTTCTATGCCTGAATTGCCTCATCTGGAAAATGATTAGAGTAATTTATTTGCTACTCTTGCAAGGATCGTATAAAATATGGCTAAGTGTTTTGTTAAGTACCTGGCACTATAATTATAATAAACACACAGTAAATGTTGGCTGTTACTATTTCCCATTATCTTTTAATATCCACCTAACTTTAAATCAGATCAAAGAAAAATTAGTGGTTCATTTAGTCTTTCAGCAACATCTAGAATCCCACAATACTCATAATAGCCACATGGGGTTATTAACACTTAATAAAATTTTGATAATATAGTCATGAGTGGTGGTGCACACTTTTAATCCCAGCACTCAGGAGGCAGAGGCAAGAAGATCTCTAATTTGAGACCAGCTTGGTCTACAGAGTGAATTCCAGGACAGCCAGGGCTACATTGAGAGAATCTGTCTCAAAAAACCAAACAGAATTCTTGCAGAAGAATCTCAAGAGCTGGGATGTAACTCATTTATAGAGTGTTTGTCTAGTTTGCATAAAGCCCTGGGCTCAATCCTAACACCACATAAAACTGGGCATGGTGGTGCATGTCCCAGAACTTGGAATGTAAAGATAAGAAGGTCCAGAAATTCAAGGTCATTCTTAGCTACAAATAGATTGGAGGCTGGCCTGGCCTATATGAGACCTCATCACAAAAGTAAAAATCTTCAGATTCTTTGGGTGGGAAGTCTGTTTGATACTCGAACTCTCAACTGTTATTTCTCATTCTCTCTAGACCATGAAAGAGAGTTTTCCCCATTTGAAATATTTACTCCCACTACCACCAATATTTCTCCAATTACTAAAATTAAAATATTGTTTTAGTTTATTTTGTTGTTTAAATTATCACTTTTGTTCTTCATTTTCATTTCTCCATTTGTGCATCGCTTAGTGCTTAGAATAACTGGGTGGACATTAAGAAGTAGTCTAACAGCTTTGATCCCAAAAAATGGCTCCAAAGAGGGAGAATGAAGTGTCCTAAATAAAAGGAGAACTGGGCCTCATAAAAGACATGAAACACAAGGAAGTGAAAGCCCAGAGAAGTTCCCATCCTATTCCACCCTGTCCAACCCCACCATCTGGACAAATTCACTTTGCATATTATGAAAATCATGTTTAAATATTTATTTTATGCTAGGTATAATGCCCTTAATCCAAATACTCCAGAGACAGAGGCAGGCGAATCTCTTTCTGTGAGGCCAACCTGATCTTCATAGAATTCTAGGATGGCCAGGGCTACACAGAGATACTCTGTCTCCAAAATGTATATATTTTAACTTTAAATATGTGTATGTGTTTGTGGGGAGGGAGTGTACACCAATGCAGGTGCTTATGGAAACCAGAGGGGTTGAATCCCCTATAGCTAAGGTTATATGCAGTTGTTAGCTGTTAGTTGTTAGCTGATGTGGGTGCAGAGAACCAAACCTGAGTCCCTTGCAAAAGCAGTACACACTCTGCTCTTAACCACTGATCCATCCCTCTAGCACCTCAAAAGCATTCTTCCGTCTGGAAATGAAGTTGATAAACCACCAACTCAGAGGAGAAGAAAAGGAGTAGAGCACACAGCTGGAATGATGGCTCAGCTGTTAAGAGNGCTTGTTGCTTTCACTGAGGATCCAGGTTGGGTTCCTAGCAACCTTANTATAGGTCATAACCATCTGCAACCCCAGTTCCAGTGGATCTGGTGCCCTCTTTTGATCTCCTCTGGAACTTACAAGGTACTCAGTCATACATGAGAGTAAAACACTCATAAACCTAAAGTAAATCTAAAAGTTAAGAAGTATAAATAAAATTAGAACACTTTGAGTGATAGAAGCCAAACAAATGCTGCCCCTGCTCTGCCCAAGCAAGCCATGTACTAATTACTATTTGGGTTGTGAAGAAATGTGAAGAAAATGTTNATAAGCATTTGCAGTTTCTTTCCTTATACCTTCCTGCTAAATTTATTGTTTTTTCTTTATCTTTCCTTTTATGAACAAATTTATATACCGAAGCCACATTTAATCCTGTATTTGAGGATGACCCCTGCCCACCCTCACTAGTACCCCAACCTCCACCCTCAAACCCCTTAGTCAAGGTTGAACCTAACTAACATCTCATATGTGCTGGGCAAGCACTCTTTCTCCATGTCCTTTACTTCTTGTTTTGAGACAGTTTCACTAAATTACCCACGCTGGCTTTGGACTCACTATGAAGCCCNTTCAAGGCTTGAACTTGCATCTTTCTGCCTTAACCTCTCAAGTATAGGTCTGCACCAACAGGATAATACTTTGAAAGAATCAAGTTAAATAACATCACAAGGGCTGTTAGCTCACAGAGGCTGCTCCTATTGAGGGAATCAGCCACACTTCGTGTGGTGGTTTGAATAAGGATGGCCCCCATAGGCTTTGTCACCAGGGAATAGAACTGTTTCTGAAAGGATTAGAATTAGGAGGTGTGGCATTGGTGGAGTAGGTGTGGCCTTGCTGGAGGAAGTGTGTCACCGGGGGTGGCTTTCAAGTTTCAAAAGCCCTTGTCAGTCCCAGGCTCTCTCTGTCTCTGTCTCTGTCTCTGTCTCTGTCTCTGTCTCCGTCTCTGTCTCTCTCTCTCTGCCTGAGGATCATGATGTAACTCTCCAGCACCACACCTGGTTCATGATAATGGACTAAGTAATGAAACTGTAAGCAAGCCCCTAATTAAACACTTTCTTTTATAAGAGATACCTTGGTCATGGTGGCTCTTAGAACAGTGACTAAGACAGAAAAGAACAGTGACTAAGACAGAAATGGGTACCGGAAGAGGTGTATTTCTGTGACAGGCCTAACTATGCTACTTGTTGGTGGAATGTAGACTTTGAGATTTTGGATTAGGAAAGTAGTTGAATGCTTTAAGCGAAGCTGAACGAACCATACTAGTAGAAGCATAGAAGAGAGTGGTGCTGAGAACAACGTAGATTATGACAGCCCAGCTTGATGAGTTTCAGAGGNGAAAAATATTAGTAAGTGACCTAGAGGCTGTTCTTGTGATATTTTGGGAAACAATGTGGCTGCTTTTTACCTTTGTCCTAACAATCTGTCTGAGGCTAAATTAAAGAGTTTTGGATTAATGGTGTTGGCAGAAGGGATTTCAAGACAGTCTAGTATTGACTCTGTCATGTGGTTATTAGCAATCACTCTTATGCAGACCTATAATAAAAAGGAACACACTGAACAAAGAGAAATAGAAAATGTACAATTTGAGGAGAAAGGGAGCCCCAGGAAGTATAATAGAGACAAGTCCAGTGCTCAGGNAGATAAAAGTTTAAAGAAAAGCCTGATTGATGCTAAATGGAAAAAAAGGAAGTGGTGACTGTTAGGGTCCGAGAATCACCCCACAAAAGACCACCACTCACATATGCAAAAGCAAGAGCATTTATTTCTCAAGAGGAAATTCCTGTACGCAAGNGTCAGCCACACAACAAAAGAGAAGCTCACAGCTTCTTTTATACACTGCTAGGAGAATTCCAGGGACAGTTAGTGTTGGAGTTCCTGGCCACTCCCCCAGCTAAGTGACCTCACACTCGCAGTTCAGTATCCGACCACACATGTGCAAAACAATCCCCACCTCTTCCTCCCCTCTCTTGCTTTTTCCCTCTCTCCTTGAGCACCCCTCTCTCACGCATCTCTCTCTCTCTCCCTCTCTCCTGTCCCCCCTCCACTTTCTAATAAAGCTCTAATACTGGATTTTGTCGTGCCTCGTGATTTATCTCACACGGTAACCGCAGCACTGCAAATACCTAGCAGTTAGGTTATCTCCAGCAAGCAACAGTTACATTAATTTAAACTTGGTTGGCTGTGGCATTTTTGGACACATCAGGGCATGCCCAGAGATGTACCAAAAAGAAAGAGAAGGGAGGGTGCAGGATCTGCCCTTTTCTGATTGGCCGGCCCTAGGCTGCCAAGATCAGGCAGGCTGTGAGGTTGGAGTGGGCCAGGAAAATGGCCAACTAGGGTCAGGCCCCCAGCTCCACACCCATACTCACCTAGGGCATCCTGCCTCACCGTGGCTTGAGCCGGCTCTATGCTGCTTCCTCTCTGCCCTTAGCTGCTGGGTGTCTTCTCAGTGACCTCCACCTACCTAAGCTTGCAACTTGTGAAAAAGAATTAAAGAAAAGTTTAAGCGGGAAACCATCAATAACAGAAAGCTGATGCAAATATCATTGTACAAAGGGGGCAAGTTCCAGCATCAACAAGCAGAAGAATTTGGCAGCTTCAGCCAAGTGTTTCTGGCTTTAGAGTCAAGGATACAAGAAAGGGGTTGTGGAATGTCCCTCTAAGGCTAAGGAATGTGTCAGAGATGTCCCTTCCTGGAGGCCAGGAGAGGCCATTGTGTTTATCTATGAATGTGAAACCTAGATAGTGTAGGAGAACCCAAGATGTTGCAGACACCAGGGTTATGGGATACCTGCCAAAGAGAGCTGCAGACTGGGTGTGGAAATCAAATCAAGAGAGAAAAGTATGTTGCAGTCAACAAAGCTGGAAGGAGTTGGAGATCTGAAGAGTGCTTTGGCATTTTGACATCAGACACGGAGATGCAGAATTTGGAATTTTCCCTGCTGGTTTTNGGTCTTACTTTGGTCCAGTATTTTCTCACTATGCTCCCTTTCTTCCCTTTTAGAATGGTAATGTATATTCTGTGCCNTTGTATGTTGCAAGTATGTGATAATGCTTTTTGATTTTGATTTTACAGGGGGTTACAGTTAGGAGATTGCCTATTCTCAGAAGACACTTTGGACTTTTAAACAGTGTTGAGACTGTTTATAGACTATGGGGACTTTTGAAGTTGGACTGAATGCATTTTTGTATTGTGATATGGCTAAAGCCTATGGGGGCCAGGGAGTGGAATGTGGTGTTTTGAATAAGAATAGACCCCACAGTCTCATACATTTGAATGCTTAGTCATTAGGGAGCTAGTTACTTTTCCAGCACGACACCTGCCTGCCACCATGCTCCCTGCTGCCATGTTCCCTGTCATGATAGTGGACTAAGCCTCTGAAACTGTAAGCAAGACCCAATTAAATGTTTTTAAGAGTTGCTTTGGTCATGGCAATAGAACAGTAACTAAGACACCCCATATCCCATCTAGTACCTTCCATATGTTGCTAAACTTTTAGGACGTAACAGTCCCAAGGTAGGGTGGGAAAATAGGATCAACTTCCTAAATGACTGCTCTCTCTATATCCAGTCTAGTACCTTCTCAAATCTGCTAAACTCAGAAACCCTTCTCTTTTACATTCAGATACCTCATTGCTCTAAAGCCTAGAAATGTAAGGAATTTTCTTTGTTATTCAGGTTGCTATTGTATCTCCTATTCCAGCCTCCTCCCTCACCACTGCTGTGAGTGCGTGGCATTATTAAAGGACCCTATTGCCTGAAATCAGGCTCAGTGCATCTCTCTATTGAACTTGGAAAGAATCTTCATTATTTATATTTTATTTTATTGTTATGTTTTTTGAGACAGGGGTTTCTCTGTGTAATCCTGACTGTCCTAGAATGAATCTTCATTATTTAAAACAGGATTATAATGAGATAAGAGCCATGTTGTATAAGAAGAGGAAGAGAAACCAGGGAAACAGACAAAAGGCTACATGTAGACTTCAAGCAAGGAGCGTCATTAACTGTGAACAACTTACAAATATCATTAGTTTTTGCATTTCTCTACCTATTGACCTAGTGAAGATTACTCAATTTCAATGAGTAAATTACTCATACATAATATAAATTTGTCTTAAGAGAAGGCAAACCTCGGGGCTGGAGAGATGGCTCAGTGGTTAAGAGCACTTGATGCTCTTCCAGAGGTCCTGAGCTTGGGTCCCTGCATCCATGTCTGTTGACTTCACAACCTCCTATAACTCTGACCCTAGGGGACTCCATACCTTCCTCTGACCTCAGAGGACACCTGCACACACAAAAAACATAAATCTAAAAAAAAGACACTAAATCCTTTAACCCCTTGACCTTGGATTTTTCAGCCTTTAAAACTATGAGAAAAAAAATAAGCACAATTGAAGGTCTGGGATATTTTGTTGTTTGGGGGATTTGCTTGTTGTTTTGAGACAATGTTTCTTGGGCTGGTCTTGAGTTTGCTACATATAGCAGAGGGTGACCTTGAACTCCTGATCTTCCCACCACAGTTTCCCAAATGCTGGTATTCCGGGCAAGATCCACTAGCGCAATTGCTCTATGATGTTTTAAGGCAACTGTAAAGTAACCTACCTCCATNGGTTTCCCTCCCTTACTGCTCCCCTTCCCTTCTTCCTTCTGAGATAGCATCTCACTGCATTGTCCAGGCTAGATCCTCCAATTGTGAGCCCAATGTACCTCTGGTTAGTGGCATGTGCCACCTCTGGCCTCTACTATTTTCAATCTGGCTATCATACTACATGAGTATAAAACATTAAACCTGGATTTTTATTCCCACTTCAATCTCAGTTCTAATGACCATACTTCGTAGAGTTTGGATAGCTTCATCCTTAAAATATGGTCTTGATGTCCCCCTGGATTTTACAGGGAGTTTTGTGATATGGAGACGTGAAAATACTTGGGCTGGAGATACAGCTCAGTTAATAAAATGTTTGCTGCTCAAGCATAAGGACCTACATTGATCCCCAGAACTCACCAAAAAACCCTAGAATGGTGGTACCTAATTGTAATCCCAGTTTCTAATAGGCAAGTGCCAAGCCAGAGAGCGACCCTGTCTCAAAACCCAGGGTCAGGGCTGGAGAGATGGCTCATAGTTAAAAGCTAAGCCAAGCATGATGTCTCATGCCTTTAATCCCAGCACACAGGAGGCAGAGGCAGGTAGATCTCTGTGAATTTGAGGCCAACCTGGTCTATATAGTGAGCTCCAGGACAGCCAGGACTACATAGACAGACCCTGTTTCAAAAACCAAACAACAAACAAACAACAAAAGCAAACAAAAACACTGGCTGTTTCTTCCTGGACCTGAGTTTGATTCCCAGAGCCCATATGGTAGCTAACAACAGTCTGTAACTCCAGTTCCAGGAGATTTGAGGCCCTCTTCTGGTACTGCATGCACACGGTGAACAGATACATGCAGGCCAAACATCCACATACATAAAAATAAATTTTTTGTTTAAAGAGTACATGCTGTTCTTATAGAGGATCCAAGTTTGGTTCCCAACACCCACCTAGGGTGGCTTATAACTGCCTGTAACTCTAACTTCAGGGCATCTAACACCCTCTTCTGGATTCCATTGACATATGTGTGTGCACATGTATGCATACAAAAAAATAAAAGTAAGAAAAATTACTAAAGAAAGGAAGGACAGAAGAACTAAAGGGAGGCAGGAGAAAAGGGGCTTTATTAACTGAGCAAGTTAGAAATATTGTTTGCATTTCTCTGCCTCCTGAACCTATTATTGTAGATAAGTCAACTTCAAATTACTCATTCATGATAATATTGTTTTATATATATATATANNATATATATATTATATAAATATTATATATATATATTTATTGAGATANTGCCTCACAATATACATCAGGCTGACCTGGAACTTACAGAGATCCACCTGGCTCTGATTCCCAAATGCAGGATTAAAGGTGTGTGCCACCACCCTGTCTCACCTAATTATTTTTCTAATTTTAAATGATTTCTGGGGCTTGGGAGATGGCTCAGCAGTTAAAAACACTTATTGTTCTTGCAATGACCTGGGTTCTATTCAGCACCCACATGGTAGCTCATAACCATCTGTAACTCCAATTCCAGAGAATCTGATGCCCTCTTCCGACCTCCTTAGGCACCAGGCATGCAAGTAGTGCACATACTTATGAGAAAAACACTTAAAAACATAAAATAAATATATCTTAAAGTAACATTTAAAAACTAAAAAAAAAAAAAAAAAATTTTTCTGGGGCTATCCTGACTAGATAGAAGTGATCTCATTTTTTGTTGTCATTGTTTTTGTCTTGTNTTTTTGAGACAGACTCCCATATATCCAGGCTTTCTATGTGGCTGAAAATGAACTTGAAGTTCTGATCCTCCTTATCCTACATACAACCTGAGTTCTAGGACTACAGGCATAAATCTCCATACCCAAGTGATGTAGTGCTGGGGATTGAACCCACAGCTTTGTGTATGATACCAGATGAACTATATCCCCAACCTTCTTTTTTTTATATTTGAATTACATTGTTATTCATTGGGAAGCATATATGCTGTATCATGACTTTCTAGCATTGATTTTTTCCCACACAATAAAAGATTACTTTTATTGTGTTAATGTTAACATTTTATCTGTCAATGTTTACATTATTTTGTTCCCCTATCCTGAGTGTAAATTTCTCAAAGAGTATCCTTCATGAATAGTAGATGTACATTAAATTTCTATAGAGGTATTGATTGATGAACAGATTGGAAAACATACCCACTGGGGCTGAGGTGGTAGTGGGGTTATAGCACTATAGAGCAATAATTAGCATTCATGATGCCATGGAGTTGATCACCAAGGAGACAGAAAAAGAGAGGAGAGTGGCAAGGAGGAGAGAAAAGGAGNAGGAAAGATGTGGTGGTTTGAAAGAAAATGGCCCCCAAAGGGAGTGGCTCTATTACGAGGTGTGGCCATGTTGGAGTAGGTGTAGTCTTATTGGNGGAAGTGAGTCACTGTTGGGGTGGGTTTTGAGGTCTCATATATGCTCAAGCCATGCCCACTAATACAGACCACTTCCTATTGCCTGCCTACCAAGATGTAACTCTCAGCTCCAGCACCATGTCTGCCTACATGCCACCACATCACACCATGATGATAAAGGACTACACCTCTGAAAATAAAAGCCACCCCAATTAAATGTTTTTCCTTTATAAGAGTTGCTGTGGTCATGGTATCTCTTCACAGCAATAGAAACCCTAAGTAAGCCAAAAGGAAAGAGAGGAAAGGAGAAATAAGAAGAGGGTCAGAAAGGGGATAAAAGAAGGAAAAAAATTATAGTAGCTTTCATTAATAAGTAAAGTCTATCTAGATGTGGTGGTGCATACTTGTGATCCCAGCACTGGAGAAGCCAAGACAGGAGAATCACCAAGAGTTCCAGACCAGTCTGGCCTACATAGTAAAAATTTATCTTAAAAACAGCAAAGAGAGACAGAGACAGAGACAGAGACAAAAGGATGTGTGGAGTCTAGTATATCACACTGAATATAGACAGGCACCATGGTTTGCTACAAACATTAGAATATAGTAAAAATGAAATAATCGTGGTAGTGCTGTAGCGTAGCCAAATGATGCTTGGTAACTTCTCTTTTATTACCCTTGCACTATCATCTGCACCAGCACCATGCTCCACAGAAGCCAGGCTAATCTGGTACTCAATCACCTATGGGAGTGAGGCCATCTCTGGCCCATGAGCTGTTTCCAGTAATCTTCTGAGTGTGTGTTCATGAGGAAGCCCAAGTGAGATGTTAAAAGAACCACTCAGAGAACATCACAGAATCAGGAGACTAGGGCACTGTTTGAGGATTGTCTGTCACCCACCAAGAGTCTTTGGACTAAAGACCAAAAAAGCAGAGCTGGAGAGTAGGCTCAGCAGCTAGAACACTGGATGCTCTTCCAGAGGAGCTGGGTTCAATTCCCAACACCTACCTGGTGACTTACAACCATCTGTAATCCAGTTACAGCGAATCTGATGCCCTCTTCTGGCCTCTCCAGGCACTAGGCAGGAAAGTGGTAGACAGACAGACATGGAAGCAAAACACCCATAAAAATTGAAATGTGTGTGTGTTATCTTATCTATCTATCCATCCGTCTGCCTGTCTATCTGTCTTTCTATTTATTTGAAGACCGGATGAACTATTTCTCAATGTTGATATGTTTTCTACAAACTTTATGGCCTTTTTCATAAATTACCTTGTTTTCTGGGCAAGTAATTTCTGATCACTACCAAACCATACTGTCACTTGAGGGTGATAGTGATCTAGATACTCCTAGATTGCTCTGAACAGAACTGTNGGCAATGTTAGATCACAGACACCTCTCTAGAGGGGATCAGCCACACTTTATGTCCTAAACTGCTATTGTAGTAGCCCCAAGGTATGGTGGGAGAACAGGATTAACTTCCTAAAATGTGACCTGTCCAGTCTAGTATCTTCACCAATATGTTAAATTCAGAACTCCTATAGTCTCAGAGACCTCTCCCTTCTAATGTCTATCAAAGTAAGGGACTTCCTTTGTTCTGAGTTGCTATTATATATTCCAGCTTNTCCCTCTTTGGGTGGTAGCAATAATAAAAGACCTGACTAATAGAGATCCCTCCCAATGCATTTATATTAAAAACAGGTAGTCAATGATTACTCCATTCTCAGACTAAGTAGTGGCTCCTTCCAAGAAAGTTTTGGCAATAAAGGACTCAGCAGTAAAGAATGCTTCCTGTTCTTGGAAAGGACCTAAATTCCACTCCCAGCATTTACATAGCACCTCACAGATGCCTGTAACACCAGTTCGAGGAACTCCAACTACTTCTTCTGACCTCAGCAGGCTCCTGCATACACTTGGTGCACAT
>LZPO01107963.1:261709-266709 GCA_001675575.1 Neotoma lepida | reverse complement strand
AACTCAGAGGAAACTGCAACAGAGGTGCTCTGAAATGCTGGATCATCTGGGCCATCTGTTCCCATTGGAGATTTTTCAGGCTGTCTTCCTTGATCAAATCTGATTTTTCTTAACACAGAATGAATCCACAACTTCTCATTTTCTGTGGAAATAAAAGCATAACTTCTTCTCNAAAGTTACATATCATTTGACTGAAATTTTGAAGTCAACGTGTTTTCAAAATATATAGGTTGGATTAATCCAGCAACGTTTATAATCAATGTCTCTTAGCTCCTTCCTCAGTTGTCAAACAATTCAAAAACAACACAATAACAAACAGTATCCAGACTCTCTGTATTTTCCATCTTTATGTGACTTTTTTATATTACTTTACTCCCTTTTTAAGGACTTTATTATTTTAAAACTATACATTTCTTTTTTATATCTATACCTTCTCTTTACTCTCACAAGCCTACATATATTTTTTAACACATTGTAAACTATTTGGAGGTTTATTCCATCCGAATCTGCCTTATTGTGTGTATCTACAATCCTTTTTTAATCATTGCTTTAAACTGCATTGTGGCTAGGACTAAAGCGGCAGCCTTGGCTGCTGACTCCACCCACTTCAGCTTCCCAACATGGCAGAGGTATACCTACCAACTCTAGGAAGCAGTGGATCTATGCCCCCAATAAGCAGCATGTAGCCCAGAAACGTTTTTTTTAACTAGCAAAAGCTAAATCCACCACGCAGAGTACTGTGTGGCTTGCAGACNTTTGTCTATACTAGCAAAAGCTAAATCCACCATGCAGTGCACTGCAAGGCTTGGAGACACCTTTGTGTACTGCAGCAGGAATCTGCCATGCTGTAGGTCAAGCCCACACACTGTGAACCTGCCATACTGTAGCTCAAGCCCGCATGCCACTTCGTCTCTGTATCACGGCTTGCCTGAGAGACACAACTAGGAAGCTGCTCTTGGCTCCATTTTAGAATCCTTTTTAAAAGCTTTCTCAGGTTTGGGTGGAAATTCTTTCTCCATGTTGGGCACCACTTATTAGGATCAGTCTACATGAGTCTATTTAATGGGTAATAGGGATTTATTAAGATATAAGTTGGAGAAACACACGAATACAGAACGGAGTAGACAGCTGGAGTTGTCCTCTGAACTGATTGGGTGCAAATCCACCTCTCAGGCATGTGACCTTTCTCTCTCTCCCTTTAAAAGCTCACCTACAATGGTAGGAAGCACTGCCTCCTTCGGGCCCTTATAGCCCAAGGTCATGGGCAGAGCAAATACCACTTCAGGGTGGTGTACAACAGCCTGGAACTTAAGCAGATGCAGACTCAGCCCCTGAACCTGCCACCTGGCTTCAGGATCTGGCAACGACAGAGGCCCCAAGATGAGGAAAGGTTCACATTCTGTATTGGACCTCCCTGAAGGACCACTATGGCCTGTGATGCCACCAGAGACCATGTTGGTATCTGTGGTCCATGCTGCTGCCCTAGGCTACAATGAAGTCTGAGATCCATGTGGTCATATGCTCTCTGTGCTGCTGCCTAATGCCTTTGTGATGTCTTCAGGCTTTGTTGCCTTAGGGGCACTANGCTGAGGTGACTGGCAGGCCCCCTGAGGCCATGTTGAGGCTTGTGGCCCATGCAGCCACTGAGGACCATGAGTGGGTCAACGGTCCTGATATAACCAAGGACTGTGTTGATGTCTGCAGCTGTGTTACCACCAAAGTCCATGTGAATCCCTGTGATTTGGGCTACCACCTGAAGCCATGTTTTAATATCCCAAGGGCCCAAAAGAGGTAGCCCTGCCCATCTCAGAAGAGTTGGCCCCAACCTTTGCTGCCCACAGCACTGTGGTACAGGCAGTAACAATGGCATGGGAGAGCTGGCCCCACCCTGTTCCCACTGCAGGGCTCTTCTCAATTGATGGCTTCTGGAGTAGATACAGGCAGAGAAAGATTCATCCTTCCTTAGAGGGCTGGTCACTAGGAATTTGACCATGTTCCAGTGAATACATGTACAACTCAAAATGTACTTTTTGGGGAGGACACAGGGGACATGGGAAGATTTGGAGTTCAGTGTGATTGGGGTGCATGATGTGAGATTTCCAAATAATAAAAAAATAATTAAAAAAAGAAAAAAACTTCCAAGACTTTGGTTTACAACAGTTTTGTCATAAGAACACTTACAGAACCATTCTTTTCTGAACCTTTTCCACATCTGTNTAGGCAAAGGTTGGTTAAGGTTTAAAGGAAGACAAGGAGGCAGTGTCTGTATCTAAACTAGGTATTGTGTCTCAAGCCTGAAATCACAGCATTCAGGAAGCCAAGGCAGCAGAATCATCAGTTCCAGTAGNGCCTGGGCCATATGGTAGCCTGGGTCCCACAGAGAGATCCTGTCTCAAAACACAGCACAAAAGGATGTAAAAATATATACTTAGGAATTCATCCATCATGTATTTCCTTCAATATTTCACATACCTATCAGAAAATATCCAACCAATTGGCTAACATTTACTTTATTTTATTTCTAGTCATACATCCCTATATTTAACCTATAATAAAAACATCACCTGCAGGCCAAATGAAAAATGAATGGTTAATATATAAACCATTCTACTCATTTTTTCCTACTTCAATCCTTTAAAGAGTATGAAATGGAATCTTTTTTTCCACTCTTTTTTGGGGGGTGGGGGTGGGAGGGCGGGGGAAGGTGTGAAATCCAGGGTATAATGCATAGTAGGCAAGTGCTGCTTGCAGCAAAGTGCTCTACCACTGAGCTACAGTCTCAGTTCTGTTTTTCACTTTTGTGCATAGCTAGAACCAGATTTAAGTGATCATAAACTACAACTTTAGGGAGGATGGAGGTATCACAAAAGGGTAGATTTGNGGTTTTGTGCATAACCAGAGCCCAAATAATGAAACCTACCCTGAACTCAGAATTAACACTTGAGAATCTTTATAGCAAAACATCAGCAAGAACAGCAAATTGGCCTGTTCCTTGCAGAACTATAACCCTTTNTAATTTTGTGTCTGAAGACTCCTTATTTCTCCAAGTGCGTGTTGGGGAGTGATGGGGTTCTTGTTTGAGGACCTAACTCATGGTAGAAACTGACCTGGGAAAACTGTCTAAAAATATCAGAACCCAGTCAGGTATGGTGGNTCAGACCTTTGGGGTGAGGCGGGACTTGCCATGAATTGAAAACCAGCCTAGTTTAAGAATGAGACCCTATTTAAAAACTGAAACAAACACAAAAATTAAAACAAAAAACAAAAAACCCTCCATTCACAGTTTCTTGGCTGAAGACAAAATAAGCAATTATAGACTTCCATCTACCAAATATGACTAAGTATCTGTGGATTTGATTTACTAGGTGAATCAACAAACACTTGTGTGTGTACCTGAGGAGTCAGTATACATCAAGTAAAATGATGAGCTCTCCTTCCATCAGTGGACACACTCATAAAAATGTAATATTTCAGTGGTGGAGACATTTATTTATTATTATTTTTGTGGGTAATTTTTAAAAACATTGAGTACTCAAACATGTATATCTTTCCCCTCCAACTCCTCTCATGTCCCCCCCACCCCCGACAAACTCCTCTCATCTTCATGACCTCATTTTCTTTATTACTGTTACACACACATATACACACCTCTCTATATAAATACAACCTGCTGAGTCGATTTAGTGTTGCTTATCTGTGTATGTGTTTACCGATAACCACTGGAGACTGGATGGATAATCTATCGGAGGGTCCATCCCTGGAAAAGATGGATTGTCCTGTTCTCAGCTGCTATTGTCTTCCAGTAGCTTTTCATCTAAAGGTGGGGCCTTGTGAGATTCCCATTCATGTTTGGCTGTCAATTGGCACTGGCACTGTGTAGGTCTTATTTAGGCAATTAACTGTTAAGATTTCATGGGGGCAGATCCCTGTCATATGCAGAGGACACTACTGTACACCAGACGTCCTGGTCCTCTTACTCTTACAGTCTTTCTGCCCCCTCTTTCAAAATGTTCCCTGAGCCTTAGGGTTGTTGTAGATGCATCAGCTGGAGATAGACACACCAGTCAGTTATTCTCTGCATTTTGGTTAGTTATGGATCACTGTAGTGGCCTCCATCTGCTGCAAAGCTTCTTCAAGGATGTGTGTGTGAGAAAGAGCGAGAGAGCAAGAGAGCGAGAGAATGTTATACATATTTGTGGACATATGGATAGGTGTTTAGAATGCTGTTGGGAATTATACTGGTGGGTTTAGGAGGGCAGCAGTGGTTGGTTTACAGTACTACACGACTCCAGGCCTAAAGTCCATCAGGTGGCTTCTGGTTACCCTTGAGATAGAGGTGCCACTGTTGCACCCAATCTTGCTATGCTGGTCATTGTTGTTTGCAGGCTTTACAGCTGATCAGGGGTTTTAACTGCTTTTTTTATTGGCAGCTTGCATAGCACCTTGAGATGCTATAAAAGCTAATCCTCTAGGCGGAGGCTTTCAAGTCGGTTCCCACTTAAATCCTGGTAGAGACATTTGTAGAAATAATAATAATTTCACGGCCATGTATAGTGGCAAATGCCTGCAATCTCAATTACCCAGGAGGCCTTGGCAGAATCACCAAATTCCAAGCCAGGGAGGGCCTTGTCTCAAAACTGAAAAAGGACTGGGAATGNAGCAGTGTAGTACTTTTCTGGNATATTTGTGCCCTGGGTCCAATTTCCATTTAAAAAGAAAAGATAAATTATTATTCCTTTCTTTAGGTGCTGAAAGGGAACCTAGGGCATGGTCACCACTAAGCTCACCAGATACCATCACCAGCCTGCAGGAAGAGGTACATCATCACTCATTTCTCTGTCTGTGTGTCACACTGGTCTCAAAGTCCTGATCCCCTTGCCTCAGCCATCCTTAGGTTCCCGAGTATTGATACTGAGCTAACCATACTATATAGTTATAGTACCATATACCATATAGTTCACCATACTAGGTTTTGAGGCAGCCTCCCTGTAGCTCAGGAT
>LZPO01107963.1:216877-229623 GCA_001675575.1 Neotoma lepida | reverse complement strand
TCAGGAGGCTGCCACAGGAGGATTGGGACTCCAGGGAAGTGGGGACTACATAGAAGACATTATCTACTAAAACCAGTTTTTAAAAAGATACAGCACTGATTTGCATCTTCAGTTTGGTTTTCACTGATGTGTAAAGTGTTAGGCTGCTATGAGAGGCTTTTGATTAACCCTCCGGGGTTATGGAGGTACAGCAATTAGATCCACCAACCAGGACAAAGTCANGCAGAGGTTAAGGAATTTTTTTTTCNAAATCCCACAGCTATTAAGGAGGAAGATAAGCCAAACTTCAAGTGTTGTATAGTCTAGACTTCTCAGACCTCTTCACTAGCTCCCTGTCACCTCCAGCCACCAGCTGTGAAAGTCCTTCTGACCTGGCTCACTCCACCCAATGTCTGCATTCTCTCTGCCATGCAATTTCCCCCACTCAGCACCCTCTTATGACCTACAGGTGGAAGGGAAGGGGGAAGTCATCCCAGGACTTGGCCCAGTGGATTGGGTGTCAGCTTCCAACACTGGGAGATGAGAGTTTAGTCCTCGGGCTAGCTAAAATTAGCCAAGTGGGGCCGCTGCTGGGATCTGTACACAGCAGTCCTAAGCAGAGGGGGATCTCAAGTGAGGGCAAGCAGAAGCCTGGTGTCTCCTGCACGGGACTAAAAGAGCAACTGGAANGGAGGGGTTTACACTGGCTTAGATGGCTACAGGTGTTTGCGATTTTGTTGCACTTGGAGAACCCTATAGTTAGCTCCCTTATAGCCCACTATTCCAAAGTTAGTTTGTCCCCTTGGGGTGGAGTGAGGGGCTGACAGCTCTGTGAATTGAAGACAGTTCTGCTTTTCTGGGCGCTCAGGCATTCTTCTCTCATGCCTGGTCACCTGCAGCCTTCTCACAAGCCTGAGCCGTGAGCGTTTTGAAGATGGCAAGTCTTTCCTCAGACTTGGAGCATGTCTCCCTTCCTGTCTNGAAGGACGGTCTTGAACTCCCTTTACCTGCCCGAAGAAGCTCCTCCTGGTCTCCCTCTTCCGACAAGGATCCCGGCTTACTTTCCTTTTCTCTAGCAGAGCCTGACCCCAGCCCCTTGGTTTCAGGAAACTTTCCCTTTCCAGCTTCATCCCTGGAGAAGGGGAAGGAACTGGATGACAGCGACGACTCAGCAGAACCGGAGATGCTGTGCAGCGTGGAGCACCCCAGCCAGTTCTTCGCTGAAGCGCAGAGGCTGCGGGAGCAGAAGCTGCTGCTGGATGAAGAGGTGTCAGTAGGGGGACAGGTATACGGGGTGCATCGGGTTATCTTGGCTGCAATTAGCAGCCTCTTCCAAGGCAGGCTGCTGGGAGGTGGAGGTCAGCAGCCTTGCTTCTGCCTCGACGTGACCCGGAGGGGCTGGGAGGCTGCGCTGACCTTTGCGTATGAGGGGGTGCTGGGCCCCGCCTCGCAGGGCGAAGTGCTGGCTGCTGCAGAGGCGCTGGGAGCGCCCCGGGTGAAGAACGCGGCCCAGCTGAGGCCAGAAGGGCTTGGCAAAGCCAGGGAAGATGAAGAGAAGCTCAGCCAGGCAGAGGAGCTGAGGGAGAATCTGCACAGCATTGAGCGTCTGTATCGAGAGGGCATCGGGTGCGACCTGGAGCTGGAAGCAGAGGGCTACTGCCTGCGGGGTGAGGGCCTGTAGGGCAACTGCTAAGAATGCATGTCGCAGGGTTTTGTTTATTTTGCGGTACTGGGGGTGGAACCTAAGTCCTCACTTCCACTCTACCACTGGGTCACACCCCCGGCCCCATGTAAGAGTTTCGGATCATTGCTCCGGCAAGAATGTCCTTTTTGGTACTTTTCCAGCGGCACCAAGAGATGAACATGCGCAGTTGAATTGTTTTCCTAGATGCCCGGACAAATTTGAACTCATGCATAGTTCAGNTTTTTTCCTGCCCAGTGGCTAGATTTCCAGCCAGCTGACTGGGGCTTAAAGTACAGTCCATGGCAGTAAAACAAGCAGGAAGTGAATGACTCAAACAGATTAGCCAGAGGCCCTTGACATCTACTAAGCACACAGCAAACAGAAGAGGCATTCGGTAGAAGCCCTCCAAGGTGTCCTTTCTCCTAGGTGTGACTGACTCTGGCAGCTTCCTCTAGACCAGTGGTTCTCAACCTTCTTAATGCTGCAACCCTTTAACATAGTTCCTCGTGTTGTGGTGATCCCCAACCATAAAATATTTTNGTTGCTACTCCATAACTGTAATCTTTCTACTGTTGCCGGGTGGTAATGGCCCATGCTTTTGATCCCAGCAATGGAGAGGTAGAGGCAGGCAGATCACTGAGTTCGAGGCTAGCCTGGTTTACAGAGTGAGTTCCAGAACAGCCAGGGATACATAGAGAAATCCTGTCTCAAAAAAAGCAAAACCAAACAAAAATTGCTAGAGTTATTTCGGATGCTCTTAGGCAACCCTTTTGAAAGGGTAAATCTACCAAGGGGTCGTGACCCATAGGTGTGGTGGCTCATGCCTGTGATTCCAGCACCAATGAGATTGAACAAGAAGACTGCCTAGAGTTTGGGGCCAGCCTGGGCTACATAGTGAGCTCTAGGCTGGTGTGGACTACATTTGTGAGCACCTATCTCACAAACCAAAATGAAAAAGGAAAGAAAAAACAAATCTCATAGGGCCTTGACGTACACCTGTAACCCGGAGGAGGCTAGGNNAGGAGGATTGACNTGAGTTCCGGGCCAGACTAGGCTGACTCCAAAGCATGCCCAGTCACACCGTGAGGNTCTTAGTGNAGGTTCTTCAGAAGGAAAGCTATCCCTAAAGGCTTTCTGCCTCATGGCATTAGCTGGAGGGTGATGTTTTAAAATTTCATAATTACAACATTCTCACAAAGGGTTCACAACATATTCATATTCTAACACTATGGGGAACCCCATCACTTTAAATCTTAGGGTACAGCAATGAGTAAGAGGGAGATTCCTAGTAACTGTGAACCGTTCACAATTGAGTCTCAGATACAGATGCTGGTTAGTGATATGAAACTGAGCTGGTTTAAGCTCATTCCCCAGAATGTCAGTTTTCTCAGACAACATAGAATAGGAAGCTGTAACTGATGTCTGTTGTATCTGGGAAGCACCAGGCCACTACCTACTGCTTAAAAAGATAATAGAAACATCACTATTATCGGTTGCCCTTTGAGAGGTACACATTCCACAACTGGCCAAAACAATATGGAATTCCTAAGAATCATGGGGAACACAGAGGCCTGACTAAGACTTCCTGAGACAGTTCCTAGCAGAGTGTTCCTCTTTCTTGCAAAGTATTGCAAAATACTTCAAGCACAAAGCAAAAATTAGCACAGACGTTCATCACACTGGCTTAACAATTAATATGCTATGATGTTTATGTCATCTCATTATTTCTGCTTGGCATTTTACTGAGGAATATGCATTTTAAAATAAACAAAGGAGGGGCTAGAGAGATAACTTCTGGTTAAAAGCTCTTCCTAGTCTTCCCAGCATCCACATTGGGCAGACCACAACTGTCTGGCCTCCATGAGAACCCATACTTCCATGCACCTACCCACACATAGAGACACACACATAAACATAATTGAAATAATAAAAATAAATCCTTAAAAAGGATATTTGAGCTTTTACTTTCTGTTTTATTTTTTATCTTGATAAAGAGTCTCACCAAGTTTTCCAGGTTGGTCTTGAATGCATTCTTCAGACCAGGCAGGCTTTGAACTCATGATCCCCTTGCCTCCATGTAACTGGGATTACAATGCCTTCAACACAAAGCGCAATTCTATTAAAACAAAAACTTTTCTATACTCAAAAATATATTGCATTTAGTTATTGATGTGTGTGANAGTATGTGTGTGTGTGAGCAGCAGGACATTCCAGTACTATAGTGCTTGTGGAGTCAGAGGACAGCTAGCAGGAAGTAGCCCTCTTCTTCCATGTGGGTCCTAAGGTTAGAACTCCGGTCATTGATCTTGATGAGAAGTCCCTTTGTGCACTGAGCCGTCTTGCTTGTTCCCTGTTATTTCTTTCTTTTCTTGAAGGCTTATTTGTTTTATTTTATGTGTATGTGAGTGCCTGCAACTATGTCATGTATCACATGTGTGCCTGGTGCCTACAGAGGCCAGAAGTCCCCTAGAACTGGACTTACAGGTGGTTGTGAGTTGCCAGGTTGGTGCCGGAAACCAAACCTGGGTCCTCTGCAAGAGTAGTAAGTATGCCACCATGCCTGGCATGGATACAGCCATCTTGATGGCTGTGGCTCTTGCAGCTACAGATGAAAAACCTTTATTTTGTTCACCGTGCAATGATACTTTTGTAAGTTTTACATTGCTCTGTTATTTTGNGTTCCCTATTAGCAAATGTTGTCTATAATATTCTCAACTGGATTCATTCAGACTGTTTTTCTAGCTGGGCAGTAGTGGCACACGGCTTTAATCCTAGCACTCAGGAGGCAGAGGCAGGTGAATCTCTGTGAATTTGAGACCAAATTGGTCTACAGAGCTAGTTCCAGGACAGCCAGGGCTACACAGAGAAACCTTGTCTCAAAAAAATTTTTTTTAATTGACATGGACCTAAAACACTAAAGTGTCCTCCAAACACTAACATAAGAATAATACAGAGTACTTGAAATTTTTAAAATAAAGGCTGAATACAGTAGTACATGTCAAGTCTCCATAGCAAGTTCCAGGCCAGCCAAGACTACATAATGAGACCCTGTCTCCAGAAAGAAAGANAAAGAGATAAAGATATTAAAGCAAAGTTCCCCAACTTACTATTTAGACCTATGGACTCATAATACAGGGAGGAGCAGAGAGAGGCCTGAAAGCTGCATTTTGCTTGTTTGTTTATCCATCGCGGTACTGGCGATGGAATCCAGGCTTTGCACATGCTGGACAGATGCTCCACCACTGGACTGCATCCCTAGAATGAAAGCTGCAAGCATTCCATGCTATTCCAATGTACACCATGGCTTGACCTATGGGTGATTGGATCAGTTAGAAGTTAGGCTTACAAGTTAGGATCCTAGTTAGCTGTCTTCCAACAGTCTGGGTTTCCTTTGCTTCCTCTCTACTGCAGTGCACCGAGTAGCCCTGGCTTGTGGCAGTGAGTTCTTCGGGGCCATGCTTCTGAGTGGGATGAGGGAGTCCCAAGGCACAAAGGTGTCTCTGCGTACCATCTCTTCTCAAGACCTGAGATTCCTCGTGTCTTTTGCCTANTCTGGAGTTGTGCGAGAAAGATGGCCAGGATTGCTAAGAGTCGCCCAGGCTGCGCTGCAGTACCAAAGTTCCTCCTGCCTGGATTTGTGTCAGAGAGCCTTGGCTCAAAGCCTCTGCCCTGCCCTTTGCCTGGCTTTGTTTCCTATGGTTGATGCCCCCGGTTTGGAGAAAGTCTGGGGGAAAGCCCATCATTACCTCCTCACTCATCTGCCTGCTGTGACTTTGTGCCCTACTTTCCCGTCATTACCGGCTACCTGCCTGGCTGAGCTCTTGGATAGTGATGAGCTCCATGTACAAGAAGAATTTGAGGCTTTCACTGCTGCACGGCGTTGGCTAGCTGCCAACCCGGAGACCCAGGAGTCAGAGGCCAAGGCCCTGCTACGATGTGTCCGCTTTGGCCGTATGTCTACCAGAGAGCTGAGAAAGGTTCGGGCAGCTGGGCTTCCCCCACCTCTGTCCCCCGATCTTCTGTACCAGCTGATGGTGGAAGCTGAAATTCCAGGTCAAGAGAGGTGGAGGGAGCCTGACCAAGCCCTAGTGGTGATCGGTGGGGATGGGCTTAGACCTAACATGGACCGAAGACAGCCCTCTTGCAAAGTGTGGTGGGCCCGGGCTTTCCACTGTGGCATGGGTCTGGTACGAACTGTGGAATGGTGCCGGCTGCCTGACCTGCCTGCCCCGGGGCGCTTTCGGCATGGAGCTGTGAGCCTAACAGGAAGTGAACTCTATGTGTGTGGGGGACAGGATTACTACAGCCACACCAACACTCTGGCTTCAACTCTCAGGTATCATCAGTGCAGGCCCCCATGTGGGCAAGCAAGAGAAAATACTAATCCAGCCAGCCATCGATTCCTAGGGTCACCCTTTTTGTATCTTGTCCCTTTGTGTCCAGGTGGAGCTCCAGCCAAGAAGACTGGGAGGAAATGGCACCTTTGTGCCAGGCTCGGAGCTTCTTCCCTCTGGTGGTGTTTGATGGACAACTTTATGCCCTGGGTGGACGGGACAATGGTGTTGCCCTTAATTCTGTTGAGACCTATATCCCTGAACTCAATGTCTGGAGGTAAGCAGGCAAAGGGGCATAGGGGAGAAACTAGATTTGGAACAGGAGAGTGAAGCTGGGCATAGTGGCACACACCTGTAATCCTAGCACTTCAAAGGCTAAGGTGGGAGCCTAAGCTATATAGCAAGATCTACCTCAAAATAAAATAAAATGAAATATAGTTGAACATTCTAGTTGCCTGATCTTATGTTCTGTTCTCCCTTAGGCCAGCACCAGCTCTTCCAGTACCATGCTTTGCCCACGCNGCTGCAATCCTCGAGGGCCGATTGTATGTGAGCGGTGGCTACAGTGGGACTGGCCAGTTCTTGGACTCACTGATGCTCTATGACCCCAAACTTGAGAAGCCTGAGACACTTTTGAGCCCAATGGGAGTAGCTCGGGCTAGTCATGTGATGGCTGCTCTGAGTGGGAAGTTGTATGTGGCAGGTGGGATAGGTGACACTGGGGACCTTCTGAGCTTTGAGGTCTATGAACCAAAGACTGATAGCTGGACTCATCTGGCACCCTTGCCCTCCTCCCATGTGGGGGCTGCAGGTGCTGTGCTCCAGGGGGAGCTACTAATACTGGGAGGCTATAGCCACCGTACTTACGCCATCTCCCACCTTGTCCATGCCTACTGCCCTGGTCTGGACCGCTGGCTCTGCCTGGGAACTCTGCCAAGGCCTCGGGCTGAGATGCCTGCCTGCATCTTGACATTGCCCAGTGTGCAGCACATAGCTTTGGTTCCTACTCAGCACCAAAACAAACCTGCTGGGTGAATGAGGACCAGCAGTGTGTGAGGGAGGGAGGGATAAGAATACCATCACAAAAGGGCAGAAATTATGAGAGCATAAAAAGTTGTTCATGCTTGCTTACTTTTAAAAATTATTATCATTAGGAAGGTTCTTGTTATTGTAGCTCTGGCTGGCCTTGAACTTGATGTGTAGCCTGGGCTNGTCTCAAAGTCCTGCCTCAGTCTCCTGAGTGCTAGGATTGTACGCACTACCCCACCTTGATTGACAGAGTCTCTTGTATCCCAGGCTTCCTCACAACTCCCTATGTAGTCAAGGATGACCTTGAGCTTTTAATTCTCCTTCCTCCTTCTTGAAAGAATTGGGTTCACAGGCATACATTACCATACCTGATTTGTGCTAGAGAGCAAACTCAGGACTTCCTGCATGCTAAGCAGGTACTCTACCAACTTAGCTACATCCCTAACCCTAAAGGAAGGCTTTATTCTTTTTTGTTTGCTTGTTTTGTTTTTAAATTGTTTAATATTTATTTATTTTACATATGTGAGTGTTTTGCTTGCATGTATGATGTGAACCACATGCTTATCTGGTGCCTGGTGCCTGCAGAGGCCAGAAGAGGGCAGCAGATCTTCTGGAACTGGAATTACAGATGGTTGTGAGCAGCCATTTAGGTGCTTGGAACTGAACCCTGGTCCTCTAGAAGAGCTGCAAGTGCTCTTAACCTCTGAGCCATCTCTCCAGCCCCTTCTTTTGTGTTTTGAGGCAGTCATCTCATTGTAGTACAGATGACAATACTTTATTTTTGTTAGTATCTTACTCTACACTGGACCTTGCAGCTCATAAACTGCTTTTGTATATATGATCTCTACTAAGGAAAAGGTGGTCCTGGAACTCATGGGAAATGGGCCTTGGGAGAAGGACTGGCAAATAAATACTCAGGTAAGAGAGGCAACCAGGAAGAACTCCACAAGGATTAATGAGGACTTTCTGATGAAAGAAGTACAGTTAGTTGGGAGCTAAAGATGGAGCTCATTGATAGAATGCCTACTTAGCATGGGTAAGGTTCTAGTTCAATACTCTCTGCATCAAAAAATAAATAAAACTACAAAAACCAGACTTCAGTAGTCAAAATAGAGGGACCAGGAAAGGACATAGGGACAATTGGGAAATTGATAGAGGAATGTGGAAGGAATTAAACTATCCTCCCTTTCTTGGCACTCATTTTACTCTCCCATCTCAGGATACCTAAATCCTCCCAACAATATTCTTTCTAGGGTAGTTTTGTAGACCCATCCTTAGCTCCATGGGCTGTCTGTAGAGAAGGTTCCCACTTGAGACAGAAATCCCCATGAGGTCTAGACATGGTGGTACACACTGGGAACCCTGGCATTTGAGAGGTCGGAGCAGGAGGACCAAGACTTTAGACTGTCTCAAGAGAACCAAACCCAACCAACAAAAACACCAAGAAGGGGAAGCTCCCACCAAGACTTGGACCACACAGAGACCTGAAGCTGGGGTGAGATGGGAGTATTCATGGGGGGAGGGAGGAGAAAGAGGCCAAGGAGGGAGTGTCCATGGTGGCAATTGGGAAGCATGAGGTTGAGAAGATGGGAAGAATCCACTCCAGTGTCTTTCCTTCCCTTTGATGAACTCAAGAGTCAGGACTAGAAAAAGGACAATTGTATGAGGTCCCATGGGATCAAGAGGGTAGGAGAGCATGGCAGAGAAAAGTGAAGGCCAAGAAGACTTGGGAAAGCAGTTTCTTCTTGTCAGTCCCATTCCCCTCATGTTATGTCGAACGTATTTCCCTTTATTTATTTATTTTTTGTTTACGTTTTTGTTTGTTTTAGACAAGGTTACATATAGCCTAGGCTAGTCTTGATGTATGGTGTAGTTGAGATGACCTTGAACTTCTGATCCTCCTGCTTCCAACACCAGAGTGTTGGGATTACAGATGTGGGCTGCTATGTTGAACTGTATGTTTCTGTTTAAAATAGACAAGTGATACAGTTGAAAATGAAAAAGTTTAAGTAGAATATATAAAAGAAATATTGAAGCAGAGAAGGAAGGAGGAAGTTGGGGGATGAACATTTTGCTTGTGAATGTGTTCATAAAGATGGCTGTGAATAAAGGGTTCATACTGATGAAGTCATTCTTGTCTGAATGTCTCTGCTATAAATAGCATTCAAAGTAAAAGTNCCTGTAATTTGGCTTCTGTGTCATTATTCTCTGAAACTACCCACCATTCATTGTTACCAATGGAATGTTCGATGGCCACCCTCATTTCCCCTCATCTTTCTCCAGCATCTGACTGGCTGAAAACTGAATCTCATCCTGAAACTGTCTCTTCTCTTGGCTCCAGCGGTAGCATAACCTCCTAGGTGAGCTTTTCCATCCTTCTCTAGCCCAAAGGCAGAGATNCTCCCCAAGGGGNTGTGGCTTTGTCCCATGTGACGCTGTCAGCAAGGGTTGAAAACTCAGCTTTAGGTTAGAGCATCGACAANGTCTCACCTAGATTGAAAAGCTGAACTCACCCACAGTTATTCTCTGACCTCCACACACGTGCCAGAGCACATGCACCCCCCCCAACACATGTCATGCACTCACGTAGACAATAATATGTAATTTTCAAAAGTGGAAACTGTACGGAAAGATTATTTCATAGAATTGTGGAATGGAGGGATTTTGGAGACAACATAATTCAAACATTTTGTTTTCTTTTTAAGATTGTTTGAAAATTTGAAGCATGTATATACTGTGTTTTCATCAAATCCAGCCNCCATTCCCCTCTAGGCCCTGCCATGCTCCCCCTCTTTATCCTCCCAATTTTGTGTGTTCTTATTATAATCCAANGATTCCACNTAGTGCTGCCAGTGTGGGGGTCTCTGGGACCACCAGGGCNAGNAATGATCCGAGAGAGGTGAGAAGGATCAGGTTTAGCAAGACTTAGCCCGTGCTGGTTCAAACTTCTAGAGTCTGGTTCAAACTTCTAGAGTCTGACCCTAATCACTTTATTGTAAGCATATTTAAATAAGCACAATACAATTTGGAAAAAAAGTTGAGAGGCCACCCAGGGACTCTGGGTGGGATTTAAGGCTCCTGGCCCTACCCCTTCCTGACTTCCTCTCCTTCTCCCTGATTTATCCACCTACAGTATCCTCCCTCNGGTAAGCTCTTTTCCTCCAGCTANTAGCCAGTTTGTAACAGTTGGCATCATGGCAGGGAACAACCCAGAAGCAACAGGCAGCTCCTCTTGATGGAGTCCCTCCTTGCTTTCCTGATTGGCCCAAGTTCTCCTGACCTTCCTTCCACATGGTAGAAGGAAAGAGCTGACTACTGCAGGCTGTCGTTTGATCTCCACCTGTGCACCACCATGTCCAGCTCAAGTTGTTTTTAAATTATCCTATTAAGCCCATCAATGCTTCAGTTTAAGACAGCTTTATCTTTAAGAGGGATGGATAGTTGTTTTACTCAATCTTTCCACTTTCACAGCTCTCAAACTGGTCCAGTCTGGTCTCAGGCCTTACACCCTTATGAGCGTCACCTTCAATAAATACATACATACATACATACATAAATACATAAATAAATTCCAATTCAAACAATTCAGATTGGGCATGCTCACTGATGATCATGGTTTCATGTAGTGGGTCATTATTAAAGCCCACTGAACCATGGACTTGTTTTTTGTTCTTTTCTTTTCTTTCTATTCAAGGTTAGATCTAGGTGATACCCTCTATTACTTCTACAACATTTCTTATTTTTCTTCACTGAGGTGGCTTGATTGAGAAATAGCCCCCTCAGGCTCACAGGTATCTAAACTTCATCTGTTGGAACTGTTTAAGGAAGTTTAGGAGGATGTAGCCCTTTGAGATTTTGTAGCCTCACNCTACTTCCAGTTTTCTCTCTCTGTTTCATGCTTGCAGTTGGGGATATAATGTCTCGACTTACTGCTCCAGCACCCATGCCTCCATTCTGCCATGCCTCCCCACTCCGATGGACTCTGACCTCTCTGGAACTGCAAGCCAATTGCAAATCCAAATGGATTCTCTCTTTGTTGCTCATGGTATATTATCAGAAAAGTAACTAATATACTCACTATCCAATTCTTCCCATGGGTACCAAGATTTTGGACCCTAGGGAAGGCTCTTTAGCATAACCCCTCCCCCGTAGTCTACTAGACATAAGAAACAGCAAGCCAACACCTCCATCTCATAATCCCTTTCTCACTTGTCCTGACAAATCAGAGTCTAATGTGAAGATAAGATAAATGTGTCTTTCTCGTCATAATTCCTCTCATGCATGGGCACATTCTTTCTAGGCAGATGGCTTGGCCTCAGTTGTATATCTTCTCACTCACAGCAAAAGCCATGCAACAACTACCACAGCCTGACTGCATTCCTGTCTTTCCCAGAGGTCCAATCCTTCGTCATCTCACAGAACAAACCCAGTTGATTCCCTAACCAGGTGCCCATTACCCCATATCTTCCCCGTAACGATGTGGGTTCCAGGGATCAAACTCAGGTTGTTGGTCTTGGCAACACGTGACTTTACCCTCTGAGCCAATTCATATTTTAATATATGCAAAGAACTTAACTTGCTCCTAGCAAGAACTAGTACAAATTAATGGAATGTGGCAAAGCCTGTGTTTCTAAANAGCTATGGGACATCAATAGTTCATGTGGTAGAAATAGAGAAATCCTCATAAATATCTGGGAATGGTACAGACAAATCACAGTTGGAACAATGAAAGCTTATTATAAACTCATGCCTTCTGAATAGCTTCACTATTAAAATTGGATAAAGCACAGCTTTCATACAGTNCATTATCTGAAGAACAAGATTGATTCCTGAGAGCTTATAATTTAATTACTATTTCTTCCAGATAAAGACTTTAAGATTATAGGTGAGCTTAATTTTTTTTTGTAAATAAAAGCAGAACCACGTGCAGATGTCTTCTTTTAAAAAAAAGTAAAGTTGATGGTGGTTTTACAGAAGAAATATATACTATAAATCTAAAGACAGTTGTTGGAGATGAAGGGGAAAATATTTAGACAAAACCAATGGTGTTTTCATTCTTGATTTTCTTCNTCCCTTTTTAGCTTCTTATCAGAGGTTTGTCCTTCCCAGTTCAAAGTCTATCTTCTCCAGGAAGTTGANGGAAATTCCCNAGACCTAACACACTATATATCCCTGTAGTTTATGCCTTGTAGCACCGCCCTTTGCACTTGATAGAGCTTTGTTGAATCAAAGTGGAGGAGGACAGTGAGTGGGAAATAAAACTGCTACAGCAAGCAATTTTAATAGATGTAAGGGTCTTTTCAAAAGGACTTCCCAGGCCTGCCACATGGCTCTGCTGGTAAAGGCATGCTGCTGTGTCTGACAACAGAGTTTGATCCCCAGAGCCTACCTGGTGTNAGGAGAACGGCAACTCCTGCCTGTTATCTGACCTCCACNTGTGTGCTATGAGCATGTATGCATGTGTGCANACACACAAACTAACTAGATAAAAATGTAATTAGAATGTTTAAAAGGCTTCCAGTGATTGAAAGGAAGAGATACCGTCAGCTCAGAGGTAAGTTGGTATAGGTATTATACTGATCCGATGGCCACTGAAGCTCAATGTCATTCAGCAACAATTAGGAGTATATAGGTANTAGAGAGAGGAAAACATGATGGGGAGGAAGAGATCTTAAGGGAAGGGTGGGGGAGGGAAAAAGGAAAGATAGTAGAGTACATGT
>LZPO01107963.1:177140-188584 GCA_001675575.1 Neotoma lepida | reverse complement strand
GGTTTTTGTTAGGTTCATTGCAGAGCATGGAGCCTCTCGTCTTCTGGATCATGTGGGCCAACTTGATAAAGTCTTCAAGATTCCCCCACCCCCAGGAAAGACACAGGNCCTGTCCCTCCGGCCACTGGAGGANGACCTCCCAGGCCCCTTGGGTCTTATNTCCCAGCATGGGTCAGTCAAGGTTCTGTGTCTNAGTGAACTGGGAGGGTTGCCATCAGAACCTGGAGAAATCCTGTGACTGCCATTCTGTCTGCTGAGGTGGTTCTCCTCCCCAGGCGGGGGCTTCCTGGAAACTGTCAGATTGTGAACCTATTCCTTGCTTTACTAGAAAAACAAAACAAACATAAACAACATTTGAATGCAGGGAAGGCAGCAGACTCCATGACGATATAGCCAGGGCTTAGGTAAAAGGTTTAGAACACAGGCTCTGGCTTTTCACACAGACTTTGCCAAAGGATAGCTTAGATTGGTTGTTTAATTTCTTAAAGATATAGTTAAGGNGAAGGTTAAAATTTGCCTCAAAGTATCGCGTTGATCAAATAATAACTTTGTGATAATGATTTTCTGAAGAAAGAGGCACATAAGAGAAATGGCAAGTGGGGTTGAGATTTCAGGTTTTTGCCATTGGTCCCGCAGCTAGGCTATCCTCTGGAGGCCTGGAAGGCACACTTCTGCTGACTGTCAGGGTTTATGTCAAGTGCAGAAGGCTGATTGTGCCTATGGCTGCGGATTTGAGATGGGGACTGATCCCTAGGCTGATCNCAACCCTCCCCTTCCCTCCAGGTGGCGCACCATCCGGCTTTTCATTTCATCCACTTTCCGTGACATGCATGGGGAGCGAGACTTGCTGATGAGATCTGTACTACCAGCACTGCAGGCCCGAGTGTTCCCCCACCGCATCAGTCTTCATGCTATTGACCTGCGCTGGGGTATCACCGAGGAAGAGACCCGTAGGAACAGGTACAGGGCCGCAGGAAAGAGGGGCTGGGTCCAGGATGAGAGGATGGAGTGGTGCAATCAAGTAATCAGGGTTGGNACTGCAAGAACAAATGAGGGTGAGAGCTGGGCTTTGCCTGTTAGATACCTTCAGGAACATTTCATCTTTACCTTGCCAAGTATGAGTCAGGGCCCTATCTCCTCAGTATTTTTGCCTGGATTGCTTAGAACTGCCCCCAGTGATTTCTTCCTGTCCCCACAATCATGCCTACAGACAACTGGAAGTGTGCCTTGGGGAGGTGGAGAACTCACAGCTGTTTGTTGGGATTCTGGGCTCCCGCTATGGCTATGTTCCCCCCAACTATGACCTGCCTGACCATCCTCACTTCCACTGGGTAAGACAGACAAGGTTGGAGGGGCTGGGGACGAAACAGGAGTGGGGAAAAACCAGCTTGACAGGAACGCTGCAACGATGCACCAACGGGTCCTTGAGTCTTGAAGTGAAACACAGGTAGAAGATTCTACAAGACCATGGCCTAGATGAANCAGTTCTTTTGGGAAGGAACTTTGGCCTGGGTTCTCAGAGGGCTGNGGGTTCTCAGGGGTCTGCTGAGCTTTTGGCATCAGATGGATCTGGTTCTGCCCTCCCTTTGGCCATTTGTAGGTTGTGTGGCTTCTTGGAAACAGAGTGGTCTAAATTAGCCTGAGTTTCAACACATGTTAAATAGAAACAACATCTACACTTCAAGGTTACTATTAGATAGAATTTCATTTAGCTGGGTATAGTTATGCATACCTGAGATNGGGTAGGAGGGTCANGAGTTCCAGGCCATCCTGGACAACTAAATGANAGTATCTCGGAATATAATGGAAAAGGTCAGGGAAGCTGGGCATGGTGGCTCATGCCTTTAATTCCAGCACTGGGGAGTCAGAGGCAGAAGGGTCTCTGTGAGTTTGAGGCCAGCCTTGTTTACATAGCAAGTTCCAGGCCAGCCAGAGCTACATAATGAGACCCCGTTTTACACACACACACACACACACACACACACACTTGGTCTGGGAATATAGCTAAGTGGTAGAGTACTTGCCTACCATATGTAAGGTTCTGAATTCAGTCTCTAACAGTGAAGGGAAAATGTATTTTAAAATACCCAGTACATGTCAATCATTTTGGTAATTGTTAGCTGGTAACTACATTTTACTGCCTGTGTCTGGGGTAAGGGTGATCTNNGGCATGTGAAGGTGTCCAGGGATGGGCTGACGCTTGGGATTGACCCTGCCCGTATCTTCCTCCATGTAGGCCCGGCAGTACCCCTCAGGGCGTTCTGTGACAGAAATGGAGGTGATGCAATTTCTGAATCGCAGCCAGCGCTCACAGCCCTCTGCTCAAGCTCTCATCTACTTCCGGGACCCTGGTTTCCTCAGGTACCTTCTATTGCTGCCTGGTCAAATTTTCCTCCACAAAAACCCAGACAGGTTCAGTCCTCAGCCCTCAACATCCAGTGCTGAAAGAGAAACAGGCCTCAGAGAGCGTGTTTTTGCCACCCCAAGTCAGATCTCAAGCTGATTGCAAAGTTTCAGGGAGCCAGAGCCTTATCTCCTGGTTGATTCAGGAGGCTAGTCTCTGAGTCTGGCCTCACCCCCGGGGTGTCTTTGGTGGTCAGCTCTGTGCCAGATGCCTGGAAACCTGACTTTATTTCTGAGTCAGAAGAGANTGCACATCGGGTCTCAGAACTGGAGNGATANCTACACAAACAGAAAGAAGTTACCTGTCGCAGGTGAGCTGCGGGAGGTAGAGGCACCTATCCAGGTGANGTGTGGTGAGGGGACCCAGGCCTGCTCTGACNGCCTATGTTTGCTTTGCCTACAGGTACTCCTGTGAATGGGGAGGTGTAGCAGCTGGCCGGCCCTATACTGGNGGCTTGGAGGAGTTTGGACAGTTGGTTCTCCAGGATGTGTGGAGCATGATCCAGAAGCTTTACCTGCAGGTTAGCAGGAGTGCTGATGACCGGGGAGCAAGCTTGGTAATCCTGGGTGGGAAGCAAGGTGGTGGGGGCTGGGTTTTAGGTCAGCAGGTCCTGAGGAACGTGAAAACACAATCAGAACCCTGTCACCCTCAGCCTGGGGCCCAGTTGGAGCAGCCAGCATCCATCGTGGATGATGATTTGATCCAGGCCAGCTTCCAACAGCTGAAGAACCCACCGAGTCCTGCACGGCCACGCCTTCTTCAGGATACAGTGCAGCAGCTGATGCTGCCTCATGGGAGACTGAGCCTAGTGACTGGGCAGGCAGGACAGGGAAAGACTGCCTTCCTGGTATGAGTCTCAGGCAGGAGGAAGGGCTTTGGAGTTGAGGAGGTGGGGCAGGGAGATTATGCACGTACTAGAATGTAAACATGATTTTGTTCTGCCCCATGCAGGCATCCCTTGTGTCAGCGCTGCAGGCTCCCAGTCAGCCCAACGTGCCCCCCTTAGTTTTCTTCCACTTTCCAGCAGCCCGCCCCGACCAGTGTCTTGCCCTCAACCTTCTCAGACGCCTCTGTACCTATCTGCATCGAAAACTGCAAGAGCCGAGTGCCCTCCCCGGCACTTACAGGTGGGTACCCCAAGATTAGCCAGTTCTGTTGCCCTCCCTGCTTCTCCACCTCTGACCCTGACCTCTTCACACACAGAGGCCTGGTGTGGGAACTGCAGCAGAGGCTGCTCCCCAAATCTGCTCAGTCTCTGAAACCTGGTCAGACCTTGGTCCTTATTATCGACGGGGCGGATAAGTTGGTGGGTCAGAATGGCCAGCTGACTTCAGACTGGATCCCCAAGTCCCTTCCCCGGGTAAGTGTGAGGCCAGGCTAAGAAAGGAGGAAGGTTGGAGAGGAGTTGTAGGGAGAGGGACCTCGCTAATGTTTTATTTTCCCCTCTACCTTTCTGTTCCTTTATGCAAATGTCACAGCGAGTACACCTGGTACTGAGTGTGTCTAGTGACTCAGGCCTGGGAGAGACCCTTCAGCAAAGTCAGGGTGCTTCCGTGGTGGCCTTGGGGCCTTTGATCCCGTCTTCGAGGGCTCAGCTTGTGAGAGACGAGCTAGCGCTGTATGGGAAGCGGCTGGAGGAGTCACCTTTTAACAACCAGGTTGGACCTAGACGGGGGCTGGTGGAGATGTAGGGTGAATTGGGGAGCCATGAGGGTACAGCTGCTGAGGCCACTAGCTNCCTTCCTAGGACTGCTCTTTAGATTTCTCCAGACCTCTCTGCCAGGGAAATTGTTANTGTTAGATAACTCTGATTTCTCATAAGAGCACCTAGCCTTTTTCCATGGTGAACAGTCTCCCTAGGAAGGGTGAGCAGAATTATGGCTAAGGTGGGCTAGGCTGAGCCGTGGAAGTTTTCCTGACAGGATCTGGCTGGGAAGCAGGAGGGGGGTTGTACTTTGAGATGATGTCNTGTGCCCATCCCTTAATTAGACCCTCAGAGGAGGAGACACTTGGTGCTGTAGCAGAGGCAAGCTACGGTAGGCTTCCCTAGTCCCCGTGCTGAATCCTCCAAATCTCCCCAGATGCGGCTGCTGCTGGTAAAGCAGGGTTCAGGCCTGCCACTGTACCTGCACCTCGTCACTGACTACCTGAGGCTCTTCACACTCTATGAACAGGTTGGTTGTTCCTTATCTACAAAGTGCTAACCTGNTTCCCATTGCTGTTAGCCTTCTTGGGCTCCACGCCTCATGNCTGTCTGTCTTAGTTACTTTTCTGCTGTTATGATAAGACACCCNGANACAAGCAACTTAGGAAGGAGAGGTTTTTTTGGCTTACAGTTCGAGTTTATAGTCTGTTGTCGCAGGGTTGTTATCGTGGCAGGAGCTTGGGGCAGCTGGTCACATTGCACCTGCAGTCAAGAAGCAAAGAGCTATAAATCTTTGTTCTCAGCACGTTTTTGCTTTTTAACACAGTGCAGAATATCAGCCAAGGGAATGGTGCCACCCTCTTTCCACCTCAAGTTCTCAGGACATGGTCAGACTGAAACCTGATTCTTGGCTAAAATAATCACACAAATAGGCCCTCTCCAGGTTCCTGAAAAAGTCCTTGTTGCTCTTTGGAACTTCTGGTGTCACTTTTTTTCTTACTTTCATTTTCTTTTGCTGTGATTAAACACTGACAAAGCCTACTTAAGGGTGTAAGGATTTCTTCTGGCTCACACAGGTCATGGGTAGAGTCCGTCATGGCAGGGAAGCCAAGAGGAGCTTGAGGCAGGAAGCAGAGAAGGATGAATGTGTGCTGCTGCTCAGCTTCCTTACTTTAAAACAATTATTAGATTTATTCATTTTATTTTATGTATGAGTGTCCGACCTGTATGTGTACTGTGTGTATGCTTGATGCCCGCAGAGGATCTTCTGACNAAGATCCTCTGNAACTGGAGTTACAGATGGTTGTGAACCATCATGTGGGTCTGGGAATTAACTCCCAAGTCCTCTGCCNGAGCAACNAGTGCTCTTCACTGCTGAGCTGTCCCTCCACCCCCTCAGCTTCCTTTCTAGTCCAAGATCCACCCAGGGATTGATGCCACCCACAGTGAATAGGTCTTCCCACCTCGATTAATGCAATTAAGGTCATTCCCACAGGCATGTCTAGAGGTCCATCTTTCAGGTGGTTCTAGACTCTGTCAAGTTGAAGATCAACACTAAGCATCATCTTTCATCTTTTTGCTGTCTCTGGTCACCTATTCCCTATCTTGGCTTGACTCCTCCTTTTCTCTCAACTGTTTTTCTTTCCCTTTTCATTCCTTCCCGCTGTAGTTCTTGCCACTCCATCCCCTTTCATACTTACCAAAGTCACCTCTCTGCCTCCCCCGCTGACAAAACCTGGTCTTCTTTTCCTCCNAGGTGTCTGAGAGACTGCGAACCCTGCCTGCCACTCTCCCACTGCTGCTGCAGCACATCCTGAGCACCTTGGAGCAAGAACATGGCCATGATGTCCTTCCTCGAGCTCTGGCTGCCCTTGAGGTCACGCGGAGTGGTCAGTGGTTGNGGAAGGATGGGAGGCTGAGGACTCAGCTATTGGGTAACCTTAGCTCGGGTGGGATCTTAGCCAGAGGTGCCAGGAGGGGTCNTGTGNAATNGAGANGGATTCCCTGTGTGGTTTGGGTTGTCAGAGAGTTTATGGTTTCAGGTCTGACCGTGGACCAGCTGCATGCAGTGCTGAGCACATGGTTGATTTTGCCCAAGGAGACTAAGAGCTGGGAAGAAGCAGTGGCTGTTGGTCACAGTAGAAACCCTTACCCCTTGGGTCCATTTGCCTACCTTGTCCAGAGTCTACGAAGGTAATGCTGCCCTAGCTGAGCTCCTAGCTGCCTCACTGCCTCTCCAGTTAGGACATCATGTGATTCTTCCTTCCTCCCACCCTTTCTTTGGTGTAGCCCCAACACTTGCCTCCCCGGTCCTGAATGCCTCTGGTCCAGTTTCCACTCCGCAGTGGGAATGCCAGCACACTGCTGTGCCAGCATGTTCACTGACTGGCCCTGTTTCTCCTCCCTTACTTTTCTCTCCTCTTTGCTCGAGGACAGTTTACTAGGGGAGGGCCCTGTGGAGCGCCCTGGTGCCCGTCTCTGCCTCTCTGATGGGCCCCTGAGGACAGCAGTTAAACGTCGCTATGGGAAAAGGCTGGGGCTAGAGAAGACGGCACACATCCTCATTGCAGGTGATTGCAGCCTGAATCAGCATGGGCAGGAGACTGGGGCTTGGGCCTGGATGTCAGGACCGTACAGGACCGTACACTGGCTGCTGAGTAGGTAACTGCTGTAGCTGAAGACCTTGGAGATGCTACAGGGTTAAGCCCTTCTCAATGTCTGTTCTTGCAGCTCACCTCTGGAAGACATGTGATCCTGATGCCTCAGGCACCTTCCGAAGTTGCCCTCCTGAAACTCTGAAAGATTTACCTTTCCACCTGGTTAGTCCCCACACCTCATAGATTCCCTAGTCCATGCATCTGCTTGGGCCATTCTTAGATCCCCCTCCCCTTTCTCACCAATNCCACTAGTGACATTAGCCTCCTTACAGACTCTCTACCTTCTTTGAGTTTTCCTGCTTTCCCCCTTTGTCTCAGGTCCCNGGTGTAAGTCNTGGATGCATAGGCANGCTCTAAGACTAGCCTATTCCTCCTCACCAGCTCCTTCATATCCTAATGAATCTATATGCTCTCCCCAGCTCCAGAGCGGGAACCATGATCTCCTTGCAAAATTTCTCACCAATCTCCATGTGGTAGCTGCGTATCTGGAAATGGGTCTAGTCTCTCACCTCTTGGAGGCTCATGTGCTCTATGGTGAGATAACTCATTGGATGTTTCTTTTGAGANNTGGGATACNCTGCTCAAGGGAAGGTATAAAAAAACNAGCCAAGTTTCCATTCTAGCTTGAAAATGCCACAGGTGTAGGCAAATGATTCTTAGTAGAGCCTTTGCTTAGATCTCTTCGGTAGAGTTTCTCAGTTTATCCTGGACAGTAAATTATCTAGGAAGTGTGTTAAAATTGCAGATTCTAAGGTCACAAGACTCCACTTCCCTAGGCCTGCAGTGAGACTCAAACTTTATACTTTGAATAAGTGTTTCTGATGTGAAGTTCAGAGGGTCACACTTTGAGACTTAGAATTTTAAACACACCATGTAATTTTACTTGGTGCTGAGGTTAATGGGGTCTAAGCTGGCTTCCTAATGATACTGTGCTTTTTTCTAACCCCTACTCCCTCTGTGTTGTGTGTGTGTGTGTATACATGCGCACACACACGCATGTTTGTGTGTTTGTATGTGTATGTTTGTGTGTATATATGTGTGTGCTTGTGAGTATGTATGTGTGTGAGTGTACNTGTGTTTGTGTGTATGTGCGTGCACATGTGTTTTTGTATGTGTGTGTGCTTATGTTTGTGTATGTTTGTGTGTGTGTATATATGTGTGTGTATGTGAGTGTGTACATGTGTTTGTATATGTGCTTGTGTGTTTGTGTGAGTGTGCATGTGTTTATGTAAGAGTGTGTATGTGTGTGTGTGTGTGTGTATGTGAATACCACACACAGTCACCTCTAGAGGCTAGAGTTGCTGTTGGTTGTTGTCTGCTGCTCTTCACCTTGTTCCGTTGAGGCGGGGTCTCACTGAGTCTGGAGCTCACNGGTTTTTGGTTGAGCTGATGGCCAACAAGACCCAGTGGTTCTCCTGTCTTCTCTACTCCGACCCCCGACACCAGCACTAGGCTTACAGGCGCATGTGCATCCCTGGCTTTTTATGTAGGTGCTGGGAATCTGAACTGAGGTCCTCCTGTCTGTGCAGCAAGCTCTGCCACCCACCGAGTCATCTCCTCAGCTACTCTNAATCGCTCCTCTCTTTTCAAACAGCTTCTTCAACATCTGAAGTGAACCAGAAGCCCCTGGAGGCAGATGTTGCTGTATTCCATACCTTCCTGAGACAGCAGGCTCCGCTCCTTGCCCGGTATCCTCCGCTCCTGCTCCAGCAGGCAGCCAGCCAGCCTGTAGAGTCACCTGTTTGCTGCCAGGCCCCCCTGCTCACCCAGCGATGGCACCTCCAGTCCACACTAAGATGGATGAATAAACCTCAGACCTTGAAGGACCAGCAAAGGTAAGACCCGTGACCCCAGCTCTTTGAGGCCTTTCCGAGAAAAAGAAAGGACAGACTAGAGTTGCCGTGGAGAGGGGTTCAGAATAGAACTGCAGTAGTTAATTCCCATTGGCTTTCTTTCCCTCACTTCCTCTTTCTTCCTACTTTTTTTTTTCTCCCTCTCTCTAGCTTGTCTCTGGCCATTTCCTCCCCAACTGCTGTGGCCTTATCCCCTAATGGGCAAAGAGCAGCTGTGGGCACTGCCAGTGGGACAGTTTACCTGTTGGACTTGAGAACCTGGCAGGTATGATGCAGAAGGCAGGACAGAGTGACCCTCAGGAAACCCTCACATACTGCCCCGAAGGCCTAGGCAAGCCAAGCACATCCTTAGAACCCTGGTTGATTCAGCAAGATCATTCAACTCATATCAAATTAGACATCCTGNTCAACAGCTGGGTGTGGTGGTTCACACCTGTAATCCCAGCATCTGGGCGACTGGGGCAGGAGGACTGTGAGCTCAGCGTCAGCCTGGGCTGTCTGTTCAGTTAAGGCCTGCTGGGATTGCAGAAAAAGAGGAAACTCAAGCAGCAGATGTGGCTGTGCAGCATTGNTGTCCAGTTTCCATNCAGGGCTTGCTACTTAGTGTTTTGAGGATCTNTGTGAGCTGTGTAGATAGAGGGTGGACCTTGGGTGGGAAAAGGCAGGCCTTATGGCTTGCACGAGGAGCCTCAACAAAGACGCAGAAGAGAAGGGTCCTGTAAATTGCTCTGAATGATTGCAGCAGCAGGTAATACCAGACTGGAGAGAGGAGACACAGCCAGAGCCTTTCTCTTCGTACTCACATCACCCCCTCACCCCTGTGTACATGCATTTATGTAACACCCTTCCCTAGAACCCGAAAAAATCTGGTTTGGGGCCTTGGAGTGAGGAAAGGTGACTCTGCTTTGATTATGAGGTACACTTGAACCTGTGTTTGGGCTGGGAATGTAGACAGCCAAGGACTTAAGCCCTTGTTGCCTTGGCCTCCTTTCTATGGCTGGGGCCTGGAATGGGTTGGTTATGAAGGACTGAAGGAATCACCTGAGCCACACTTCCCAAATGGCCGTTACAGGAGGAGAAGGCGCTGGTGAGTGGCTGTGATGGGATTTCCTCCTTTGCGTTCCTCTCAGACAGTGCTCTCTTCCTTACTACCTTTGATGGGCTCCTGGAGCTTTGGGACCTGCAGCATGGTTGCTGGTAAGTGGTTCCCTCATGTTTCTGAGTGAGAAGCCCTGAGAGAAAGGAGCGAGGAGGGAGCCTAATGACCAAATGACCCCAGGACCCTGACTTTGTCTTCCCGGGACAGGGTGTTCCAGGCCAGGGCCCACCAGTACCAAATCACTGGCTGCTGCCTAAGCCCAGACCGACGCCTGCTGGCCACTGTGTGTTTGGGAGGCTACCTAAAGGTAACAAAAAGTGACCCTAAACCATGAGTCAAACCTGATTGTTGCTCAACATGGCAGGACTGCTGACTGCCTATCCTAGGGAAGCTTTACTGAGGCAGGGGACTAGATAAGGTAACCCTCTGGAGCTCTGGGGCTGAAAAGTTCTGCCACTTGTTACCAGCACCCTGATTCCTCTTCTCTTTCTTCTCCAGCTGTGGGACACAGTCCGTGGACAGCTGGCCTTCCAGCACACCTGTCCTAAGTCCCTGAACTGCATTGCCTTCCACCCAGAGGGGCAGGTGGTAGCCACAGGCAACTGGGCTGGCAGCATTACCTTCTTCTGGGCAGATGGACTCAAAGTCATCAAGGTAAGAAGNTCCTGTGTAGCTCTCAGGGAGAANATGCAGGACAAGAGTGAAAGTGGAGAGTGACAGCTGTGTCCTATGTCATTTTGAGCCTGTGCTGAGAACAGGCTCTGTTGTTTCTGTTTCTCCATCCACGTCTAGGAACTAGGAACCCCAGGAGCCTCTGTCCGTACTCTAGCATTCAATGCGTCTGGGAAGTCTGTGGCTGTAGGCCGGATAGATGGGGCAGTGGAGCTGTGGGCCTGGGAAGAGGGTACCCGGCTGGCGGCCTTCCCTGCACACTGTGGCTGTGTTGCTGCTGTTCTTTTCNTGCATGCGGGAGGCCGGATCTTGACGGCTGGAGAAGATGGCAAGGTGAGCTTACACAGGGCCTGTGGCNGGTTCAGGGACAGAGTAGCAAAAGCAGGGATGTATTCAGGTGATGCTGGGGGCCTTTGTGGAGGATCCTGGGGGAGTCTGGGTGGTGAGAGAGATTTTCTGCAGTCTTCTGAAGGGAGATAACACAGGGAATGGGGACCGGGCAGCAGAGGTGAGTATCTTTAAACCCTTCTCTGGCATCCTAGGCTCAGTTATGGTCAGGATTTCTTGGCCGGCCCAGGGGTTGCTTGGGCTCTCTTCCTCTGTCTCCTGCACTCTCTGTGGCTCTCAACCCAGACGGTGACCAGGTGGCTGTTGGGTACCGAGAAGATGGCATTAAAATCTACAACATTTCTNCAGGTATCGGAGCGGGGAGTGGACGGGTTTGCACCCTTGGAAAGAAGGTACCCACTACCTCATTTTTTCCCCCAAATGTCTGCCTTTCATGTACTCTTCCATTTTCTAGGTTCCCAGGAAACTCAGTGTCAAGTGCTAAATGTGGCAGTGTCCGCACTGGTCTGGCTGAGTCCCAGTGTTTTGGTGAATGGTGCAGAAGATGGGTCCCTGCATGGCTGGATGCTCAAGGGACGCTCCCTTCATTCCCTGTGGCTGTTATCCCGACACCAGAAGCCTGTGCTTGGACTGGCCACCTCCCAGGAATTCTTGGCTTCTGCTTCAGGTACTACTGAACAATGTTATTGAATCATTTCTTTGAAATATGCTGGCGTCACACTTCAATTTATAACTGTAGTTACATCTGCTCATCAAAATCCATGCA
>LZPO01107963.1:81750-92506 GCA_001675575.1 Neotoma lepida | reverse complement strand
TTTCTCTGTATAACACAGAGAAACTCCTGGAACTCACTTTGTAGACCAAGCTGGCCTCAAACTCACAGAGATCTGCCTGATGAAGTTTCATCAATGTTCAAGGCTCATTCTAGATCAGCAGTTCTCAACCCGTGGGTCAGGGCCCCTTAGGAGGGGTCAAACAACCCTTTCACAGGGGTCACCTAAGACCATCGGAAAACAGATATTTACAGTACAATTCATGACAGTAGAAAAATTACAGTTATGAAGTAGCAACTCTAGCCAAAAGGTTTCTCTGGTCCTGCCCAGGCCCTGTGGTCGGGACCAGTCTCTCCCACCAGTGCATCTCGCAGCTGCTTGGTTCCAAATAAACACACAGAGGCTTATATTGTTTACAAACTTATGGCCTAATGGCTTAGGCTCCTCGATAGCTAGCTCTTACTTCTTAAATTAACCCATTTCCATAAATCTATACTTTGCCACGTGGCTTGTGGCCTTTCAGTACCTTTACATCTTGCTTCTTCTGGTGGCGGCTAGCAGCGTCTGCTCAGCTCTCTTTCTGCGTCACCACAACATGAGAAACTGTATTAAAGGGTCACAGTGTTAGGAAGGTTGAGAGCCACTGTATGAGAGGGTGTTGTAGGGAAGGCATAATAAGAGTACAGATAGATTTTAATAGGGTTGGTATAGATCGCTTTAAAGTTAATCCTCTTAGATAGTTTCATGTTTTGGACACAAAAAAATGTCACATACACGGGTAGGTAATAGATTGATTGTTAAAAAGGATAAGATAGTTCAAGATAAGNTTGGCTTTGGACCTGTGACATTTTAACTCCACACTTATTGGAATCTTAACAACACGATGTAGCTTGATGATTTCAAATAGATGTCGCATGGAAGTATTATATTCAATATTAAGATAGCAAACTGTGTTTTAAAGGGGCAAAGACAGCAGCAGATTGAGGAGATGGGTGCTCTAGTTCACATTAGAAGAGTTAAGTTTAAATTCTTGCAAGTGGTTTAACTAAGANGGGAGCTGAGAAAACATACCAGAAATACCTAATATGGTCTTTATCTTCTGTTTTGTTTTCTGAGTTTTCAAAACAGGGTTTCTCTGTGTAGCCCTGGCTGTCCTGGAACTCACTCTGTAGACCAGGCTGGCCTCAAACTCACAGAGACCCACCTGCCTCTACCTCCCGATTGCTGGGACTAAAGGTGTGCGCCACCTCCACCTGGCCTTTACTTGTGTTCTTATCAGAATTAGGAATAGTCAGCTTAATCATTGAGGAATAACCTAGCAAAATTTGCTGGATATAAAGAATATAAAGTGCAGGCTGTAGGGATATTAGTGACATTAAAAAATTTGATTATTGCCGGGCGGTGGTGGTGCACGCCTTTAATCCCAGCACTCGGGAGGCAGAGGCAGGTGGATCTCTGTGAGTTCGAGGCCAGCCTGGGCTACTGAGTGAGTTTCAGGAAAGGCGCCAGAGCTACACAGAGAAACCCTGTCTCGAAAAACAACAACAACAAAAATTTAATTATTAATCTAGATGATTGAAGACCATGGCCATGATGAAATTTTGTACAATGGGCCAAATTTGCAATAGATTTAAATTTTTTCCAGTGAAATAAGACCTATGACCACATATAATTTGCTCAATGGTAAAACAAACAGTATTTGGAGAAATCTAGTCTCAGGTTGTAAATGTCTCATTTACTAAAGGATTACAGCAAAATCTTTGTTTTTTTTTTAGACCAGTTTTTATGAACATTACTAAGGTTTTGTAAATGTTACCACGAGTAGACCAATATTTAAGAAAACTTTATTAAAATAGAGAATCAGGCATGAGTTTGATCTGGATGTAGCAGAATCTTGACCTCAGTAGTTATTATTAATTGTTATATAATTGTAATATAATCATCATTTACACTGTTATATCAAAATCATTTTATTTTTCACAGTATTTATTTATTTGAGACAGGTCCCCACTATGTAGCTGTGAATGGTCTAGGATGCCACTATGTAGACAAGGCTGGCCTCAAACTCATTGAAACCCACTGGCCTCTGCTTCCTGAGTGTTAGGATTTAAGGCATGTGCCACCATGCCTGCCTTATAAAAGTCTTTTAATGTAGAATTATTTTCATTTCCTTAATATTTTAATCAACTATATACTTTGTATTTTTTAATCTTTTAAAATTTAATGGCTTAATTTTGTATATAAGATTTAAAACCAATTGTACTTAAAATTAAAACTTACCAAGTCGTATTTGAAACACCAGAAAATATNTCAANTATTTAACAATTATAAATATAAGCAGAGTATAGTAATTAATTTTATCTTTCCACTTAAAATTATGCTTTATTTTTCACTAAGTGGAACTGTTACTGGACTTAGGGNTTACAACCTGTGCCCTACACCAGGCCTAGCCANCCATCCTCAATAAGCTAAGAGGCACATTGATAGTGGAAAGCCAAAAAAGATGTACTCAATGTGGCCATGTGAGGAAAAGAGATGAAGAGATCCCGTGAACCCTTCCAATCGTCTTTGGGGTTCTGAAGTGAGACTGAAGTTTCAATAAAAGGCTAAAGATAGGCACATCTAAGCAGTCAAGGAGTGGTCCTGCCCACCACTGGCCCATCGATGTCTGGGCTTCAGTTTCATGTGGTAAGGTGGTCTGACAAGTTGTGAGAACTGTGTGACTTCTCTTTCCCTCTCTGGCCCTTTCTGGTTCCTAGGGAAATTCTCATTTCTTTGGGGTCTATTGTTTTCATAGTCTTTCAGTCTGATAGTCAGATTGGAAGACACAAGTGTCTCTTTAGCATATCTTCATTTTTGCCAGGCCTGTTATAGGTGTGTACAATGCCTGCAGGGGTCAGAAGAAGGCTTCAAAATCNCCAGAACTGGAGTTACAGGCAGTTTTGAGCTGCCTTGTGGGTTCTGAGGACTGAATCTGGGTCTTCTGCAAGGGGAACGAATTCTGTGAATTCTGCTGAGCTCTCTCTCCAGACCAACATTTTTCAATTTTGAGTTAGACTGTTGGCCTGGTTATTTCTCATAGTACTAAGCAATTATCAATCTCAAATATTTACTTTAAAAAATATGACTTTGAGGCCAGGCGGTAGTGGCACTCGCCTTTAATCCCAGCACTTGGGAGGCAGAGGCAGGCAGATCCCTGAGTTCCAGGCCAGCTTGGTCTACAAAGTGAGTTCCAGGACAGCAAGAATTAAACAGAGAAACCCTGTCTTGAAAAACAAACAAACAAACAAAAATAAGTAAAAACAAAACAAATAAAATAAAATAAAATGACTAAAAAAATTTTAAGTCAGATAAGAACCTCAAATAATCTAGATTTTGAAGGGTACTATTTGTTAGGATTATGTCTTCTATAACTCCCACTGTGAAAAGGAATCTAACACAAACATCTTTGGAAACCATGGGTGGTTTTATTTATTTTTTTTGTTACCCATGAGTATTACATAAACGAAATAAAATTTTAATGCATTTTTAATTTAAAATATATTTTGAAGGAAATTTTTATCAAAATCTGTGTATATGGTCTTAATTTTTATAGCTTAATTGGCAGTTGATGGCTAATGGGGAGGAGTCACCTTTCTTTGGTGGGATAGCTTCTGCTAGGTTCCACATGCCCAAGCAGATGGCCCTACACTCATTTGTATATGAGCAGCACTAATTGGACTCAGTGGATTAAAAATCCATCCATCCATCCATCCATCCATCCATCCATCCATCCATCCATCCATCTATCCATCCACACAAACATATACACATATATACAAAGGGACATGAAGTTGGAAGGCAATGTTGTTGGGAATCTTGTTGAGAGTTGGATGGGGCACTGAGGGGTGAATATGATAAAGGTATATTGTATATGTATATGAAAACTTCAAAGAAGAGAAAANTTTTAATAGCTTAATGAAACTTTTTTCTTATAATACCAATGAACTTACATATTTATATAAACAAATAGCATTTTAAGGTTTTATGAAACTCTAGACATAAACATCATTGCAATACATTTTAAGAACTTTAGAGTACCCACACTTATAACACTCTATGTACTTACCAGGCCTTTTTATATATCATGAAAACACATTTACAGATATGAACATGTGAATTTTAATTCCAAACACCCCTCCAAAAAACACAAAATGTTAGCACACAATAAAAATGAACCAAAAAAAGTCTGAGCTGGCCATAAGTTTATTACACAGTTCTCTTTTTTTGAGGACACAAAACAATATATGAAAAAAAACTACCATAGACACAAATGATAGGGTCTATGAAATCTAGGTGCACCTGGAATACAAGCCATGTAGAAACTTCCAGCCTGTCTCCTTGAGATGTAACATGATTTCAAGCACAAAATATCACAAAGTGGAGTTTGTCATGTAGACTTAAGGCCAAGTCTTCCTAAAGATAGAAAAAGCAGAAAGAAGGGAGGTGCCTTTACTGATGAAAATGTCTTTTTAAATGTTACTTTAGACCAAAACTTTCATTCTGTTCATTGAGACTTAGACTAAATTATGTTTCCCATTTTTTTTCTAAAAGAATAAGAACAGGAAAGAAATAAAAGAAATAGATTTCCTGGTNAGGCACCATCTGCCTGCCCAGCACACGTACTATCCAATGTAAAGTTTAAAGACATAGATATATGCAGCAACTGAGATCTACATTCATGTATTCTGGCCTTAAAAGGAATAGAAGTTAGCCCCTTCCACAGAACATTCTAGAAAAGGAAGCTGTCAGAATTCCTCTTTATGGAGAGTGGAGGAGACAGGTAGGGAAAGAGAGAAGCAGAGAGCACTTCTTTAAATTTAATTTACATTTATTTTATTTTATTTTATTTTATTTTATTTTATTTTATTTTATTTTATTTTATGTGAGTGGGTGTTTTGGTGCATGTATGCTGTGGACCACTTGTGTGTTAGGTGTCCTTAGAGGCCAGAAAGGGGTGTTAGATACTCCGGGACTGGAGTTACAGATGGTTGTTAGCTGCCAGGTGGGTGCTGGGAGTTGAATCTGGGTCCTGTGAGAGAGCACCCAGTGACCTTAACTGCTAAGTCAGCCCAAGAGAGAGAACTTTTAAGATTTCAGATTGAGAGCAAGTGCTGAGGTGGTTATTCCCAGTGTATTACTTTTGGATCCAGAATGTGCTGCTATAGGATTATAATTTTCTCACTTGTCTCAGGCTTCTCTCTTGGAGGCAAGAGAGTGGCTTAGGAGTCTGGAGGATCAGTCCTTCTAATGATANCCCCCTGAAAAGCCATGGGCTGTTTCATCTGACCCAGGAACATGGTATGGCTGAGTCTAGGGGTCTCTATCTTCAGTACCAGTAGCATTTNTCAAATATTAAATGTATCTGGTTAGAAAGCAAAAACAAAACAGAAGCAAAAGAACATAGGTAAGATGTGAGTCTTTCTAACAAGACAGATGAGCTAAGTGATAAGCAACACTCATAAACAGTCCAAGATAGATCCAGGTGTGAGTCCCCCCAAGAAATGTTAGTGTCAAGGGAACAGAGATGCGGCTCCACATTGTTGTTCTTAGCAACCTGAGGAATTCCCTAGACTTTTAGAGACTTCAACTCAGGCCAAGCCAGAATTTGTGACTTCAATGATGAAAGCAATTTTAGGATAAAAGAACAGTAGTGGATTCCTACTGTGGCCTGTGGCCTCATAAGCAGTGGTTTTTGAGAAGGCTTACAGTACCAGGGATGGACATCCTCCTGTAGAGAAGGCTTCAATTAAAAAATGGTTGCTTACNCCCTAACATTCATTTCACTATTGTACCAGTGGGAACATCCTGCTTGGCAGGTCAGTATTATGGCCTGGAGGGTTCAACACTTGATAATACCNGTGATGCCTCTGTTGGCTGANTTCCTTGTCATCTTGACACAGTCTAGGGTCATTTGGGAAGAGAGAACATCAACTAAGAAAATGCCCCGGCTAGATTGGCCTGTGGGCAATCCTGTGGGGCATTTTCTTAATTAGTGATTAACATGGGATGGCTCAGTCCACTGTGGGCATTGCTACACCTGGGTAGGTGGTTCTGGGGTTGTATAAGAAAGCAGGCTGAGCAAGCTGTGTGGGCTAAGCCAGGAAACGCATTTCAATGGCCTCCCTTTCAGTTCCTGCCTCCAGGTGCCTGCCTTGAGTTTCTGCCCTGACTTCCCTTCATGGTGGAGATAGATAAACTGTATGTTGAAATAAACCCCGTTCTCCTCAAATTTCTCTTGGTCACAGTGCAATAGAAACTCTAACTAAGACAGAAATTGGTACTAGGCTATGGGGTATTGTTAAGACAGATCTGATTAATCATGTTTTTTGGGAGGATTGTGGTAGTATTTGAACTTTGGGCTGGCAAAGCCACTGAGTGCTCAGAGCTCAGTGGGCTGTTCTGTGGGAGCTTGAAAGATAANCACATTGTGAAGCATTTATCTAATGATTCTTTATCAATAAAAAATCGGGATTCAGATATTTCGGTAAGAACCTGAATGATCAGAGAAGTGGAGAAGCCACCAGTGACCTCCTATCTTCCTATCTTCCATTCCTCTGTCTAAAAAGGTTGAAATCCTCTCTCAGTCCTGACTTACTACTTCCTGTCTCCTATCTGTTCTCAGTCCTCCAAAACCTCTATGGTTAATTTTGGTNAGCTAGTGGCTAGCTCCGTCCTCTGACTCAAAGCAAACTTTATTGTCATAATGCCATCAAAATATCACACAACAACATTGAGAGCAAAGTAGATGATGAAGGCCTGACTTGTGAAGTTTTGGAGGGAAGTAAAGACTCAACTGGGGTGGTGTGTAGTGTTTTGTGTTAAGAATCTGTGGTGTCTGGTTAGCTAGAGCTGAAGAGTTGACTGTGATTAAGATGAGACCAACATCATTAAAGTAAAATCTTTGCTTTGCTGGGACAATGGATGCTGGTTATCAGGAGCTGAGAAGTTAGCACTGTATAAGAAGAGGCCTAATCTAATGCACNCACACCTTTAATCCCAGCACTCAGCAGAGGCAGATGGATCTCTGAGTTTGAGGCCAGCCTTGTCTACAAAGCAAGTTCCAAGACAGCTAGGGCTACACAGAGAAACTCTATCTAGAAAAAAAAACCCTACAAAACAAATAAAACAAAACAAAACAAAACAGAGACAAGTATCATTGAGGGAGAGCCTCCTTCTGGGAAGTGTTCCCTCAGGGTCAGCATACAGAGGCTATGGTCTTGAAGGTACAGCCTCAGTAGCAGTGAAAATCTCAGAATTAAGGGGGTCACGGAGAAAGGCTTGCACATTGTAGCAGGATCAGAGTCTCATGAGAGATTATGAGAAGCTATTGGTGAAGGTTTAGCCCAAATGCAGCAAANACTCCACCATTTTGGAGATGCCAGTACTATGGGACAACCACCAGGGATAGTAGCTAGTGTGCAGTGAAGNTGGCCTGAGTCTGTGAGACAAACTGCATGTGCTTCAGATGGCTGAGCTAGAGAAGTGGAGCTAGCTGACAAGGCCATTTGGAGCCCAGAGGATCATGAGTCCAATCTTGTTAACAGCATACAAACCTAAAATTTTAAAGCAACTATCCACTTATGAGAAATAAGATTCAGCATTTGTCTTTTGGGGCCTGGGTTCTCTCACTTAGTATAGATTTCTCTGATTCATTTATAAAAATATTTATTTTTAATTGTGTGTGTATGTGTGTGTTTGTGTGTATGTGGTGTGTGTCTGTGCTTGTAAGTGTACATGCACTCAGAGGCCAGAGGTGTTGTATATCCCTGGATTCTGAGTTATTACCACTTGTGAGCCATACAACATGGGTTCTGAGAACTGAACTCAGGGCCTCTGCAAGATCAGTATAAAAATAGTAATAAAAACAATGTGGTACTCTCACCAAAACAGACATGTAGACTAGTGGAACAAAAACAGAACATCCAAATATTAGTGTATGCAACTATACCATCTGAGAGTTGACAAAGAAGCTGTGGTGGTTTGAATGAAAATGCCTTCCGCCCCAAGGATCATAAGGAGTGGCACTATTAGGAGGTGTGGACTTGTTAGAGAAGTGTGTCACTGGGGGTGGGCTTTGAGGTTTCAAATGCTCAAGCCAGGCCCAGGGTCTTTCTCTCTCTTCCTGTTTCCTGCCAATCCAGATGTAGAACCTTTCTAGCACTATGCCTGCCTGTGTTTCACCATGCTTCCCATCTTGATAACAATGGACTAAACTTCTGAACCTGTAAGCAAGCCTCAGTTAAATGCTTTCCTTTATAAGAGTTGCCATGGTCATGGTGTCTCTTCACAGTGATAGAACACTATGACTGAAGTAAAAAAGTACACTGGAGAAAAGGCAACATCTTCAACAGATGGTGCCAGTGAAACTGGATGTCTACATGCAGAAGAATGAAATTAGATCACTATCTATCACCTTTCACAAATGCTAACTCCAAAATGGGTCAAAGATCTAAACCTGAAACCTGAACNACTGAAATCACTAGAAGAAAACATAGGCAGTACCCTACATGATATAGATATGGCAAAGTATGTTCTAAGTAATACTTCATTTTTCCTGTAATTGAGACCAATGATTGGCAAGTAGGACCTCAAAAAACTAAAATGCTTCTGCATACCTAAGGAAATAATTCAGTGAGGAGGGAGCCCACAGAATGGGAGAGAATCTTTGTCAACTAATTTTTTTTATTAATGGGATCTATCTCTCTATCTCTATAATCTATCTCTCTATCTCTATCTCTCTCTCTCTCTATCTCTCTCTCTCTCTATCTATCTATCCATCTATCTATCATCTATCTATCTATCTATCTATCTATCTATCTATCTATTCATTTATTCATCCCTTCCTCCTCTCCTTCCATTCCCTCTTCTTACCTCTCCTTTGCCCCCCTTCTGTCCACTCCTCTTCTGTTTCTGTTCAGAAAGGGACAGNCCTCCCATAGGTGTCAACAAAACATGGCACATCAAGTTCAGATAGGACTAAGCCCCTTCCCTTGTGTTAAGGCTGGGCAAGGCAACCCAGTATAGAACAGGTTCCTGGAAATCAGCCAAAACGTTCAGAACAGGCCCTGCTCCCACTGCTAGGAGTCCCATAAGTAGACCAAGCTACACAACTGTCACACATATGTACAGGGCCTAGGATAGTCCCATGTAGGCTCCCTAGCTGTCAATCTAGAGTCTGTGAGCTCCTATGAACCCAGATTAGTTGTTTCTGTGGGTTCACTTGTAATGACCTTGACCCCTCTGGCTTGTTCAATCCTTCCCACTTCTCTTCAACCAGATTCCCTGAACTCAGCCCAGGGCTTGNCTGTGGATCTCTGCAGCCATTTCCATCAGATGTCTCTGATGACAATTGGGATAGTTACCAATCTGATTACAGGAGATGGCCAGTTCAGGCTATCTATTCACTATTGCTAGGAGTCATAGCTGGGGTCATTCTTGCAGATTGATGGGAGTTTCCCTTGCATCAGGTTTCTACCTGACCCTGAAATGCAACTCCTATCAAGACATCTCTTTCATTACTCTCCCTCTCCATCAACTCCTCAACTCCCCATTCCTCAGGTTCCTATCACCACCTGCCCTGAGTTTACCCAGGAGATCTTTTCATTTCCCCTTCCTGGGGAAATCCATGTGTCCTCCTTTGGAGTCTCCTTGTTACTTAGCCTCTCTGGGGCTGTNGATTGCCTCATGGTTATCCTTTACTTACCAACTATTATTATGACATATGATTAATATCCAAAATATATAAATAAATAAAAAGTCAAGAAATAAATGGCCCAATTAAAATGGGTTATGAATTTGAACAAACTGTTTTCAAAAGAAATAAAAATGTGCAAGGTGGTGACACACACCTTTAATCCCAGGACTAANGAGGCAGAGGCTGGCAGATCTCTGAGTTCAAGGCCAGCCTGGTCTACAGAGCGAGTTCCAGGACAATCAGGGCTACACAGAGAAACTGTGTCTTAAAAAGGCCTAAAAAGAAAAAAAGGCTCGTCTCAAAAAGTGTTCATCATTCTCAGCAATTAGGGAAATGCAAATCAAAACAACTTTAAGATTTCATCTGGTCAGAATGACAAAGGTCAACAAAACAACTAACAACAAATGCTGGTGAGGATGTTGGGAAAGAGAAACATTCATTTGCTCTTGGTGAGATTACAAACTGGTCCAGTCATTCTGGAAATAAATGTTGAGAATTCTTAAACATTTAAAAATAAATCTATTATATGATCCAGCTATCCCACCCCTTGGCAGATGCCCAGAAGACTCCATATCCTGCTCCACACAGACTTGCTCAGTCATGTTCACTGCCACTCTATTCACAGTAGCCAGGAAATGAAATGACACAAATGTGGAAGAATGATAACGAAAATGTGGGAACTCATACACAATGGAAGACTATTCAGGTNCAAAGAAAATAAAGTCATGAAATTTGCAGGTAAATGGATAGAGCTAGAAAACATTATCCTGAGTGAGGTAGCCCAAATCCAGAAGGACCAACACTGCATGTTCCTTCTCATCTGTGGTTCCTATTTCTAACCTCAGATGTTAGTATATAACCTGGAGTAACAGCAGAAACCAGGGAAGTAAATAGGGACCATGGCCTGGGGTGGGTGTACTAGAGAGGGGAACAGCAGGATAGAGGTGAAATGAGTAAAGAAGTGGAAAAAATGGGGGGACTTTTACTTGGGGATGAGGGAGAGAGGTCAGCATAGAAGGAGAAGTGTAAGAAGAACTTCTAACCAGTCTTATTAATAAACAC
>LZPO01107962.1:357713-377952 GCA_001675575.1 Neotoma lepida | reverse complement strand
AAAAAAAAAAAAAGAATATCTAAAATGTGTAGGGATCCCTTGCAGCTCAACACACAGATGGAATGTGTTGGAGCTGAGTAGTAATGTGCACCTTTGAGGTCCTATGTTCAATCCCTAGCACTGAAAAAGAAAAAAAGGCAGAACACTGAATAGATGGTTCTTAAAAGAAGAAATACATATGGTCAAAAAATATGTGAAAAAATACAATGTCACTAATCAAAAGAAATGCAGAGCACAGCCATATGAGAGATCACTGCATTATCTCCTAAGATGTGTGGTGGTTTGGATGAGAATGGCCTCCATAGGTTCATATGTTTGAATACTTGGTCCCCAGCTGGTGGAACTGTTTGGGAAGGGCTAGGTATGGCCTTGTTAGAGGAAGTGTGACACTGGTGAGTGGGCTTTAAGGTTTCAAAAGCCCATGTCATTCCTAGTTAACTCTCTCCCTACCTCCTGCTTGTGGATCAGATGTAATCCCTTAGTTACTTCTCCAGTACCATGCCTGCCTGCTTGCTGCCATGCTTCCTCCCATGATGGTCATGGATTGACCCTCTAGAACTGTTAAGCAAGATCCCAATTAAATGTTTTATTTTATAAGTTGCCTTGGTGTCTCTTCAAAACAATAGAAAAGTAACTAAGTCAGATGGCTACTATCAAACAACCCAAGAAGCCTGGCATGATGGCACACACCTGTAATCCCAGCACTTGGAAGGCAAAACAGGAAGACCCTAAGTTTGAGGCAAGCCAGAGTGATATAGTAAGTTGAAGGCTAGCCTGGGCTACATATAGTAAGACTCTGCCTCAGAAAGGAACAAACAGGCAACAAATGTTGGCTAGGGTATGGAAATGGAGGACCACTATAAACTATTGGCAGAAAGGTAAATTGGTGCACCCACTATAGAAAACGATAGAAATTCTACAAAAAATTAAAAAGGTGGCTCTGGCCTTTAATCCCAGCATTGGGGAGAGAGAGACAGGTGGCTCTCTGGGAATTTGAGGCCTGCCTGGTCTACATAGTGAAGTCTATGCCAACCAGGGATACACAGTGAAATTCTATCTCAAAATAAAAATTTAAAAGTATAACTATCATTTGATCCAGCAATCCCACTTCTGGGATATCCCATATATCCAGGGGAACTGAAATCTGGATCTCAGAGGCACATTCCTATTGTCACTGTGACATGAGTCACAACATCCATGATATAAAAACAGTCTAAATGTCTGTCAATGAAGAAAGTGTGACAAGTACATATCATGAACTAGTATTGAGGGGTTTTGTTTGATTTTTTTTTTAGGGGGTCTAATGTAGTCCTAAGTTGCCTCCTGAGCTCCTGGATCTTCCTTCCTCTGCTTCCCAAGTACTGAGGGAACAGGCATTTGTCACCCTGGCTGGCATTACTGAGTTTATAAAACGAAGGAAATCCTACATTTATACTAAGGTGATGGGCCTGGAAGACATGCTATATGGAATAAGCCTGATACAAATTCCACATGGTCTCAGCTGCATGGAGACTAAAATAGTCAAACACATAGAAGCAAAGAGTAGAGTGCTTGTTCCCAAGGCCTGGAAGGAGGTGAAATGGGGAAGTAGGGACCAAACGATATAAAGTTTCACTTATACAGAGTAAGTTCTGGTGGTCTGTAAGCACCTAGAGTTAGCAACATTCTGTTGAATACATTACAATAAGGCTTATGTTACTTGCTCTTAGCACAGAGGAAAAGTGGGGGGGACAGAAGATGATGGGTAAGCTTATGACACAGATAGTGATGTCTGATGGATGGTTCCCAACACATGCTTCTCCAAACCCAGCCAGTTAGATGCATTAGATGTCCACAGACATCTGTATATATGTCTTTAAAAAAACAAAACAGGGTCTCATGTAGTCCAGGCTGGCCTCAAACTGTTGATCCTCCTGTCTCTGCCTCCCAAGTGTTGGGATTATAAGCAGCTACTACCAATTCGGGTTTACGTAGTGCTGAGGACAGAACCCTTGACTTTGTGTACCTTAGGCTCACTCTACCAACTGAGCCCCACCCCCAGTAGACTCTGTGTGTTAATTATACTTCAACAAAGCAGCTCTAAGAAAAGTTGTTCCATAACTGAGATATACGCAAGGGAGAATGACGATTATTTGTTTCCATTCTCAAGTGCAAATTCCTTCAGGATACTGAGTATCTTTTATATCGCCATAGAACCCAGTATTCCTTAAGACAAGTGCTCAGAAAGGACTCCCTGGCCAGTGAAGGGGACCTCACAGCATAAGGGAAAGTTAAGAATTTACCTCTGTCTGCCCTGGTTTCACAGTGGCATGACAAGCAATCATGAGTGAGCTATTGGGAAAGGGCCAGTGCTGGGACGCCGAGTACTGTAGGCTTTCCACTTCCAGGCCCACCTCTTCTGCGACTTCTCGCTGGACGGCCTCTTCCACACTTTCACCTGAAAGCACTCAGATTAATTCCGGACAGCCCTGGAGCAGGAAAACCGTATGTTACCTATCTGCATCATGACAGCCCGTGTGTGAAAGGAGTCTCAGTGAGGTGCTCAATGCTCAATGCGGTCCCCAGTCTCAGTTCCCAGCACTAAGACCCAGACCCTGAGTACAGCAAGTGCTCGGTTAGTGCGTTGGTTACAATGCAGGTGAGTGTACCAATGGGAGAGGTTACTGCAGCCCTTGGCCATATGACAGTGCCACTTGTCACCATCTGTAGACTTTATGCAGTAAACTAACAGAGATAACAGTATAAGGAACTGTAAGCAAGCATGGAATTCTAGTTAGCAGTGGTGTGCTGAAGACTCAGGGAGAAGTACACTAATGTCTGTAACTTGCTCATCAGAAAATAAGATGGGCTGATGGCTGGGCGGACAAATGGGTAGATGCATATGTGAGAAGAGTGTAATCATAGATTATAGAACTGAGGCAGTGGGTGTAGGGGACTCGCTGTATAATCCTTCCAGCTATGCTGCATGTTCGAAATTTTGCCTCCTTTTTTGTAGGAAAATTGTGTATGGTTCTAGGACAGTTTTCTTGACATGAGGATGAATGTTTGTGACTAGAAGCATGACGGCAACAGGACAAATGTGTCATATTTTCCACTGTCACCTGCACCTCCTCCCCTACACTCCTTACCTATATCACAGAAGCCTGCCAGGGCAGAATATAACCCTTTGGGAAAGGAGCTCTGGCGGGCGAGTAGACACCGGGCCCCATCTGTCACCAGTGTGATCACCACAGGGGCCATCTAGGAAAGGAGAATGGAAATTGAGATGCTGGCATTATGGGACCTAGAAGGCAAAGGAACAGGCAATTATGGAAGCCTTTTGAGCACATAGGCTTCCCTCCTCGTGACAGGGAGGCAGCAGCCTTCCGGGACTACTGCCCTCAATTTTCTTTTCTTCTCTTTTCATTTTACAGAGTGAATTCCAGGATAGCCAAGGCTACACAGAGACATAGAGAGGGCCCCCTTTCAAAAACCACAGAAATATTTTTTAGATTAATTAATTTTTATTTTATTTTTTGAGACAGGGTCTTTCTACACAGCCCTGGCTGTCCTGGAACTCACTGTGGAGATCAGGTTGGCCTCAAACTCACTGAGATCTGTCCACTTCTGTCTCCTAAGTGCTGACCACGATGCCTGGCTGTTTATTTTTATTTTATCTGTATGAATGTTTTGTCTGTCTGTCTGTATGTGTATCACACACATACCTGGTGCCCACAGAAGCCAGAAGTGGGTATTGGGTCCCCTGGAACTGGAGTTACAGAGGTTTGTGAGCTGCCATGTGGGTGCTGGGAATCAAACCTGGCTCTTCTGGAAGAGTAGCCAGTGCTCTTAACTGCTGAGCTGTCTCTCCAGCCCCTTTCTTTGGTTTTTGTGGGAGTATCTCAGGCAACCCAGGCTTTGCCTCCCAAGTACTGGAATTGCAAGTATGTCCTACCCCATTGTGCCCACCTGTGGGTAATAGATGATTTTATTGGAAGGACACACTCGCTTGCTGCCCGCCACGTTCTTCTTAGTCGGCTGCCCACTTTTGCTGCAGAACTGATGGCCATCGTGCCAGCGGAGAAGAGCCTGAGCCTAGAGACACAAAGCAGGGTGCAGCTTTAGAGAAAGGTGTCCAGACCAATTTGTGGGGGAATCTTTTTCTAGCTCACTTATTTCAAGAAAGTTGTTTAATTGTATTATTAATAGTGTGTGTGTGTGTGTGTGTGTGTGTGTGTGTGTGTGTGTGTCGGGATGGTATATGTGCCATGGTACATGGATGGGTCACAGGAGAACTTGGTGGAGTTGGTTCTCCCTTCCACCTTTACAGGGATCATCCCAGGTCACCAGGCTGGTATGGCAAGTACCTTTACTTGCTGAGTCATCTCACTGGTCCTAGCTCACCTACTTCAAGTGCCTTTAAAATGTAAAATAAGGAAGTGACCTGAGCATATTTTTCTAGCATCAAAAATCTAAAAGAAAGTGTATTTTATGTACTTTAATTTTTTTTATTCTTTGCAGAGCTGCAATCTACAGCTTCACACACACTAGGAAGTAATCTTCCACTGAGCTAGATCTCTAGCCTTAATGATATTTTAAAATGCACTATGAATTGCTTAAAACATAAAAATATACAGCAATATAATATACACCCATAAAATGTGACCCAGCTTCAAGAGAAAACATTTCAATTTCCATTATAATTAAACATTTCTTTCATACTTATTCTCCTCAATGAAGTTGTGATTTTGTTTTTGAAAAAATTTTGCATGTGTGTGTTTGTGTGTCTGGATGTAGGTCAGAGAACAACTTAGGGAACCGGTTCTTGTCTTCCATCTTGAAGAGGGTCTCATTGGCTCTGCTATGCAGTGTACTCTAGGCTAGTGGCCCCTGAGCCCTTCTCCTGCCCCTGCCCGAGATCCTGCCATAGGAGTACTGGGATTCCAGCGGCACACCGCAGCATCTGGCTTTTACATGGGTCCCGGGATGGAACGAACTCAGGTCAGGTTTGCTCAGGAAGCACTTCCACCCACTGTTTCCCCAACTCAAGTTGTGATTTTCTTTTTCCACCTAAAAAAGGCTTAGGGGTTTCTCTTTAATTTAGAGCAGACAGGTATGTAGATGCCGGTAATCCCAGCACCGGGGAAATGGAGACCAGAGGATCAGGAGTTCAAGACCATCCTCAGCTATATAGTAAGCTGAAGGCCAGCCTGGGCTACCTGAGATCCTGTCTTTAAAACAAACAAACAAAAAACCCAAAACATTAAAGGGTGGTATGATGACAAATGTCGTCAACTTGACAGGATTTAGAATCCCCATGGAAACAAGTCTCTGGGTACGACTGGGAAGGATTATCTGGGTAGGTTCACTGAGGTGAGAAGACCCATCCCTTATTGTGTCTAGCACCATTTCATGGGCTGGGGTCCTGGACAGAATAAAAAGGAGAAGCCAAACTGATCCTTCATCACTCTTTGCCTCCTGACTGTAGATATACTGTGACCACCGACCTCAAGCNGCTGTGACTTCCCCACCACAATGGACCGCACACTTAAGCCATCCTAAACCCTTTCTCGCTGGACTTGCTTTTGTCTGGGTTTGTTATCACAGCGGCACAGCGGCAGGAAAAGTAATCAGTACACCCAACATGTAGACGACTCTGAGTTCAATCCTAGCACCACATAAACCAGGCGTGCCAGGGCGTGCTTATTATCCTAGTAATTCAGAAATAGAGGCAGAAGGATCACAAGTTCATTGTCATCTTCAGCTACATAGCAAGTTCAAGACCAGCCTGGGGTAGATAAGATCCTGTTTCAAAAAATAAAAATTAAAAAAACAACAATAAAAATTAATAGGTGAAATCTAAAGCTGTGAGAACAAGTTATTAAAGCAATGTAAAATTATTTCTCATGTAAAAAAACAACATAATGTATACCATGCTATAGGGTTAAAGAAATATTTGCAAGGTTGGGCTGGAGAGATGGCCCAGTAGTTGAGTACATACTGCTCTTGCAGAGGACCAGAGTTCAGTTCCCAGCACCTATGACCTATAACTGGAGGTTCACAACCACTTGTAACTCCAGCTCCAGCAGAGCTGGTGCTCCCTTCTGGCCTCTGCAGACATCTACACTCATATGCACAACCTACACTCAGGCAAACATGCACATACAATTAAAAATAAAATCTTTAAAAACATTCATGAGAAACATTATATAAAAACATATATATTAATAGATAATAATATTTGTTAAAAAAGAGATCCTGTTGCCATGCTCTTAGCAGGTAAATCNTCACAGCAGCTCTGCGAAAGCCAAACAAGGAAGAGTGAACAATCTTCACAGTACACTGTCCTCTGCCAACATGCAGGAAGGTCTGTGATCTGTGAGAATCTGTGTCTCACCCCAGTGTCGGATGCACATGTGTGTTTGCCTGTACACACAGCTCTATTATACTTCCTACGGAACTGAGAAACCAGAACTACCGTGAACAGCAAGGAGGAATCCATCGAGTTCAGCTGAAAAACAGCCTGCCTCAGTGTGGTGAAAGAACCTCTGAGCTCTGCCTCCATTTCAGATTTTGGCAAGGGGGCTAGAAAATTAGAAAAGAGAATGCAATTACACAGATGTCCAGCTTTGCCTCTGCCAAGTCCATCCTGCCAGAGCTCTGCTTCCCAAACTAGGGATCTGGGAAATGACACAGGTTCCCAAGCTTCTACCTGGAGAGAGAGAGAGAGACAGAGACAGAGACAGAGACAGAGACAGAGACAGAGAGAGAATGTGTGCTCATGCACAAGGCTGTGTGTTACCATGGAATAGCTGCTCTGGGTTCCCAAACTTGAATTTTGGAAGATTTAAAAAAAAATTAAACAGGTACCAAATGATTCTTAGGTTAGTTTGGGAAATGGTAGAGCACAGTATTTCTCACGATCCTCTTTAGAGCGGTCAGGATCAGCAATACCAGTCTTTGGAAAACATAAAATGGGATGTCCAAGCTCATTCCATCTCAATTACACTTTTACACCAGACACTGAAGAGAGAAGGAAAGCATGGCAGGATCCAAACTGACTCTAAAGTGCAGAGTGGAGGACCCAGAACTACTCCAAGGAAACATTCTTATAAAAAATGATGCCATGGTTTTGTTCGGTTTTGAGACAGAATGTTGTGTAGCCAGGCTGGCCTCATACTCTGTGTAGGTGATGATCTTTAATTCCTCAAGCACTGAGATAACTAGCATGTACCACCATGCCAAGCGTTTGCTCTGTTTTTTTTAAGAGCTCCCCACCCCCTCACTCCCCCCAAAAACCTCACTACGTAGGCTAAGCTGGCCTAGAACTCAAAATTCTTTGGCCTCAGCCTCCCCCAAGTGCTGGGATTACATGCTGCCACATCCAGTTTTGAAGACATGAATTTTAAAACACTTATTAAATAGTTAAGATATAAAATGTATAAATGTATGGGGAATAATATAATAAGCAAGTATGTTCCTACCACTTGGACAAACATCATTACAATCCCTTGACTTTCAGCCAGGTGAGGTAGTGCATGCCTGTTATCCCAGCACATGGGAGGCTGAGGCAGAAGGACTGAATTTGAGGCCAGTCTGGGCTATATAGCAAGTTCCAGGCTATCTAAGGCCTCGTAGCAAGTCCTTCCTTACTCTCTTTTCAGTGATAATAGTAGATAATAGTGTTTTTTATATCCTTATTTAAAGAGAAAACTGATAATGTTTTTGTATGTGTAAAATTTTTTTTGAAATGGTATCATTAAACCCTACAGCTGAGAGTGGCAGGGGTACCTATTAGGAAAAGGGGTACACACCGTGGATGGAAGATGTGCTCTTCAGACCCAGATCCAAAGCAAACCATGCTTCATGCTGGTTGGAACATCCAATCAGCACTGAATCTTCTATTCTTTGTGAATCCTGTCCAAACTTACCCAGCAGCTCTTCCAACTCTAAATAACAAAAAAGAAGAGGGAGAGAAAAAATGAGACACGGATTTTAGTCACATCACCACAGCCATGTGAGAACCACAGGAAGTAATTCTACTTAGAGTACACAGTTACTACCTCAGGATCGGCTAGGGTCTGTTACAGAATATCTCTTACATACCAAAATTCGGGAATGCTCAAATCTCTTATATAAAATAAGGTAGTATTTGTCAATACTTTAAATAGCTCTTGGTTGCTTAAAATATCAAATAACAATGCAACTATATACACAACTGTTTTACACTGTTGTTTAGGGAATACTGACAATGAACACCTGACCATGTTTAGTTTATCTTAGATGTTTTTTATTGGTATTTACCCTCAATTTGATGGTTGCAGGATTTTTTTTTTTTCTGCTACTGGGATTGAATCTAGGAACCTCATTGTGGAGGTCTGAATAAGAATGGTCCTTGTAGGCTCCTATGTTTGATACTTGGTCCCAGTTGGTAGAACCATTTGGGAAGGATTAGGAGGTGTGGTCTTGTTGGAGGAGGTGTGTTACTGAAGGGGAGGGTGTGGGGTAGGGCTTCAAAAGCCCATGCTGTTTCCAGTGTGTTCTCTGCCTCTGGTTTCAAGTTCTAAGCTCTCAGCTACTGCTCCAGCGCCATGCCTCCCTGCCATGATGCTCTCATCTGTTGTAGAATATTATTTTAAGATGTGTTACACTTGTTTGTGCTGTGAAACATTTGCTTTAATGATACAAAGATGTGATGCAAATCTTGAACTATGTAAACTGAAATTCTCTGAGGCTAGAAATCACTAGCCTAAGGCAAGGCTGGAAAACCCTTCTCTGTTAACGAGATACCAAGTATTTTAGAGTTTATAATACAGTCTGTGGCGACTAGTCAATTGCCATTGTAGCATAAAAGCAGCTGGACACATTATGTGAAGGAATGAATGTGGCTGTGTTACAATACAATTTCATTTTCAAAATGGGCAATGGCCCATCCCATTTGGACAGCGGCTTCATGGACCTCTGTTTAAGGCACTCATGGTTCATATCACCATCAAGAACATCTAACTAGCAATTCAAGTTCATACAATGAATTATTAGTTAGTAGAAACAGTATGTAAGCTTGAGTCTCAAGAGCTGTTTGAAAAATCTGAACTCATTTAAAATGGAAGGATATTTTTGGAGTTTCAGTGTAACCTGAATTTCATCTAGTGGCCAAAGCCTCGTCTACTCCACTGGTGTACTTTGATCTTACCTGCTCGGCTAAGCCGAGGGACCAGATATCGATGTCCTGAAGCCTGTAGCAAAGGAGCCAGGTCATGAAAGAGGTAAAACACTCCAGTTTGCTGAGCTTTCCTGCAGGCCTCATCATCTTCCTTCAATTCAAATAAATATCTGCATTTGGGAAATGAGCCATTGAAAGACCAGACTTAGGCTAGTGAGATGACCAACCCTGACAACCTGAGTTCAATCTCCAGAACCCTCATGATAGAAGGAGAGAGCCAACTCCCTCAAGTTATCCTCTGACCTCCACACACCTGCCGTGACATATACAGATACAGCCCAAGTTCAGTAAACAAGCAAACACAAATAAACCACACTTGGTTTGTCTACCATTCATTTGGGAGAATTCTTAGCTCTCCTGCACTGTATGTACGAATGTACGTACATATGTACGTATGTACGTATGTATGTATATATGTATACGGTACTGGAGCCTGAACTCAGGGACATGGACATGCTAGGCAAGTTCTCCAACACTGAGCTATATGTTCAATTCTCTTCTCACCTTTTATCACTAAGTTGCTCTGGCTGGTCTTGAACTCACTCTGTAGTCCAGCAAGGCCATGAATATAATCCTCCTGCCTTGGCTTCTAGAGTAGCTGTGATTACAGGTCTGTGCCATCATGCCAAGCTCCATTCACTTATTTTCATCCCAGTTTGCTCCAAAGTTGAGGTGGCAACAGGCAACTGTGCACTCTGGTCTGCATACTGCTGCTCCCGTCCACCCCTCTGTGTGCCACTGCACCGTTTGTTCATTGTCTGTGTCCAGAAAGACGGGTTTCTTTAAGGTCTGCTAGTCTCGGATTTTCATCTCAGTAACTAGCATACGAAATGTCTTAGTTCAAACGGTATTTATTGACTTGAACTTCAAGGGTAATAAAACTTACTGAACTAAACCTTAAGGAACTTTGCCAGCTTTACACAGTGAGGCAAGAATTTGCAGGCAGTGGACGAACAAGAAGAGGAGGACAGATGGGAGCAGGCGGAGCAGGCTGCATTTACTGTGCGGACAGCAAACACTGCACCTTTAGGAATTCTCATTCAATCTAGGGAAGACAGGCACAGGTGACAAGCAGTGCACCCTTGTTTCAGACATGAACTCCTTTGGCTCCTGAAGTGTACCAGAGGGACCACTGGTAAAGTCTATTCTTGACCTAACTCATAGTGATAATATTTTCAGTAGCCAAAATAAAAATGTGGATTAAGAAAACTTACTGGACCAGGCATAGTGGTGGCACATGCCTTTAATGCCAGTACTCAGTAGGCAGAGGTGGTGGATCTCTGCGAGTTCCACGGCAATGAGGACTATGTAGAGACCCTGTCACAAAAAAAAAAAAAAAAAAAAAAAAAAGAAAACTTACTGGTTTCTCAAAAAGAAACAATAATAAAGCGAGTTCTAGGCTTTTCTAGTACCTTCATTTAGGGTGCCTAGAGTCTGGCCACAAGCTTTACAAATTGAATTAGAGTCCTTAAGATTCAGTGGTGGGGCTGCAGAGATGGCTTAGAGGTTAAGAGCACTGGCTGCTCTTCCAGAGGTCCTGAGTTCAATTCCCAGCAACCACAGGATGGTTCACAACCATCTATAATGAGGTCTGGTGCCCTTTCCTGGCATGTTTGCAGAACACTGTGCACATAATAAATAAATCAAAATCTTAAAAAAAAAAAAGATTCATTGGTGACTAAATGAGCATTCTCTTGGGGGCTTAAATATTAACCATTTTTGCCTGTTAAAACCCCAAAACCAAACTAGGGGTGTATCTCAGTGTTAGAGTGCTTGTCTGGCATGTGAAAGGCCCTGGCTTTGAGCCCCATATGGAAGAACAAAAAAAGTAAATCCTAAAACAGACTCTCAAGTATATGCCATATTTTGACAAGTCAGTGGGAAATGTTTTACAGGTGTTTTCTGTAAGATACGGGAACATCTGTCAAAGCATCAGGCAGCATCAGCACATTATGAAAACAGCAGAACAAACACCACAGTAGCCATGCTAGGGGCCTCACCCGCTGGTGAAGAGGACTTACAAAGAGAAACTTGATCTTTAAGACTTGTGATTTTTTAAACTCATTTTAGGTGACTGTAGCCTCCTGGGTAAAGAGTCACATATGTCAAAGGAGAGACAAGTGCCACTCCAAAGTGACCAAACACAAATAATAGAAACACTACTGCTTTCTAAGAGAGTAGACAAAGAGAGTGGGACAGGCTTTGCTTTGCCCCAATGATCCTTAAAAACAAAACACTGATGTGAAGGTCTTCAATCAATGACGTCAATAGACCTGGTGAGATCCAAAAGCAGCTTTTTTAAAGCTTTATCTGATTTTTCTTAAAGGAATAAAAAAAGTCATTCTTTAAGAAAATATTAATATATATATTGGTTTTTCAAGACAGGGTTTCTTTGTGTACCCTCCGTTGTGCCAGAACTAGCTCTATAGACCAGGCTGGCTTTGAACTCACAGAGATCCACCTGCCTCTGCCTCCTCCTGAGTGCTAGGATTAAAAGCATGCACCCCCACCACCAAGCTAATTATAGTTTATTTTTTTTATGTTCATTGGTGTTTTACCTGCATGCATGTCTGTGTGGGGGTGTCAGATCCCCTGGAACTGGAGTTACAGACAGCTGTGAGCTGCTGTGTGGGTGCTGGGAATCGAACCTGGGTCCTCTGGAAGAGCAGCCAGCGCTCTTAACTACTGAGCCATCTCCTCAGTCCCAATTATTTTTTTTCAAAAAGGGAAACCTTCAATAATCCCACTAATCAGAGAAAATTCCTATTTGGAATTTTGGAATAATCTAAATAGTATTGTGTATCAACATACATTGAAAGAAATATAGGTATACACAGAATAATATGTGAGTGGACATAGAATCAATCATAACTACTGATTTGTAGCCTTTTTGTTTGTTTGCTTGTTTTGTTTTTCAATACAAGGTTTCTCTATGTACCCCTGGCTGTCCCTGGAACTCTCTCTGTAGACCAGGCTGGCCTCGAAAGATCTGCCTGCCTCTGCCTCCCAAGTGCTGGGATTAAAGGCATGTGCCACTACTGCCTGGCCATTTGTAGCCTTTTGTTGTTGCTATTATTTCTTTAAAGATTTATCTATTTTTGTATATGTGAATGTGTGTTTTACCTGCACGTATGTGTGTATCATGTGTATGCCTGGCGCCTCTGGAACCAGAAGAGGGTGTATGATCCCTTGGAACTGGAGTTAAAGAGGGTTGTGAGCTGCCATGCAGATGCTGGGAACCAAATCTGGGCCTTCTACAGGAGCAGCAGGTGCTCTTCACTGCTGAGCCTTTGCTATTGGTAGCTTGGAGGGCCAGCCTCCAGCTACCACCAGAGTAATGCAAAAAAATCCACGAAGGCGGCTAGGGCTTAGGAAAAATTCTTATCTACCTGAGGGCTAGACTTTTTCTATCTGAGGGTATTTAGAAATCAGTTTATATCTATCTGAGGGGTAAAATAAGGAAACACATGCTTTCTGATGGTAACTTACTCTTTTACTTCATCTAGATAAATCTTTCTCTGGTTTTCTCTGTCTCNNCNNANNTACATTTCACACTGTTACAGTCTCCATTCAGCCAAGTTACATTTCACACTGTTACAGTCTCCCTAAATTCTCCACACAGCCACATACCTCCTTTGCACAGTTACATCTACACATTTCTTCTATCTACTCTATTACATTTCCTCACATATTATTACATCATTTATTCACTCTTTACTCATTCATTCTCTCATTCATTCACTCTCTCATCTTACTCTCACATTTCTTCTCTGCCTAACTTTGGACAATAATACATTACATTTCTCTCTGCCCACTCAGCTACATCCCTCACTCGGCATGGACACCCACACACACTCACACTCACTCTTAGCCTCTGCTCAGCTCTTACACCATTCCTTCACATTGCTCACTCTCTCCCCTTAGCCAAACTGTGCACAATATATGTTACATTTTCAGGGTCCAACCCACACTCATAAGACAAGATAAGTCATGTAGTTTCTCTTAGGCTAGTAATGTCACATTGACCCATGAATGTAGCTCTAAGTTGGTGAGGAATCTCAGACAGTAAACAATTGGCTGAAACTTGGGCAGTCAGGGTATGTGCAGAAAGAGAACTACTGCAAGGAGCTATGTCTCAACGTAAACAGTCTGGCCTTGATTTAGCCATAAACAACACCTGGGAATTAGTCTTTGTGTATTTTCTACAGGGGCAGCTTAGTCTGTTTTGAATTTGTTCTGAAGTCTAAAATTAGCTGTCTTTGAGACTGAGAATACTGTTACTTTCCTGTGTCAGTAAAGAAGAATATTCTGGTATTATATCTAAATGTGTGCTCAATAAGTATAAAACACACCACCAAAGGCCTTGGAAGGAACCCTACAGCTGTTCTTATTAGAGGCACAGCAGTGGCACCTGAGGAAGTTACAGTCAGAAAACAACCAGTCATTCATGGTCAGTAACCCCACGGCTTTGCCGAGTGGGGCCCCCAACAGGGAATCATGGGTCTGGTGGGTCAGCTTGTTAAACACTGGTTGTCACTGCTGTGCACCCCCACGGCCCCCTGCACTTTGCTCCAGCCTTTTTTTTTCTTCTCCCTGTTCTCCCTTCCACTGAAATGTATTTCTTTTGAGAGAAGTAGGGTCTTGGAGTTACCCTTGCTGTTTCAGGAAACAAAAATATACTATTCAATATAATTTAACTGTGTTTGTTAAAAATCACACTAAACAGTATCCTTTAACATCTTCCTTCCTGTTCCTTTATCCAACAATATTTCAGTGCCTGTTATGTGGGAAGCACTGTTTCATGAAACAAGATACCACCGAGCAAAGTCAAAGTCTTAGCTGGGTGTGGTGACACACACAGGCAGTCCCAGCACTTGGGAGGCTGGAGCAGAAGAACAAGTGGTCAAAGCTATCCTGGACTATATAGTAAGATGCCACCTCAAAAAAACCAATAGGGGATGTGGAGATGACCCAGCCATGAAGACCTGAGTTTGGATCTGTAACACCCCCAAAAGCTGGGCAGTGCTCTATAATCCCAGCGCCAGGGAGGGAGAGACAAGAGGATCCCTGGGGCTTGCTGGCCAGCTAATCAGTGACCTCTAGGTTCAGTGAGAGACCCCATCTCAAAAAATAAGGCTGTGGACTAAAGAGATGGCTCTGTAGTTAAGAGCACTGGCTGCTCTTCCAGAGGACCTGAGTTCAGTTCACAACACCCACGTGGCAGCTAACAACCATCTACATACACAGTTCCAGAGGATCTGACACTCTCCTCTGGCTTCAGTGGACATTGCAGACACATAGTACACAAACAGACCAAATATGCAGACCAAATACCCATATACATAAAACTTNAAAAAAAGATAGTGAGGTAGAAGAGTGATTGAGGAAGACATCTGGTCAACCTCTGCCTCCATCTGCATATACACACCCATGTACATTCACCTTTCTCCACAAGTGTAGTCATAAATATGTACACACACCGGGCGGTGGTGGCGCACGCCTTTAATCCCAGCACTCGGGAGGCAGAGGCAGGCGGATCTCGTGAGTTCAAGGCCAGCCTGGGCTACCGAGTGAGTTCCAGGAAAGGCGCAAACAGAGAAACCCTGTCTCGAAAAAAAAAAAAATATGTACACACGTGAAAAAAAATTGCCAGTCCCTGCCTCCAAACAAAAACAACAACAACAAGAAGATCAATTCTTCCTCCTCCTCCTTCTTGATAGACTTTCATAATGAGGTAACCAAGGCTGACCTCAAATTCTCTATGTAGATGAGGATCTTGAATTCCTGGTCCTCCTGTCTCCACCATTTACATGCTGGGATTTCAGGTGTGCATCACCACTCTTGGCCAAAAGGACAATGCCTTATTTGAGTAGAACTTATAGTCAAGAGTATGAAACATTTTCAGTGTTGGAAATTTATTATTAAATGGCTTTCAACTGTAAATAATTTATAGTGGACATTATTATGAGTAATTTTACCTCAAACATTTAATTCTTAATAGGGGATTTTTAAGAGTTTAGAGTTTAGTATTTAATAGGCCCAAAATAATCAGGTTGATCAGAACTCACCTCGTCTTAGTGACATAAGTTGACAGCAGCCTATAGCACCAAAAAGATTTCCTCCTGCAAACTGTTCCACAATACAGAGACATTGTTGGGCTCCTAGAGAAAAACGGAGGTTTGTTTGTTTTGTTTTTAGGGTCACAGTATGCACTTTAAAGTAATAAATCAACAGGAGAGTTATAGTTTAAGCCAGGACAGAATCACTTTGCAATATCAGGGAAAAACAAATAACAAACCCCAAACAACAAACCCCAAAACTCATGTGAACAGGCCTTGACACTGTTTTTTTGTCTGTCTGTCTGTTGTTTTTTGTTTTTAAGATAGGGCCTCACTATGTAGCCTTGGCTGGCCTCAGACTCACAGAGATCTGTCTGCCTCTACCTCCTGAGTGCTGGGATTTTAGATGTGCACCACCACCCCAGGCCTTCATTGCACTTGATCACTAACTAGCTATGGGATCTCAAACTCTCATCGCTTATTTTCTAATATACAAAATTGAAACCTGTTCTGCTAAGCTAGTGAGTTATGAGAATCCCCTAATTAACATAAATAATGTGATTCCTCCTTCGTACTGTGGAGCTGTTGCTGGGAGGTGACTGCAAAGTCAACCATCTCTCTCCTTGTTCCTAGGTAGGGCCATGCTTGGGTCTTAACAATACGGTGTTAGTGGAAGTGATGTGCGTCCCTTTTAGGATGAAGCATTAGCAGTGAATGTGGCTTCTCCATCCTCATTTCCCTTTGCCTGGAAGACTCCAATGGAAAAGGCAGTCACTAGACAGAGTAGCTTGGACCTTGACTCACACACAGAGAAAAGCTCCTTACCAACCGAAACTCTTCTGCATTGGACTGTTTGTAAGAAATGAACTTTGACCATATTGGGTAGAAGTGGGGGTGGGGTCATGATTGAACACTTTTACACATTGTGCAAGGACCTGGGTTCAATCCCTAGAACTGTGGGTAATAGCAGAAAGGAATTCTTAAAAAGAAAGACAGTTTCACCATATTAAAAAGCTAAAAGTTTTTTAATTTTTTAGTTTTAGTTCTCGAGATTGAGTGCAAGGTCTGGCACATGCAAGCCATGCACTCTACCACTGAGCTGTACCCAGTCTCCTGACTGCTGAAATCTATTATGGTCATTAGCATTATCCTAATAGAATAAATGACAACTCTGGACAACTCTGAGATGTCTCCAGACTCCTGAATCCAAGTTTCTCATCCAGGAGAAACAACAGTCTAGGCTAGTGAGATGGCTCAGTCGGTAAAGGTGCATGCCACCAAGCCTGACAACCTGAGTTCAGTCCCAGGACCCACATGGTGGAAGGAAAGAGCCAATTCCTACAAGTTCTCTTTTGACCTCCACAAATGCACCAGGGCATACATACACATACACACAAAATAAATAAATTTAAGATGTAATAAAAATTTTTTTAAAAATCCAACATCTTGGGCTGAGAGTGGTGGTGCACACCTTTAATCTCAGTGCTTGGGAGGCAGAGGTAGGCAGATCTCTGTGAGTCTGAGGCCAACCTGCTCTACAGAGTGAGTTCCAGGACAGCCAGGACTGTTACACAGAGAAATCCTGTTTCTAAAAACCAAAAAGCAAAAACAAACAAACAAAAAACCTAACATCTCTCAGAGAATGAAGTAGGAGAAAATCCTGTAGATTAAGAAAAATTAAAATCAGGGCCACTAGGAAAATATGTCAATAGGTAGCTATGCAAATTCACAGGAATCCAAGGTAGTCTCTATTTGTAGTATATTCTGTGTCTTAAAAATTCATTTTCAGAGTTGTGCTTGGTTATTTGGTTTTGCATTCCTGGGGACTGAAGCCAGAGCCTCACGCATCTGAAGCTACCATCCACATCCTAGGCAAGCACTGAACCCCTGAGTTACATCCCTAGCCCAATTGTGTATCAGTATATGTATTGGCTTCCCTGTGCAAGGTACCTTTCATATTAGCAGTAAAAATGTCAAGAAATTCCACTGAGAAAGTAAGACCATACAGTCAAACAGCCAACCACCTTTTAACTGTGCCCAAGGGAAGCAAGCTTTGACGCTGGCCTGTCAAGGAGAGTTCAGGCCTGCTTCTTCATTACACAATTGTGAGTCACTGATGACTAACTCTTGAATAGTTCTGGTTGCGATCTATGACCCTGGCGAGGGTAAAATATATTTAGCAAATGAGAGTCAACAAAATATTAGGTACTGATGTTACTCAAGGTCGTTTAAGAAACAAAAACCTACAGTATGAATCACCGTCACAGAAGGCAGTATGTACTCTGTGGGTTCAAAAGGACTGAGACGGTGTTAAAGGTGCAATCTTAATAATCTAAAGGGATGTGTTTAAGGCCAACTTTACTAGCTCATAGAGAATTCAGAAAATGTATATTGCTCCAATATTTTAAAGTTAATTTAAGAGTAACTATTAATGTGTTAAATAAAAATCCTACATCTAAGAATCTATCCTAGGGAGGAAAGAATATGTTTAAGAATGTTAATAAAAAGTCTAGGGGCTGGAGATGACTAGGCATTTCAAGGTGCTGGCTGCTCTTCCAGAGGATCCATTCAGTTCCCAGCACCCACACGGAAGCTCACACCTGTCTCTAACTCCAGTCCCATGGAATCCAATGCCCTCTTCTGGCCTCCACAGGCACCAGGCACACACATGGTACAGAGACATACCACTGTTTATGAATGAACATAAAATAAATAAATACTTCTTTTAAAATTAGGATAATGGACCCAGCAAGATGGCCCAGCCACTAAAAGCACGTTCTGTGTGTGTAAGCCTGAGGACCTGAGTTTGATTCCTGGAATCCGTGGTAGAAGGAGAGGATGGACTCCCCAGAGTTGTCCACTGGCCTCCATATGCAGACTATTGCATGCTTGCATCTGCAGGCACATGCACCATACACACATAATAATGGTAAAATAAAAGTTTACATTACGATCTGGTCTGGGGATGTAGCTCAGTTGTAGACTACTTACCTAATAGACATGAGGCCCAATGTTTGATCCTCAGCAACCTCCCCAAACATTATGATTAAATAGAATACTAAGTAGCTTCTAAATAGAGAATGATGTGTGTAGTAACAGGAAAGAGTATTTATAATATTTTATTAAGTGAGAAATGCCCACGAGGCACTGGGGAGATGCTGGCCAAAGGGTATACAGGATATACTTGGACAGGATATGTAAATTCTGCAAATCTATAGTACTAATGGTTGCCATATATACTTGAAAGACACTTGAAAACTTGTAAGAGATCTTAAATGCCCTCATTACAATGAACAACTATAAATATGTGAGGTGATAGATATATTAGCTTGATTTATGTAATAGGATATGCAAATATTGAAATATTACATTGTATACTATAAATATGTATTTTTATCAATTTATGATGATGATGACTTTTTAAGATGAGTGTGGCCTGGAACTCATAATATAGCCTAGGCTGGCTTCGAACCAGAGGCAATCATCCTATATCAGCCCCCAAGTACTGAGATAACACACATAAGCCACCATACCGAGCTTTATTTGCTATTATATCTTCAGCTAGACAAGTGGAAAAGACATGTACTATTTGGTTGGTCACCATCACCTCGTTCATTTACAATGAAGAGAACAGATAAACAGTCCAGTATACATAAATTACATTTTTGTTGTTGTTGTTTTTTATTTTGAGATTGGGTCTTGGCTTAGGTATACATAAATTACATTTTTGTTTTGTTTTTTTGTTTTTTGTTATTTTGAGATTGGGTCTTAGCTTAGGTGGGCCAGGAAATTACTATATAACCCAGGCTGACCTTGAACTCATGGCAATCCTCCTGCCTCTGACTCCTTGGTGCTGTGCAGTATAACACCTCACTCTTTGGAGTTGTGTGGACTTGTTATTGTCGTTTGTTTGTTTTGAGAGGGCCTCTCCTAACCCAGGCTGCCCTTGAACTCACTGCGCCTCCTGCTTCCACCTACTTATTATAGTCAGGCGTTTATAGTTTTCAAATGACTAGAATAGACAGTGGCTAGTTTACGAGAAAGAGAAAATGATGAGGGTTGAGAAGGGTACATGCAATTATTGTACTTATATTTATGTGTGTGTGTGTAGGCACACACATACCACAGGACACGGATACAGACTGGAGGATACCCTGAGGTGTTGGTCTTTAGCCTCCACCTTATTTTGAGACAGGCTCTTTCTGTTGTTCATCCTGTGTACACCAGCCCGTGAGCTCCCCGGGCGTCTCTTCTGCCTCTCCTTCCACTGGAGGTGTGCTTGGATTACAGGTGTGAGTTTTTGTACCCAGCTTTACATGGGTCCTGGGGAATCAAACTCAGCAAGCACTTAACCACTGAGCCATCTTCCCAGCCCTTAAAGTTATCTAGTTTTACTGATTTTTAAATTTCATTCATTTATTTATTCTTGAGATAAGGTCTCACTCTGTAGCCATGGCTAGCCTCAGACTCATGGCGGTGACCATTTTGCCTCAGCAGGAGGGATTATAGGCACTGAGAGACAATGCCCAGTCTCCTTTAAAATCTTAAGCACATGCACACACTCTTTTTAAGAAACAAGAATGTATAACAAAAGCAGCGGATCCTGGGACTAAGAGCTGAAGAGTATGTCTAGGCTACTGGAATTCCTCTGGTGAGGTTCATGGATCCTGGGAACTGCAAGAGCTACTTCCTTGTGGTGGTAGCTACTCCCTACTCTAGGAGGCCCACTGTATGGCTGCCTGGTGTCCTGCCCAATTTCTGTTACTAAATTAATTTTAGCCAGCCGCAGATTACCATGGCCTGAATACTCAGGAATTTGTCGGAGTGCTGCGCCTCCTCGCGTGTGTGTGTGTGTGTGTGTGTGTGTGTGTGTGTGTGTATAAAGAAGTATAGATGAGATGAAAGGTAACACTGTTTTAATCTAAAACTAACAAATACCAAGGCAGGATCCATATGAACTAACAGGTACTGTCACGCA
>LZPO01107962.1:293753-344195 GCA_001675575.1 Neotoma lepida | reverse complement strand
TGTGTGTGTGTGTGTGTGTGTGTGTGTGATATTTTCCTGGCTATCAGGAACACCTCCACACCACCTCCTTATGCCCTCCAGTAGCTCATTAGAGCACCAACCTCAGTCAGCCTCTAGCCACTTAGCAAGTGTCTTAGCCACTCAGAGCCTTCATGTCATTTTCTGTGAAACAGGAACAATGCTCTCTCTAAGAGACATGAAAGCACTCCCCTGAGAGCTTAGCGACAGCTTCCACTCAGTAACTGCCTATCCTGCTGACCATGCCACTTTCACAGGTCATCCTGGAAGCCTGGGTGAAAGGCGTGAACCCCAAAGGCAACTCCACCAACCCCAGCAACTGGGACTTTGGGAGCAGTTTCTTCTTTGCAGGCACAGTGGTCACTACCATAGGTAAAGGGGTGAGGAGGGAGGGGCCTCCCTAGGCCCTGCTCAGCTTGGGAGCCCTTCCAAAAGCCATCACTGGGACGATGATGTGGTTTATCCAGGAGGGGCACATGAGGCACAAATCAGGAAGTGGGTGGGGGAGACCCGTGAAAGTGGAAGGCAGCCAGGCTGGTTGCAGCTGTAGGTGGCTGGGTTCACTTCTCTGGGGCACACTGAAAGGCTAAACAGAGCTCATCCTCAGCACGGCAGCATAAAAGGTGGGAGAAAGGGCCTGTCGTTCTACTGACTTCAATCCTGCCTGGCAGAGAGCTGGTCCTGATGTGCTAACACTGTGCACCAAGCTACAGACCAAGCTCACACCTGGGACTAGAAAGTCCTCTCAGGGGAGATACATACATGGGACATGTATGTGCCAAGAGGGACTTGGGAGAGGGACTTGGATAGAGGGAGAGAATTTGTGCACAGGGTTTGTTCTTCAGGGCTCAGTGTCCTGAGGAGATGGGGTACTACAGAAAGACCACTCTACTCACCCCCCAGTGAACCCCCAGACCCCTCTCAGACTGGCCTCCCTCCCATTCAGTTAAGTCCAAATCCAATTCCACCCATCTTCCTTGGCAATCCAGGCAGAGTGACAGAGTAGGGGTTGGGATATAAACTTGGATTTGTCCCAGGCTTGGCCTTCAGAGCTTCTCATTCATCAAAGAGGAAATACACTGCTATAATTACATAAGGCAATGCAGGTAATTAGATAGAAATGCCCAGAAACATCTCAAGGACTCATGCCTGGCAGGGAGGCAGAGGGTGGCAGTCGGGAGGGCTTTGTGGAGGCAGCATCATCAGAGATGAGCCTTCTATAAGTAGAGATTGTTCTATCAGAGAATAGAGTGAGTGTCCGTGGGAACAGGGACTTCTCCTCCCCCAGAGATGACGGACATAAGCCGCTGCTGGAGCTGGGGTGGGGGGCAGGCGGGAGGCAGTTCTGGGCTCTCTCTTCTGTGATCTGCACACTCCCTTGTCCTGCAGGCTATGGAAACCTGGCGCCCAGCACGGAGGCAGGGCAGGTCTTCTGTGTCTTCTATGCCCTGATGGGCATCCCACTTAACGTGGTCTTCCTCAACCACCTGGGTACGGGGCTGCGTGCCCACCTGACCACCTTGGACAGGTGGGAGGACCATCCCAGGCATTCCCAGGTAAGGTAAAGTCCTCCCTCCCTTCCAGGCCCTCTGGGACAGATAGCTGAAAATTGAGAGATGGGCTCGGGTATACAGACACCTGAGAGTCAGTTTGGACAGCTGCAGGGCTAGGAAGAGAGAGAATTAGAAGGTAATGCAGACTGGACAGGGCATAGCCTCAAAGGGCTCTGCAGTTACATGTGACTATGGAGTCTACCTGCAAAGGGTTGAGGGCCAGGCCCTGAGTATGACTTCCCTGGGAGGACTGTGCCTGTGTGCCAGGCAGGCATCTCTAGGCAGCATCCTTCTTTGGTGGAGAATCTGAACATTACCTCTCCATGGTCATCATGGGCATCCAACATTCTTTCATGCAGTCCAAAACAGTCTCCAGGCTACCCAGCATGCCCCACAGAGCTTACTGCCATGGAGGGACTTGGGACAGTTCGGTGGGTGATAGTAGTCTTATCCCAGATCTGAGTGCCCTAGGGAACCTGCTCAAGTGTGATTCTCAAGTTCAAATGGAGCCTTTGGCTCTTTCTTTGNCCCACTAACACATTCTCCTGCCCAGTAAAGCATGGCACATACATGTCACATGCCCATGGGTACAGCCCCACCCAAAAGTCTACAGCAAGGGAGGGAGTGGGGGGCTTAGATACTGCCCTGCCACACCCAGCTTTTCCCAGACCTCCCCCATATACTTCCAGAGCCTTCTGAGTAGTCTCAAGGGCAGACTCTCCTCTCCCAGTTCCTGCAGGTCTTGGGCCTGGCTCTGTTCCTGACCTTGGGGACCCTGGTCATACTCATCTTCCCATCCATGTTCTTCAGCCACGTGGAGGGCTGGAGCTTCCGTGAGGGTTTCTACTTTGCCTTCATCACCCTCAGCACCATTGGCTTCGGGGACTATGTTGTCGGTGAGAATGGGATAATCAGGTTCTCTAGGTGGGCACCCACTAGGATGATGGGGAACAGGGAGGTACCAGCTGAGGCTGGTTACTTCTGGGGTCACTGTGGACTCTTGGTGGCATCCTCAGAAGTCTCTGGTATGATACCTATCACTGCTTCCTCCATCACTAGTCCTTGTATGAGGACCAGGGAGAGCAGTCCTATGGAAGCTGGGGGTGGCAGTGCCCTCAGACACAAGCTATCACCTTCCCTGGCAGGCACAGACCCCAGCAAGCATTACATCGCCGTGTACCGGAGCCTGGCAGCCATATGGATCCTTCTAGGGCTGGCATGGCTGGCAGTGGTCCTCAGCCTGGGATCCCTGCTTCTGCACAGGTGCTCCCGTCTCTGGCTACTCATCAGAGGCCTGGACCTCAAGGATGGAGCAGCCCCTGACTCGGACCCCAGACCACAGAAAATTCCCATTTCTGCATGAGACCCAAGGGTCCTGCCCTCCCCAAACCCATGCCAGTCCCTGTCCTTCCTCTTCCTTCTCAACCCACACATGACCCAGATGACGTCAGCAACTCTTCAGAGAGAAAAGGATACAGGTGTGCCTACAAAGTAACTGACAGAAAACAAAATCAAGGCCTGTGTGGACGGAGATGTGCAGGCTGACTTCGGAGCTCTTTCTCCATCTCCCAAAAAGGACCCAGCAAAGTCAAACCCAACACCGATCATGGTGGCCAAATCACTACCGCCACCTTCACGTACTGGCAGGAGCCCTCAGGCTGAAAGCAAAGGTGAACTTGATTTCTGTATTTTTTGATACATACATCCTAGGCTCTTAGCAAGCCCCTCCTATGTACCAGGCACTGTGCCTGGTTCTGGGGCTATGACAGTGATGGTTTCTACCTTCACTGTGTCTTCAGTCTTGAAAGACCCCCAATGCAGCACCTGCAGCCTTGATGGGAACAAACCTGGGAACATACCTGGGGCNCATTCAGTGCACACAGGAAGCTCTCCTCAGGAGTCTCACAGCTGAGGGACAGGAAGGCTGCCAGGAAGAGTTCTCCAGCTCTCCTTGCACACAGTGGAGAGGTACCCTGAAACAACACTTGGGACCTCTTTTAGGAGTCCCACTGCTTTCCTGAACATGACACCCCTGACCCTCAGAGCACCCCTAGACCTCATTACTCTTCCTTGAGAAGCTGGAGTAGCTCCCAGGGGCCTTATAGGATATGAGCTCCCTAGTGGCATGGATTCCCATGGGAACACTCTTCATCCAAGTCTGGTCCTTCTGCCAGATTTCGGCACTGTGGGCCAGAAGGGAGGGGAGGTTTGGCCCAGTCTGTCCCAGTGCCCAATCTCACAGGATTGGGATTTAAATTTTTTCTTGGACTTCCTCCACCTCCCCAGTGGCAAGGGGCTTCCTAAGATCTGTGCCCTCTTTACAGCATTTAGGGGTGGGTGTGGGTGGGACTGTGAGCCCAGGAGATTGAGGGGAGTCCCAGGGAAGGATCCACATTGGCAGGGGATTCTCAGCACCCAATTCTTACAGCCACCCAGGAAAGGATTGAAATCCGAAGTTCTCCAATACCTCTCTGCACATGCTGGCCCCTGCCCCTGTTCTGAGGGGATGGAGACACAGGGACCTCCCTCTAAAGCAGCAAGGGACAAGCTCTGTTCCCGTTCTCTTGTCTGCCACCCCTCCCCCAGCACACAGACAAACCGTACCCAGCTGGGCCCCCTTTTATTTCTTTGAGTGCACTGGCTGTAGACCTAGGGTGATGCAAGCACTCTGAGGACGTCTCTGGCCCCTCAACTTAAGCAGGAGTCACGTGACAATAAACTTGGCTGCTGTTTCTCCTCTGCACAGTGGATTGCAGGAGTCTCTCCTACTACAGGGAACCGCTGGGGTGGGATGGAGGTAGAGGTCCTGGGCCCTTCCGTTCCCCTGCCTGTGGCTACTCCGCAGCCCCCTCCTTCCCTCTGATACGGGGATGGGCACTCCACAGTCTTCTGGGAGTGGTCTTTTTTGTCCCAAGGATTGGATCCTTGAGGGTGGGCAGGGCCATCCGGTCCTCCAGCACTCCTGAACAGGGAAACAGGAAGGCGTTTGCTTAGAGAAGGGGCCCCTCCTGGCCCTTCCTGCCCAGCCTGGTTCCTGTCCATCGTAGCTCTGCCGAGCTCTGACCTCTTCATCATGTTAGCTCTCCGGGCCTCCTCTCTCCATCACCTGTGATCTCCCGCAGTGCCTTGGTGGGTTGGGGCCTGCAGGGTGCTGGGCACTGGTGTGTTCTGGGCGCTGGAGGGTCGCGCGGCCCGGAACCCCAGCCGCAGGTTCCAGCGCGACAAGTGGGAACTGCTACAGAACTACACGTGTGTGGATGGCCCAGCGCTAGACCTGCTGATCCGGGTTAGGGGCCAGCCTGGGAAAGAAGGGATGGGGCAGGGGGCACGAGACGCACGATAGGGATGAAGGATGTTCTAGCCCGGGACAGTGAAGTGCTGGGAGCTGTTACTCCATGGAGAGGTGGATGGCATAGGCCTGGGAACAGCAGGGTTGTGCGGTTGAGGGGTGAGTGACCACAGGGTTAGCCTGAACAGCAACGGGAAAAGGCCTCCATTCTTAAGGAAATGAGAGAGCATGACTAGGCTTGTAGGAATACAGCCACCCTAAATTTGGAAATAAGGAATACAGAAGATGTGCTTCCCTGGATCACAAGATACAGGGCTGTTGGGATAGGGTCAGGTAGCATTTGATCTTGTGGCAGCCCTGTGTGGAACTTATTGGGACAGTGGGCAAAGAATGAAAAGACTACACCTAGCCTCTTCCAAAGGGTTGGGGTGGGGCAAATAGGAGCCTTTGGGGCAAGACTAGGCTCTAAAGAGGGACAGGACCCTGGGCACTTGGGAAAGGGCTCAGCCAATAGGGAAGGGTAAAATAGGGTCAAAGTGTACTTGGCCCTACAGGGGCAAAGGAGAGAGGGGTTGGGAATGAGCGGATCTGGGCTGATCCAGGTTGAGACCAGCTTGCCCGCAGGCCAGGCAGGGCTGAAAAGGGTGGGTAGGAGAAGGTGCAGAGATCACGGAGCCAGAGGCTCCTTAGTCAACGAGGATGCTGTAGAGTAGGGAGACAGAAGGTGGTTCATCCTGGCAGAGCTTCCCATGGAGGTCTCTTCCAAGGAGGCCAGCAGCTGAACAAATCAGTATTCGCATTAATATCCTGCTCCACATCCCTCTGCCAAGAGCGTAGGGACAGAANTTAGACCCACATGCCTGGGTGCAGAATCTTCACACTCCTGTAATGGCTCCTTTACAGAGAGGGGCAGAACCTATGTCCCAAGTCTCTAAGCTGAAGCCATATACGGGAAGAGGAAATTATTGGGGTAGAATAGGAGGTCGGCTGAGTGGAGATAGACTTCCAAACTTTTGGACGGGCCAATTGGCAGGATCTGGAACTAGGTAGGGCCAGGACTGTGTCTGCCCACAACCACCACCATCAGTAAATACTTAGGTTGCAGCCCTTCCTTGCCCAGCCCCCATCTCTTCCGGAGACTCACTAGCAGATAATATCATGCCCATTTAGAGATGAGGCAAGGCTCAGAGAGGGTAAGTATGAATGCAAGGCTGCACAGTCAAGAGCTGAGGCCATTGACTTCCCAGCAACACTGTCACCTAGGTACACCTATGCATGTGGATCTTTCCCAGAATTCCCAGCAATGCTCCATAGATTCAGCCTTCACAGAGAGGATTAGCCAATGTTAATATTTACAGATAAGGAAACTGAGGCATGTAGACATTGATCAACTTCTACACAGCCTCCTTCAATACCTGAAAGAGCTTTGATGGCTCATGTCAGAGTTAATTCAGTTCTCCTCTGTCCCACTGAAGGCTGAGATCATGTCTCCGTCATTGTCCAGTGACACTCAGCTTACTGCTTCCTGCAAGATTAGGACCGAGCTGGGCAGTACATGAGTACTTACATCTGAGAGAGAGCCCAGAACCCAGGTGTAGGACATAGAGTGGAAGGGGCTGTCACGATCCCTGCCTCTGGGGAGACCCTGGTTGGTAGGAAAGGTAGAGACTCCTTGCCCTGTTCAGGCTTGGAGTAAAGAATGAGATATTGTGAACTTCCTGGGGACACATAAACAAATTTCTCTTCATCCTAGTTAGGGCACCCAAGGAACAATCCAACCCGTGTCTTTCTGGATGAACCAGTGAGTGTGTTGGGTTTACTAACAGGAGCCTGGATGATACAAAGGCGGCTGGGTCACTGAAAGGCCACCCCAGTAGGGGTGATGTCACAGAAGCTGCATCCCCGGAACTCACTACACAACTTGCAGAAGGCCACACGGAAGAGTCCTCTCTCCTCAGCAAATTGTTACTGTGTATATAACGTGGGGGGAGGGGCCTTGTGAATCCTGTAACTTTCTGAGTCTTAGAGCCTTGTAAGTGGATGAAAGCAAACAAAACAAGGACGTGTGGCTCCTAGGTATGGGCTGAGGAAGGTTTTCTATAGATATGAGGGAGTACATAAGCAGATGGGTCTGGAAGGGTCCAGACTGAACATAGACGGCAGAAAGAACTAGACCATGTGAGGAGAGGGGAGAGCCAGAAGCCAATGGACCAGGAGAGCGGGAACTAAGAACATTGACCAAGAGACTGGTGTAGCCGAAAGGGCTGGGTTATATAGGGAAGAGAAGCCCTGCTTCTNGGCTGGAGATTTTAGGGTAGGGGTTGGGGGTATGCCACCCAGGATGTCTCTGATACAGATACCATTGATGCTGAAAGAGGCTGGCTGGACAGCATCCACTTTGATATGTTAATAGACACCTCAGTTAGCCATTGGTCCTGAGTTTGAGACCTAACTGTAAGTCCTATGAGTGTCTCTCCTCCCTCTAGGAAGGAGGGTTTCACTTTGTAGAAACTGTCTATGCAATGTGAGGGCTGCAAGAGTATGAGTGTAGATGTGGGTATAGATGTGAGTATGTGGGTGTCTTGGGGTGCAGGGGCCCAGTCCCCCTCCCAAGATATGGTTGGTCACTTCAGCCTCTTCCCCAGGACATTGTCCAAGCATATAAAGATGAGACCAGCCTCCTGGGCAACACCACCAGCATGGGGCACTGGGAATTTATGGGTCCCTTCTTCTTTTCTTCTTTTCTGTGTCCACCATCACCACTATCAGTAACGGCTGAGTGGGGACAGTCTGGTGGGGCTGGGGAGGTGGCTTCTCCCTGAGAGTCAATGGAGTCTCCCTGAGAGGCGGTGGAACTGATGGTGGCATTGAAGGGGCCTAATCCAGGGTGTCACACCTGTAAGCAGTCAGTTCTACAGATGACCCCCACCCTTCTACAAGCAGCACCTCCTGCCTCAGGACCCATGGACTTGGTTTCTGCATTTCACCAGGCACCATGGAGACTGTACACATTTTAAAATTTGGGGACTGCTGCCCTATGGGACTTTGATTATTCCACCCAGCCCCTCCTACAGTCCCTCTTAGCCCACCAACACCTCTCATTCCTGTCACCATTCTCCAGATCCATTTTCACTCCAGAGCCAAGCTGAGGTGGAATCCACCCCAAAAGGGCCCCTGGGGACTGTTTGGAAGCAGTATGGGCCAACATACCTGGGTTCCTGCAGCCCTGAATCCCAGGGAATAGTGCCAGTCAGGGGTCCCAGTGCCCTTGCTCTCGGTATCCCCTCCATGACCCAGGACTTACCACTAGGTGGCAGGCTCACACCACTACAGCTCCTAGCTTTCTTGCCTTGTCCTCCCAAGATCGAGCAGGTGAATTGCACTAAGTACAACCCTCTGGGGAGTTTTAATTCAGCCACTATTTCTAGGAGGGAGTGCTGAGGACTCCAGGGAGCGTGGGCAACCTTTGAGACAGTGTATATGGAGGGTCCCTCAGTTTCCATAGACCTCCCAGAGGTCTGGAAGGTCTCCTGGAAGGACCAACTGGCTAGCATGGTGTTTCGTCTTTATTTATGTATTTATTTTATTTATTTAATATGAGTATATATAAGTGTATGTGCTGTGCATGCATGAGTGTGTGACTCTGTGTGTGTGCATGTGCCAGAGGCCAATTTTATTTTTTCTCCAGAGCCATCTACCTCGTTTTTTTGAGACAGGGTCTCTCACTGGGACCTATGACTCACCAAATTGGCTGAACTAGTTGTCTGGAGAGGCCCAGGGCTTCTCCTATCTCTACCTCCAGTACTGAGATACTGAGATTACAGGCACACGCCACACACACTTTCTATGTGGGTGCTGGGGGTCAGCAAGCACATAGAGGTCTTTCTGTTGTAAAGCAGCCACTTTACTGACTGGGCCTATTTCTCTGTTTTGTTTTGCTTGACAGGGTCTCTATTATGTAGCTCTAACTGTCCTGGAACTCGCTCTGTAGATCACGCTGGCTTCGAACGCAGAGATCCGCCTGCCTCTGCCTCCTGGGCACTAGAATTAAAGGTGTGTGGCACCATTCCCAGCTTAGAGACCTTGTTTTAAGGGAAAAGAAATAACAAAACAAGAGGGGAGAGGATGGGGGCTGCAGAGAAAGAGGCCCCTGAGGAGGTTCTCAGGAGAGATGAGGCAGTTTCCTATCATCCATCTGTCCATTCACTCAGCCCTTGCACACATTGCCTGCTCAGGGGTCACATTCCCATGTACAGTATGTCCCCACTGTGGCTTTGTTACATCTGTGCCAAATGGATGTCTGCACCCCATTTAAGTCCAAGGAAATGGGCTCAAAAATATCAAGGACCTTGTCCAAAGTCCCACAGCCTTATAGGGGGCGGGGGACAAGAACAGCAGCTGTGACAGAAGAGAGCTCTTGCTCATTATCGGAGCTGCCCACTCCAGAGTGGGAGTGGAATGCCGGGGTAGAAGGGTGAGGAGTGGACAGGAAGAGGGCTGCAGTGGCCGTGTGCAGAGCNGGGGGAAGAGTCCCTTTAAGTGCTCCACTCTCTTGCCTAAGGCTATGGCAACCTGAGCCCACAGACCATGGCTACCAGTCTCTTCTGCATATTCTTTGCTCTCCTTGGGATTCTGCTCAATTTTTGTGGTGCTTAATCGGCTGGGCCACCTCATGCAGCATGGAGTGCACAGATGTGCCCACTGGCTTGGGGGCAGCTGGCAGGTAAGAGAGTGACCGGGAATCAGGATGAGTCATTTCTAGAAGAGGAACTGTGGTGGAAATGAGGTGCTGGACCAAGAGGGGTGGGATGGGAAAAATGGGAGGGGATGATAGGATTAGGGAAACAAAGTCCAGAATGGGGTCTTTGATCATTAGGATGTCCATTGTGGGAATGAGAAGGATGGCAAGCATCAAAGCTACCTACCATGGGCTCTTGGCAGGAATTGTGGGGGAACACAGCTGGAGATGGGGGAAAGGGCACCCCCTTCTCACTCCTCCAGCCAGAGCCACAGGCTAGTGCTGTGCTCTGCAGGACCGGGCGTGGGCACGGTGGCTAACAGGCTCCACTGTACTTCTCTCAGGCCTCCTGTTCTTCCTGTGGGTGCCTCCACGTCTCTTCTCCCACATGGAAGGCTGGCGCTACATGGATAGCTTCTACTTCACCCTCATCAAACTCAGCACACTCGGCTTTGGGGACTACATGATTGGTGAAGGTGGCACGGTGGGACTCAGCTACCTGCACCTTCTAGGCCTGGGTATCCTCTGGTGTCCGGTTGGTATCCCATGTGCATGGCTTTGTGAACTTGGGACACAGCTTGTAGCCTAAGCAGGCTCTACCTTTTCCCAGTGTGGTGGGCTAGCATCCCTCCCTCTTCTAGCCAGGGTGGAGTCATCCTCCAAGGCTTACCTGTAAATAGAGCAGTGCCCTAGAGGGACACGAAGCCCACTCTCACTCCTACCTGATCTCTTCCCTATGCATCCCTCCCCCAGGTNCAGGCAAGGACCCAGGCAAAACAGTCAGGGGACTCAGGGCACCTCAGTCTCTCCTGGGCCCAGGGGGAAACAACAGCCAAGGAGACCCAAAATGAGGTCCACCAGCACTGTCACCTGGGGCCGTGCAGGCACCCCAGAGGCAGCTGCCTCTGCAGGAAACAGTAGAGGCAGGTTCCAGCAGGTGGCAGTGGAGGGACAGTCCCTGTAGTAGGCTGTGGCTGATCTTAGCCAGCCCAGCATCTCTCTCCTTTGCTGGCCTTGAAGATCGCCTAAGAGTGAACATCACAGGTTCCTCCACCACCAGGCTGGTCTTGGGGATGCCACACTCCCCAGTAGACTAGTGCCCTGGAGTGAAGATGGGGTCTGCCATGAGAATTTTTTCCTAGGGTTGGGAGTGGGGAGCAGAGCTAGACAACACCTATCCCCCTCTTTCTGAGGTTTCAAAGACAAAACAAAGTTTGATTTTATCAAAACTCCCCCTGGGGAACTGTGAGTTTACTAGGCTTACTTGAAGAGCATGGGTGAGGGGTTACAGGCAGGAGTGTGGGTGAACTCAAAGCATTGCCCTGGAAGGTTTTCACCCATTGTGGGTGATGACTCCCCATGGCTACATAGATGGAGCGCCCCCAGTCCTTCCCAATCTATACACTATATACCATATGCCATATACTATATACTCAAGTGAGGGCCCAGTGATTCTCCCCTCCCTCGTCTTCTATGAGGGAGTGTCAGCAATCCACAAGCTCAGGTGTGATGAGCTTTTGCAAGTGGGTCCAGCTGATACGATGTTGGCAGTTTGACTTGGATGGTAGTCCTGTACAACAGGGGCCTCCTCATGTTTCTTTGGTGGACAGTTGAGATGAGGCTCTGCCAGGGTGGCAAGCCACTCACTCAACCTACAACCCAGAGTGAGTGTCACTCATGTTTTAACAATGAGGAAGCTGAAATTCAGAGAGGCCAACTTGCCTGAGACAGCACAGTAAAATACAACTTCTAATCTGTTTGATTCCACCAGGTAAGTTATTTCTGGAACCCTCTCTGGATCTCAGGATCCCTAACTGAAAGGATGCAGCTTGGGACTTGTTGAGGCCTTCTGGCCTCTGGGTTCAAGGTCCTCGTCCTTAGGCTTCTCCCCGATATGGGGATGGGGCTGCTCTCTCAGCCTGGTCTTCTCTAACCTGTGGCTCCAGAACAAGTGACTTGGACATATTCTTCCAAATGGGTCAGGTGCTTCCTTCCACCCTCACAGTGGGAGCATGTGTCTGAGCACGTGCAGCCAGCAGCATGGAGGACCAGATTTGCGCCTCCCAGTTTAGGAGACACTCCTTGTCTCAGTCAAAGTTCTGTTGCTGTGAAGAAACACCATGACCATGGCAACTCTTATAAAGGAAAATATGTAATCGGAGCTTGCTTACAGTTCAGAAGTTTAGTCCATTGTCTTCATGGTGGAAGCATGGCAGCACACAGACAGACATGGTGCTGAAGAGGTAGCTTAGAGTTCTACATCCAGATTGGCAGACAGCAGGAAGAGAGAGAGTGACACTGGGCATGGCTTGAGCATTTGAACCTCAAAGCCCACCTTCAATGACATACTTCCTCCAACAAGGCCACCTACTCCAGTAAGGCCACATCTCCTAATAGTGCCACTTCCTATGGGGACCATTTTCATTCAAACCACCACTTTCCTAGAAGTTGTTTTCTGTTTTCCCACCGCTTTCCCCTGTCAGGCCAGGACTATTGCATAAATCTGCAGAGGTTGGGCAGTGCACAACCCTGAAGGGTTCCCATCCACACCATGTAATGAGGCTTAGCACCCAGGGAGTCATAAACCCTCTTTTCTTGTTCCCCTTGGCACTTAAGATTGTATGTCATGCTTCACCACTTTGAAAACCTTCAGGGTTTTCCCACAGTCTTAGGAAGGAACTCAGATTCTATGACTAAACCCAGGTTTAGTCATCCTAGCGTTTAAAAAGACAGAAGCAAGAGGATCGTGAGTTCAAAGACAGCCTGGTCTACATCATGAGATCCTGTCTCAAAAACAAAAGAAAAGAAAATTTCCTGACTAGACAGCATTCTCTAGACACTGGCACTGTAGATATAGAAAGAGAGGCATCAGCCAGCCTCCAGGGAGCAGCAGGGGCGTGGTACCATTGCCTGTGACTATAAGAGTAAAGGGGCCACCAGGGTCTCTCTGCCCAGGAAGTCACTCTAAAGAAGGCAGGACAGCCTCATCAGCCTTTTGCACCACAGCTCCCTGCCCTGAGCCAGTTCAAAGTTCAAAGTCCTGCATGCCAGAGGGGCTGCTGGGAGAGCAGCGTGGTCCACTGTGGTCCTCATCAGCTGTCCAGCATTTCTGCAGATGACTCTTCAGAGAGTCCAGGCTGCTTCACCTGCAAGGGCTCTTGCTTGTGTATGTGGAGAAACTGAGGCCTGGAAAAAGTCAGGGAGTTGTCTAAGGCCCAAGCAGACAAGTCAGGGCAAATCTAGGGTGGATTCCCAAACTGTAAGAGTTCTGGAAATTTCTCCACCTCTTCCTCAAACCTAGCTCTCCTAGTCCTTTAGGGATGGACCAGCCTTTTTCTTGGGTCAGAATGCTGATCCCCTACACACACACACACACACACACACACACACACACACGCACGCACGCACGCACGCACGCACTCACTCACTCACTCACTCACACCTGATCATGGGGTGTCATTGCTCCAGCCTGAAACCCGTAGCCAGCATCACCCTAGACCCCAGCCACCAGCTCCTCCCACAGCCCTCATCTGCAATTGCTTTAGCTGCTCAGTGGAGTGCCTTGCCAGCTGCCAACTCTCCTGCCAAAAAATGAAATCAAGGGGAGAAAGTGCCTCCCCCACTTCTGTGGCCAGGAGCCGGAGCTGCTGCCTGGGTCCGGTGCTGGTTCCATTGATCTCATTTGGTACCACAAAGGAGTCAGCTAGCCACATAACCCTATCAGCTTAATCCAGGCTGCCAGCCAGGACCAGGGACACTGGCCAGATCTGATGCGGGGCCAGGATGGAGGATGGGCCAAGACAGGAAAGGCTGTGAGGACCTAAGAGGCAGATCTCCACCCTACACAGGATCTCAATTTGATGAAAGAGGTGGGTCAGGCTCCAGGAAGCATACAGAGAGCAAAGGACTATGTTATAGAGCAGGCCTGTGACAGGAGTCAGCTAAGTCTCAGGGTGACCCCTTGTCTTTTTCTGGGCCATTATTGATGTGGTGTGTCAGGACATCATGGGTAAGCACTTGACGAGCAGCTCCAGATCCTGGGAGTGTGCTGCACCCAGTGGCTTTAGGATACATGATCTCGGAGATAGTCATGGGAAAGGGTTCTTTTGAAACAGCTGAGGGAGAAAACACAGCAAAGACTCTCAGACTTCGAGAGTGTGACAGGCTATTCTCTGAGGAAGGATGTCTGAGCAAAGATGCAAGGATGAGGGGAAAGGTTGCAAGCCAAGAGCAACTGGGAATGGAGCACTGTGGGAGCTGAGGGGACAGTGGGTGCAAGGATCCTGAGGCAGAAAGAAGGATCAAAAAATAGGGAAAGAGAAACCACAAAGAGAAAGGTGTGCTGGAGAAGCAACAGAGGGCTGGGAAGCCAGGACGTAAGGTGGTTTCTCAATCCGAGGGAGGAGACTGCCCTTCCCTGTCACAGGTGCAGGGACTGTCATATGACTGTCACATGATGGCAGTCATAGCTTCAAGGAACAGAGGCAGGACACTTTCTAGCAGCTCCATGGTTCTTCCTAAACTCCCTGGCTCCCACTACCTGCTCCGTTTCAGCCACAACAAAACCAGAACATATAGAGAAGGGATGTAGCTAAGTGGATAGTGCTCCCCTAGCATCCTCGAGACCCTGGGTTCAATCTCCAGCATCCTATAATGGGTGTGATGGCACACACTTATAATCCCAGCACTCACGAAGTGGAGGCCAGGAGGATCATCAAGGTCATCCTCAGCTACGTAACAAGTTCAAGGCTAGATTGGGCTAGCGGAGATCCTGTCTCAAAAATAATCAAACAGGGGCTGCAGAAATGGCTCAGTGCTTAAGATCACTTGCTGCTCTTGTAAAAGACCTAAGTTCAGTCCTAAGCACCCACATAGTGGCTCACAACTATTTGTAATTCCAGTTCTAGGGATCTGACACCCCCTTCTGACCTCCAAGGGCACCAGGCACACACATGGTGCACAGACATACATACAGGCAAAACACACATCTAAAAAAAAATTTTTTTTTTTTGCTGGTTGGTGGTGGCACACTCCTTTAATCCCAGCGCTCGGGATGCAAAGGCAGATGGATCTCTGTGAGGCCAGCCTGGTCTACAGAGTGAGTTCTAGGACAGCCAAAGCTACACAGAGAAACTCTGTCTGGAAAAGCCAAATAAACAAACAAACAAAAAACAAACAAACAAACAAACAAATAAATAAATAAATAAGCCTTAATTTTTTTTTAAACCACCCCACTCAGAACTCTCAGTTTCTGTCTGACCCCCTCAGGTTACCCTCCTCTGACCTCACCTTTTCCCAGGCATGGGCCCTTCTTGAAAGTACTTTTTGTGGCACAAGAATATCCTGTCCCTGTGAATCCTCTTTAGGAAAGCCTGGCTGGCTCTGATCAGCAAACTGATCCTGTTCCAGTTCGGGACCCTAAGGAACATGGGCACCTGTTCACACTGCTCACATGGCTTCCAGGGGAACTTCAAGGCCCAAAGCTGGAGGCCAGGACAAGAAAGGGAACATAGGCTCCAAACCCCATGGCCAGGCAGCTGCTTCGAGGGCTCTGAGAGAGTCACACAGCATCGGGGACCTTCTGCTCAGGTTAGGAACTGTGACAAGGACAACTAGTTGTATTCTACATTGCTGAGTCTTCCTTCTCGGATCTCGATTTTAAGCAGTATTTTCCATCCACCTTTCCATCTAGGTTCATCTAAGTGATTCAAGTCCATCCATGCAACTTATAGGATGTGACTTTGGAAATGAAGAATGCCTCTTCCCCTACTTCTTTCTTCTTGCCGTTTGCAGTGTTGACATGGTGGCTGGAGCTCCAGCAATCACATTGCACTGTGAGGTAGAGACCATGATGATTGAAATTGGGTTCACAGTGACAGAAGAAGCTTGGACTCTTGGTCATAATGCCATCATCATGAGAAACTGGAACTGAACACCATTTGGCTTGATTCATGTGAAAGCAAGAAATGCCATATTTCAAATTATTATTTGGGTGTTTATGACACAATAAAACCTACACTTGAAATTTTTTTGTTTTTCATTTTTTCGAGATAGGGTTTCTCTGTGTAGCTTTGGAGTCTGTCCTGGAACTCATTCTGTAGACCAGATTGGCCTTGAACTCAGAGATCCTCCTGCCTCTGCCTCCCGAGTGTTGGGATTAAAAGGTGTGTGCCATCACTGCCTGGCATATACTTGAAAATTTATCTATCCAGAAAAAGACAACAACTGAGGCTATAACCTGCACAGAAAGCCAATGCCTGCCCCAGGAGCACTTGCCCAGGATTGGTGGGGGGATGGACAGAGAGAGTGGAGATTCCTGGACCCCTCCACCCTTAGATCCTACCGAGGAATCCACAGTGCTTTCTGGTGATTCCCAGGGCTCATCCAGCCAGCAGGTGTAGCAAGATCCCAGCCAGCTACTGGATCCTTCCTTGCTCTCCAGCTTCCTCAAGCCACAGAGAAGCATGGCAGGGCCAGTGACCTGATCCTGCCTCCCCTCCGTCCTTTGCCTTGAAAGGCTGAGTTTACAGAGCTCATCTATTTGCAGCGTGTCCTCACAACATCTGCAGTTTTCCCACCTCTCCTCTGGGGCTGCGACCACAGCAACACAGAGCTCACACAGCTGCCTAGCTGTGGTCACAATCCGACTGTGGATACCCAGGCTAAGGGTTCTCCTGAGTCAGTGGGGTTCTTGGCCCCATGGGCACCCATGATTCTGTTGCCTCCATCCCTCCTATGGGAGTTCTGCCCTCTGTATATTAAACCCTCAGACCTAGGGCCTCCTGGAACTGGGTCACTGGCAGTCTTTTGGCCAAGAAAGCCCGGATGGCTGTTACACCATCCTATTTGCGACATCTGATTTGCTCCTAGGTGGGCCAAGGCCAGGCAGGTCCAGAGCCAGACCAGAGTAAAGGCCAGGGCTCAGGACCTCTTCCGGAGACCTTGGGTCTGGACGGAGGAAGCAAGGATGAGACAGAGGTATACTCTCCACAAATAGACCTGGCAATTCAGTGCTCAGAGGGAGAGAGGGCCAGTCTCTAGCTGGCCTCTGCTCCTTTGTCCCTGTGCCAGGCCCTCTTGGCTGAGCATCAGTCTCCCCAGCAAGCCCTGCTCCCCCATCCCCCCAGGACCCTTGTGCTCAGAAGTACTTGTTTCCAGAAGGAGACAATCTAGGGAGGGTGTCCAAGGGAAGGCTGATGATTGGNCAAATCCTTGCACTTGTGCACCAATGGGAAGGATTGTTGGAGTTCTGCCCTCCAAATCCACCCAGACGACGGCCAGCAAGGTAGGCCACGCCTGGGCACCGGGGAAGGTGGAGGTGGCAGGATGAGCAGATCCAGGTTATCCTCAGCTACACTGTAAGTTCGAGGCAAGCCTGTCTCAAACACCAAATAGGAAAAAAAGAAATCACCACTGGGAAGGGTGCACAGAGGGAGGCAGGGAAGTTGGGAGAGGCTGAGTAGAATGTCTGAGTTCAACTTGCTGTCTGCAGGAGGACCAGCATCCTGACTTCCTGGCAGGCTGAGATGTGGCCACCCACTACCCACAGACAGGAAAGATGCTCTTCCAGGTCTGCGGCCCACCTTCCTGGGTGGGAACCCTGGTTTTGTCCAGTCAGGCTCTGTTACCCAGGGCAAGCTCAGGGGCAAGCATCAGTTTCCCTCTGCAGCACAGATAAGATCTCCCAGGGTTGATGACTAAGGCTTGCACAGAACTGTAAGCAGTGTGTCGGCCACTGCAAACATGCATGCCTTCTCAGCCAGGTTGGTGGACCAGGGCAGGAGGAACCACTGCTCTGCAGGCCCCAGCTGACGTGGCACCTCTGCTGACCACTTCCACAGTAAGCAGTGCTGATCTGGGCTCTGCCCCTGGGGGACTCCCTGCTGACACTATCACATGCTGGCGTGGATGAGGGGCTCTGGACATAAGTGACTCATGGGGGAAAGTCAATGCAGAGGCCAAGAAATGTGGGCCAAGTGTGCAGATGTGGCCCAGGGACCAGCCACAGCTGCTCCAAGATGCTTTTTGTAGCCAGACCTTGCTCTTCTGTCCCTCTAGCACTTACTGTCCTGACTGCGTGGCCTCCAGCATGGCCCAAGCACATGGATGCTTCCCTTTAAGAGACGTCTTTATCATTATCCATGTCTTGTTTTGCTTAGGTTTGGTTTTGAGTTTTTGAGATCAGCTCTCATGGGGTTGAGTCTGGCCTTGAACAAACTATGTAGTTAAGGATGATCCTGAACTCCTAATTTCCATGCTTCTACCTCCTATGTGTTAGGAATAAAAACGTGCACCACTATTCATGGTCAAGAGCACTGGCTTAGTCTTCTGTAGGGACAAGAGTTCCTAAAGCCAGGGAGAACACNTTGCTGGGCATAGTGGCACATGACTTTAACCCCAGCATGTGGGAGGCAGAGGCAGGCAGATCTCAGTGGATATGAGGCCAGCCTGGGCTACAGAGTGAGTTCCAGGCCACCCAGAAATATATAATGAGACACTGTCTTTTAAAAAAAAGGTCAGCAAATGGTTCAGTGAGTAAAAACACTTGCCACCAAGCCTGATGTTCTGAGCTCAGTCCCAGGACCCACATGGCGGAAGGAGAGAGCCAACCCCTGTAAGTTGTCCTCTGGATTCCTCGTGCATGCCATGGCACGTAAGCACTGCCCCCAAACACAAATAATAAATCAATCCTAGCCAAGCTGGGCATTGTGGTGCAGATCTGTAACCCCAGCTACTTAGGAGGCTGAGGCAGAACAATTCCAAGTTCAAAGCCAGCCTAGGCCATGAATGGATTGAAGGGTAGTTCAGGCAGCTTGTCAAGACACTGTCTTAAAATTAAATGTGAGAAGAGAGCTGGGGGTGTAGCTTGATGGCAAGTGCCCTTGCCTAGCACGTACAAAGCCCTGGGTTCGGAGAACAGCAGCAAATATAAGTCCTTCCAGGTAGACAGGGAGGAGAGACTCCCTTCACGTCCTACAAAGTCAAACATCTCCTCCCCATCTATGAAAGAGGAGGTGGCTCTGGGTCCTTTGCCTTCATATCTGTCCCCTCATCCCAGGGAGGATTCCTCACCCTATCTAACAATTAACAATCTCTCTCTCTCTCAATCTCTCTCTCTCAAAGGAAGAAGACGACTGCCAGGTTCACCAGGCCTTAAGTTCACTAGGCCTCAGTCCTCTTCCCCTCACCCCCTACCTCCCTGGTCCCTTTCTCAGGGTCTTCAGCTTGGAGAAGGGTATCCAACAGTGCTAGAAGCCAGCCACAGAAGTACTCGACCCAGAAGCTTGTGAACTCCTAGGACGGAGCCAACTCTATGCTGAGACTCCCATCCCCAAGGCCCTTGGGTCTTATCTCACCAGATCCCCACCCTGGGCTCCAGGCCAGGAGCCTGTGTCCTGAAGTAGGCCTGCTGACCTCCACCCTCATCAGGCCACCCACGGGGCTGTTTCCCACCCACCCACACTGCTCCAGCCTCCCTCCCTGTCCCAGCACAGGGCCGGAGCCTGTCTCCTGCCTTCCTTCACCTTTGGCTAGCCAAATTCCTGTCTGTGTAAAATCTCCCTTGGGGCCACAAAGACATCTCCCATTCCAATCCCAACACCTTAGCCTGAGGTCTGGTGCTGGTATTCAGGCAGAGCAGAGACCTATCTGTTTCCCATGCCATGTCCAGAGCATGGAGACAAAGACATTCTGACCGGCTCTTCATACCACCCTTTGACCCATCTGTACAGGAGTCCTTCCTTGCCAGGTTGTCTGCTCTATAGCTGCCACCAACCTGTCAGTCACTTGATCACTGGCATGGGTCTTGAAGACTGTGGCAGATACCATGAAGCTTGTGGCCAAGTGTTGCTACATGACCGCACATGCGCTGTCCTGTAGCCAAGCAGGAGGCTTAGTCATCCTGGGGCCTTATGTCCTACATAGTCCATGTGCTGCTTGCAGCGTGATCATGCAATCTATGGGCATGCATGGCATAGCTATGTAAGCCCATAGGCTAATGTGCGGGGGAAATCCATAAAAAGCAGGTCACAGACTCCTCCCCCTCTTCTTCTTCCTCTCTCTCCTGCACAATCTTCCAAACAGGCCTAAGCACATTCCTCTCTGTTCCTTTCCCTAATAAACTCTCACAGTGGGTTTTGTTGTACAGAGCCACATAATAATAACTAACAGGCAAGGCTCTAGCTGCAATCTTTAGTACCCACTGGTGTCTGGAGATCTATCCTCCTGCAGACAAGAGGAGATCCATGTGTCCATTCTTCTCTCTTCCTGAAGACTCTGGTTTGAGCAGGGCCTGCTCATTTGGCTTAACACAGTGCCCATCTGGGTGGTCCTTCCCTTAGTGTGGTGCCTGCACAGGGTGCTGGGATCTGGGTCTTCCCTCATCCCTCTGGCCCCAGCATTAGTAGACTGCCCACTATTTCTATTGTTGGAAGCCACACCATCTTCAGAGCTAACTCCTCAACACTGGACATTGCCTCTGCATTATGCCCCCTTAATGCACCCTTGGGGAAGGACCAGCTGTTCCCCGAAAGGCCCTGCTGGGTCCATTACCCAGAACATCAGTTTCCTGCAGCAGCAGGAACAGAGCCTTAAGCAGGAACTAACTCTGTAGAGAGTGACACACAGTCACCATGGCCCTGGAGCCACTCCAGCCCAGGATAAGACAATGTCAAGATAATAGAAACCCTGTCATACCTACCAGGCATCCATGAGACAAGTCACCTGTGCCTGCATCTGTCCTATTGAGGACAATGACAAGGGAGAAGGAAAAGGTTTCCTGTCATGCTTGGTCTTATGACACCTTGCTGTCACAGAAAGGCCTAGCAGTTCAGAGTGTGATCCTCCTGCCTCCTAGCAGGAAGCCACTCATGTCAAAGGCCCTTGGAGCAGGAGAAAATTTGCTAAGTTGTGCCTCCCAATTCTACCCAGGTTCTTTTCAAGGATTGTATCATTCCAATCTGTGTGCCCTTGGGCCAGTCACCTAAGTTTGGTGTGACCAACTCATCCCAAGTTTCCTGGAGTCATTCTGGGGAAGGACCACACCCAAGACCACTAGTAGTCCTAAGAACTGTGAGACGAATGTCCTAGCCTTCCCTCACTCAGCTGCCCCATGCAAGGGGCAAGTCTGCCCTCAGGTCCTCACAGGGAGCAAGTGTTTCATTTAAAGGTGGCAATGAAGGGGACATTGGAGCTCCCACCTCCTGAGAGTTCTAGGCCCGGCACCTAGAACCGTCTCTAACGCCCATCTCTGCTGTTCGCATCTCATCACAAGCAGCTTATCTGGGAATCAACTCCAAGCACAGAATTAAAGAAGAGTTGAAAGTGACACACAGAACAGCAGCAAAGGCGTGGCTGCTATGGACAGCCAGGTCAGTCCCCCTGTAAGGCTGGGGAAAGCATTACTCCCGAGACAACCTCGGCTAGGGANTCTGCTCAGGGAGNGCAGAGGCACTAACTCCCAGCTCTGTGGCCTGGAGGCCTGCAGAGTGCATGGGACTGGTGGATCCATGGTGGGCACTGCCAGCGGCAGCCATGATCTCCCTAATCATTCATACAAGGTCAAGGAGGCATGAGAGCCGAGGGGATGCCTGCCTAGGTGTGTGTGTGGAGGGGAGTGCGGGGAGGCAGGTGAGGAGAAGGGGGTGTTGGGTAAACAAACCACTTAGAAGAACCTTGGGAAGTTGAGACACAGATGTAGGAATGGTCACGAGTGGAGAGGCATGAGCAAGAAAAGGACGTGAGGGAAGAGAGAAATAGGAGTGGATGGAAGGGGAAGGAAGAAGTGACAAGGGAAGAGAAGCACTTGAGTAGGAGCAAAGGTGACAAGAAGACTTTCATCACAAGCCAGGTGTGGTGGCCATGCTTGTCATCCCAGCACTGGGAATCTGCAGATATGAGGATCAAAGTTTAAAGTCGTCCCTGGCTACATAGTGAGTTGGAGGCCAGCCTGGGCTACATGAGACCCTGTTTCAAAAATCGAAAGATGAAAGGAGGAAGGAAGAGAAGAGGGAGGGAGGGATGAGGAGAGGGCTGGGGGGGGGTTGACCCAGAGGATGAAAGCATGTCCAGCAAGCACAAGCGCTGGCTTCCAACCCCAGCATGGCAAAAACCAAAAAAAAAGTCCTTCATCTAGAGTTGAAGGAGAGCCACAGCTTCTCCTGTCCTAGAGATTGCAGAGATCTGGGGAGTGCTGGGTCCCACCCAGAGCAGAGGTCACAGAGGCTTCTTAGGGTGGAGGTTACAGGCCAGGAGCCAGAGTGCTGAAGGAAGGAAGCCCTGAGGTGGGTGAGGAGCCAGCCCTGGGCCAGGTACAGCTAAGTAGCCTGGAGGGAGGAGGCCAGCCGTTAATGCCAAGCCACACAAATATTGTTGTTTTGACGGCTCATGGGATTGTGTTATTTTCCCAGGGAACCACAAGTGTGATGTGTGAGTTTATTTCAGAACAGGGCCCGTGAGGAGAACAGTAGCTCTGGCTTGGCCTTTCCTCCTCCAGGCCAGGCCCATGTGTGCTAAACACATGTGTATGCATGTATGCATGCTTGGAACCCAGCTGTTTGCAGCTGGCTGGCTCTCAGGTGGTAAGCAAGTTGCTTAAGCTTTCAGTATCACAGCTACCCCGCCTCTCACGTGAAACAGCTGCCTCGCAGCACTGAGAGGAAGAGGAAGAGTGGCCCAGAGTGGGCTGCAGACACAGTTCAGTTGGTAAAGAAGTTGACTAGCTTTACACAGAGCCCTGGATTTGATTCCAGCACCACATAAATGAGGCATGGTGGCACACACTTGAAATATCTATACCCAGAAGGTTGAAGCAAGAGGACAAGGAGTTCAAGACTAGCCTCGGCTACATTGGGAGTTTGAGGGTAGCCTGGGCTAGGTGAGACCTTGTCTGAAAGAAAGAAGATAAACAGAAAAAGTTGACTAATTATAAATTTCATCACTATGTGTAATGATTTAATAGTCAGCCTTATTGGATTAAGAAATACCTAGTGGGGCTGAAGAGATTGGCTCAGTGGTTAAGGGGTCCCAAGTTCCTTTCCTAGCGCTCATGTTGGGCAGTTCACAATGGCCTGTAACTGCAGCTTCAGGGGGACCTGACACCCTATTCTGGATTCTAAAGGCAAGACATTCACATGTACACATACCCACACAGACACAAACTTATTCATAATTAAGAATAAAAAGTAAATCGTTTAAAAAAAGAAATAACTTGGGGGTGACTCAAACATACCCTCGGGGTGATTGTGGGCATTCCCAGAGACGGTTAGATCTGAGGGCTCCAGCCTGGTGCAAGGCTTATCCCTTGATGAAGTCACATGGTGTTATTGGCAGGTCATTATTGGTAGGGGGTGGGGCCTACTTGGAGGAAACAGGTCACTGGGGGCATATTCTTGTGCTGTATCTTGTCCAGGTCTCTTCCTGTGTTCCCCTCTCTCTGCTTCCTGTCTGCCAAAGTGTGAATAGCCTCCCCATCATTCTCCCACTACCGGATGTTCTTCCCATGAGCCCGGGGGGCTGAGGAACCCAGGTCTATCCCCCCAAAACCCTGAGTGTAGACAAGCCTTTCCTCCCTTAGTTTGTTTACAGCAGGCATTTATTTGCTCACAGTGACTGCTCACATGTTGTGTGAGAAGGGAAAGAACCAGTGTTTACCAGTTTAGTCAGAAGTGTGTGGCCAGCCCCTGAAAATTGTCCTTAAAGGGAGAGTTACCCCCCTTTTAGGACTTCTGTTCTTCCAACCTTGTTAGAATATGGATGTGAAGGTTGGTATCTCAACAGCAATCTTGGGTCAGGAGGCAAAAGTTCTACATTAAGAAAGTGGATCAATCTGGGTATTGTGGCTTACATCTTTACATTGCCAAATCACTCTGAATAGCCTGCCCGTGCTCATCGGGCAGGCTTAGCCCTGGGAAGTGCTAGGCCAATGCCACCTTGGAAAAGGGGAAGTCAAGGATGGCTTGAGAAAGCCTGGAGAATTTGGAACCAATCAATCTATCCATCCATCAATCAATCAATCAATCTGTCTTTCACTTTTTGTTTTGTTTTGTTTGTTTGTTTTTTGTTTTCTGAGACAAAATCTCACTCTATAACCCACTGGCTGGCCTGGAACTCGTGTAGACCAGGCTGGCCTTAAACTCACGAAGTTTAAACTCCAGGCTCCGCCTTTTGAGTGCTGGGATTAATAAAGATGTGTTCCACAGCACTCCACCCTCTCCTTGGCCACAGCCATGAGAACATTTTAGGCTAACTTTTTTCTCTTCTTCCTTCCTTCCCTCCTTCCTTCCTTCCTTCCTTCCTTCCTCCCTTCCTTCTTTCCTTTTTCTCCTCCTTTCTTCCATGAGAATATGTCTTCTCTGTGGAACCTAGGGCCATGGCTGAAGAAATCTAACTACTTACACACGGGACACCATGGCAGACATCTTTCTGAGCGTGGGGAGGGCTGGCCTGTTTGCCTGAATCCCTGGAGATGCTTAGATAGCTAGTGGCCCATTGCCCTGAGGTGCAGGTAGATTGGGGCTGGAAGTTTCAGCCCTCTGCCCTAGTGCTCACACTTAGCCTTGGGGATTTGGTAAATCTCCAAGAATTCTGACAGTTATGGATAAAAGGTCTCCAAGGACAGGCACTGGGGCTTCTGTGTGGGCTGAGGAGGTGGGAACTCTAATTCTGGAACCGGATCTACCATCCAAGTACCACTCAGTTAGGCTTTGGTCAGTATTTACCAACATTGCTGCAGCCAGCTAAATCTGATGTCTCTCCACTTTTCATTTCTCAGCCATGTTTCTCCTCTGAGTTCCCTCACCTAAACTGCCTCCTCTCATGGCTCATGACGGCTGCTTGAGCTCCAGCCATTTTGTCTGCACTCAAAAAGAGAAGAAGAAAAGAGTATGTACCACACTCTGCATCCCCTTTTAGACTTTGTGTATTTCAGCGATGGAACAAAATCACACTGGAATGTCTCACTGCAAGAGGAACTGGGAAATGTAGTCTTTTAGCCACTTGACAAAGTAATCAGTTTTTAAAAAATGACAAGTGAAAGGCTTGGAAAATACCAGAAGTTTCTACTACGATATCCAGAAACATCAACAGACCCAGTACAGGTCTCTGTCCTGGCACCAGCAACCATTGTGCACGTGGTTGCCCAGACAGCTCCATTTAAAGGGCCAAGAATGGTGCTGGTAGAATGCTTCCCCAGCTTGTCTGAAGCCCTGGGTTTCATCCCCAACATCACATAAACCAGGCATGGTGGTGCATGGCTGCAATATTAGCACTCAGGACGGGAAGGCAGGAGGATCAGAAGTTCGAAGTCCATTCTCGCCATGTAGTTAGAGAGTCGCACGGGCTACATGAGACCTTGTCTCAAAGTGAGGAGGGGGGATAGAGGTACACAGCTTGGTGCTATGATGTGATTGGGTCCTGAACAAATGTTTCACAAAGAAGTCGGACATCAAGTCTCAGACTGTGGCCCTGCTCCTATGGAAGTCCAGAGTGGTAGAAGGCAGGTAAGCTGGGGCTGGGGAGATCGCTCAGTGGGTGAGTGCTTGTCATGAAAGTGTTAAGAACCCACATAAAAAGCCTGTGTGGTGACGAATGTTTGCAATCACAGTGCTGGGGAAGAGGGACAGGCCCCCTGGGGCTCCCTGTCCAGTCAGTGTCGCCTAATAGTAGGAGATCTTGCCTCAAAACCCAAGGAGAAGGCTGGAGAGATGGCTCAGTGTTCAAGAGCACTGGCATCTCTTGCAGAGGACTTAGGTTCAGTTCACAACATCCGCATNACAGCTCACAACTATCAATAACCCTAGTTCCAGGGCATCCAACGCCCTTTTCTGGCCTATGCTGGCACTGCATACATAAGGTGCACATACATACATGCAGGCACTCATAAGTGTGAAAATTTTTTTAAAAGTCTTTAAAAAGCACATAGACAAGGGAGACAGCTCCTGAAGAATGACACTTGAGGTTGTCCACATGTGCAAGCATGCATGGGCACATGTGTGCACCCACACTGTATTAGTCAAGGTTCCCTAGAGAAACAGAACTTATAGAATGAATCCATATATATATTAAATCACACACACACACGACTTATTGAAATGGCTTAGAGGCTGTGGTCTAGCTAGTCCACGATGGCTGTCTACCAACAAAAAGTCCAAGAATCCAGTAGTTGTTCAGTCCATGAGGCTGGATGCCTCAGATGGTCTTCAGTATACACCAAAGTAAGTAGGCTCTAAGGCCAGTGAAGGAATGGACTTGCCATTGAGAGTGANAGCAAGCAGGCAGAGTGAAAGCCCCTTCTCCCATGTCCTTTATATGGGTTGCCATCAGAAGGTGTGGCCCAGATAAACATGAGTCTTCCCACCTCAGAAGATCTGGATTAAAAATGACTCTTCCCATTTCAAATGACTTAACTAAGAAAAAAATCCTCACAGGTGTACCTAGCCATTGGGATTTTAGTTAATTCCAGATGTAATCAAGTTGACAGCCAAGAACAGCCATCACACACACACACACACACACACACACACACACACACACACACAGAAAATGTCAGATCGGATCTTTCGTGCCTCCCCTAATCACCTCAGTGATTTCTCACTTCTCTTAACACACGAGCAAAGCCCAAAAGATGGCCTTGGGGTCCCCCAGTCCTGGCAATGGCCTACCTCCACAGCCATCTCTGTCCCACTCTGCCTATCTCCCGTGGGCTATTGTTCTGTAAAGGCTTCTCTGTCACCACAGACAAGCCCTTGTCTCTGTACCTAGAGGTCTGAAGGCCCTGCTCCCATCTTTCACCCCCGCCCCTCAACCTATGTGTGGGGTCCCAGCCACCTCCTCAAAGGGTCCTCCCAATGCCTCCACATCTCCCAACCCTTCAAGACACTGTGGCCCATGTTAGTGATTACATGCTCAACATGTGGATTTCCACCCAACTGAACTCACCAAGTATTTACAGAAGAGTGAACACATAGAATGCTAGACTCTACTCTGCATGCTATTATCTCCTTCTGGTCCTTTGTCCTAGTCCATGGTGCCCCAGTTGCCTCTACTGTCCCCTAAGGGGAAGAGACTGCCCTGCTGACAGTGTCCTGGATAATGGAGACTCTCATAGCAATGACTTATCTTTCTGCCACCCTTCTCCTTTCCCAGAGCCCTGTATGTATGTTCTTTTACTTCATGATCAAGAATTTTGTGAAGGACTTGAAGCCACTCTCACTTGCCCCCCTCCTCACCACAAATTTATTGAGTTTCTCTCTGTGACAGGCCTGGTTTATGTCTAAGGAGTCATGGAGGCCTGTGTGTGTGGTAGGCACAGCCGGCTGAGGACACAAGATGAGTTTCAAGGATACAAACATGTTGCTGTAGTTTGGATGTAAATGTCCCCTACAGGCTCAAGGTTTGAACTCTCCATTCTTGGCTGGTGGCACTGTCATAGGACATAATAGAACCTTTCAGATACAGGACCTAGATGATGTAGACTGGTTCAGGAGGGCCATTATATGTGACATTATCCCTGGGGAGATGTGAGCCAATCTCAGACCAAAGTAAGGAAACCACCAAAGTCCAACTTGGTAAATCAGTGAGTTTTATTGGGGTTCCTTACAGGAGGATGGGTGAGGTGACTTCACTATTTACAGGAGCAGAGATGATTCAAAAGCAATTGCCATAGAAAGCCCATCCTAGCAAGGAGTGTCAGCTCAGGAAAGCTGGGACACTGGACCTCTCTGCATGACTTGCCCAGAGCTTGACAAGTCAGAGTATGTCTTCTAGGCAGCTTTGCCCATTCTCAGCCTCTTCTAAATAGTTCCAATGATTGGAAAGCAGCTTTCAGCAGTCCTTACTGCTCATATAACTTTGGGAAAAGAATGGACCTTGTATATTTCAGTTTCAGGGACTTCCTAAGACTTATGAGTTGTTTACTTCCTCAATCTTTGCAAGCCTCCCTTTAGAATTTTCAGGGTCTTAAAAAGTTTCTCTCCAAGAAGGAATGTATGGAATATTCCTATACACTGTGTAAATATATGTTGCTGTGATTGGTTTAATAAAGAAGTTGACTGGCCAATAGCTGAACAGAATAACGTTAGACAGGAGAGCCAAACTCAGAATGCTGGGAAGAAGAAGGATGGAGTCTGGAGTCACAAGGAGATGCAGAGAGAAGCAAGATGGGCACGCCATGCTGAGAAAAGGTACCAAGCCACGTGGCAAAACATAGGTAAAAATATGGGTTAATTCAAATGTAAAAGTTAGCTAGTAACAAGCCTGAGCTATCGGCTGAGCATTTGTAATTAATATTAAGTCTCTGTGCTGGTTATTTGTATTGGTTATATGGGAACTGGTGGTGGGAAAGAAACGTACATCTACAGGAATGTTTTAACTTAGAAGAAATGAAGTTAACTACACAACAACCTTGAAAGGCATAACCCAACCCCACTTCTTGCCTGAGATCATTTGCCATGATGTGAACAAGCCATGCTGTAGCGCTGTGCCAACACAGAAAGAGTCGTATCAGCCACCACCATGGAATGTCACTCACTCAGACTGAGCCAAAAAAAAAAAAATCTCTCCTTCCTTAAGTTGTTTCTGTCAACTTAAGGGTTGTTTGGGTCACTTTGATGAGAAAAGTAACTGACACACACCACACACAATCCGAGTTCTGTGTGCAGAAAGAGATCCCCACCTGCATTCTAGACTACATTCTAGAATAGTCTTTATATCTTTATAATGCAAGCTTTACTTGAAGTGCTGCCTCAAATGATGTGGAAAGAATGGATTTGTCATCTCTTCTTCCTTCATCTCCTTTTGTCACTCTGAGTACCACCTAGGTGACCCAGATGAATTCTTACCCAACCCTAACCTTGTTTATCTTGGAAGATGAAATGTTTGTAGGCCAGTAGTTCCTCCTGAACTGGGCTGGATGAAACTAGTTAGATATAAGATGGTTGCCAAGCTTACCCCAGACAGCCTCTAACTTTATTATAATTCCATCTTTGTGCCGAATGACATATTCTTCAGTGCCAATAACAGTCGACTGTTGTCATGGCAACATTTAAAAAGAGCCATAAAAAGGTATGAAAAGAGTTGGTGGTCATATTCCTGGAAAATGTCCCATTCTCAGAAAATACATACATATTCCTCCTATTTATTAGTCTAATCCTTCTCTCATTTTAAAAAAGTTACTTTTATGTTATGTGTATGGGTGTTTGTCTGCATGTTTATATGTACATCATGTGGATGCAGTTCTTGTGGAGGACAGAAGAGGGCATTGGATCCCTGGAACTAGAGTTACAGATGGTTGTGAGCCACCATGTAGCTTCTGGGAAGCAAAGTAGAGCCCTCTGAAAAGAGCTAGTGCCATCCCTCTAGCCTTCCTTCTTTCATTTTGTTTGTCTTCTATCTACAATCTCTTGAACTACAGAAGTAGAGAGATTAATTTATGAGTGTACCCACTAAACCTGTTCTTGCCCAAGAGTAAAAATCTCCCTCACTGGTACTTTGACCTGTTAGCAGTTCCACAAATTCTAACGGGGAAAAAGGACCCATCCTAGAGGCAAAAACTAGTAATGCTTTTAGTCTCTTTTTTCTTCTAGCCCAGAAAAAGTAGTTTCCAAGCCAAGCAAGTGATTTGCACAGGAGGAGGAAGGAATTTATTCATTGCGATGGTTCCATTGATTGTCAACTTGAAGGGATTTAGAATCCCCATGTGTGGTGGTTTGAAAGAAAATGGCCCCCAAAGGAAGGGGCACTATTTGGAGGTGTGGGCTTGTTGGAGGAAGTGTGTCACTGTGGGTGCAAGCTTTGAGGTCTTATTTTCTCAAGCTTTCCTCAGTGACAGTCAGTTGACTTCCTGCTGCCTGCAAGATGTAGGACTCTCAGCTGCTCCAGCACCACGTCTGCCTGCATGCCACCATGCTCCCCGCCATGATGATAATGGACTGAACCTCTGAAACTGTAAGCCAGCCCCAATTAAATGTTTTCTTTATAAGAGTTGCCTTGGTCATGGTGTCTCTTCACAGCAATAAAAACCCTGAGACACCATGTAAACAAATCTCTGAGCATGTCTGGAGCTGCTAGATTGGGATAATTGAGATGGGAAGATCCACCCTGCATTTGGTGGGGGGGCACCATCCCACAGACTGAATACTGGGGACCCTGACTGAATAAAAAGGAGAAAGTGAGCTGAGTACCAGCATTCACCTCTCTCTGCTTCCTGACTGTATACACAACGTGACCAGCCACTTCCTGCTACCATGTCTTCCCTCCATGGTGAACTGTGTTCCTTAGAACTATGAGCCAAATAAATCCTTCCTCCCTTAAGTGGCTTCTGCAGGTATTTGTTTTCACAATGAGACAAGTGACAAATGCAATCATGTAACACAATACTACAAAATTTAGTGGAGTAAAATACCATTTTTATTTTTCCCAGGAATTTGAACTTCAGTCAGGCCTCAGTGGGGTCATGTTTGTGTCTCCTGACGTTAGCAGAGTTGTTGGAAAACTCAGTTTAAGATCATCTGAACACTCATTGCTTTGTTTTTTGACACTGGCTGTTGACTGAGACCTTAGCACATGTCTGTGTGGCTTCCTCCTGTGCCTGGGGGCTCCTCACAACACGGCAGCTGTTCCTCAAGGGTAAGTATTGAGAAAAAGGCACAGTCTTGTTGCTTACAACCAAGACTGGGGCCACTCAGGACACCTTCTCATCCTTTCCACCTGGCCCAGCCAGTTCCACTGGGGTGAGGAAACAGCCATCTCTAGATGGAAGGTTCTAGGAAAGTATACGGTGAAGAAAAGGTAACCAGTCATTTAAAATAAAACATCTTGTTTACCTGTTTATTTTTAATGTGTCTCTCATGGGTGGTGGCCTTATCCTCTCAGCTCTCTAGAGGCCTGGAGATTTTAGGTCACCATGGTAGGAGCCTTTCTGCTTCCTGTCTGATCATATCTTAGAGGATCAACATCCCATAGTTACTAGAACAGAAGTTGAACACTGAGAGTCATGCTGGCCTGAGAGATGGAGAAACCCTGACGAAGAGGAAGGAGAAACCAGCATGAGCAAGAGTCAAAATAGGAGAGGCAGAAGTACAGGACTGAGAAAGGACAGCATGTGCAGGCCATGTCAGGATACACTGACAGAGGACAGAGGAGAGGAAGGAGGGACAGGCATCGGCTGGACTTCACATGGAGTCTGTGGCAAGTCTTGGAAGGGGTCAAAGCAAGAGAATAAAGGAAGATTTGCTCTATACAAAAATGACATTGTATGGGCTGGAGAGATGGCTCTGAGGTTAAGAGCACTGGCTACTCTTCCAGAGGTCCTGAGTTCGATTCCCAGTGACCACATGGTGGCTAACAACCATCTATGGTGAGATCTGGTGCCCTCTTCTGGCTTGCAGGCATACATGCAGACGGAACATTGTATATATAATAAATAAATAAATAAATAAATCTTTTTAAAAAATGACCTTGTGTTGAGTGAAACAGTTTTGAAAAGCATTTGGGAGACAAAAAAGTGTGGGTATCAATGATGATGGAATAGCAGGGAAGTTAGGGGCAGCTACCTTGGTTCTCAGGGCACTTCCTCCCTGAGGTTTATCCACACTTCGACCAGGGAAATCCCTGAAAGTCAATGTTAAGAGTCATCACACTCCCATATGCACACCCACAGCCTTGTCAGAATCTCCTAAATTTGAAAATAGTGTAATATAAAGAAGGGTACATGCCTTTAATCCCAGCACTTGGGAGGAAGAGACAGGCCGAGGCCAGCCTGGTCTTCATAGTGAGTTCTAGGACAACCAGAGCTACATCCAGGCCCTGTCTCAAAAATGAACAAACAAACAAACAAACCCCCAACCAAACTCCCAAACAAACATTAAAAAACCGAAAGGTCTCCTAAGCTATGGCCTTATTGTGAGTGTAAGCCATGATCAAACTTCCTGATGACAAAGCCAAGCGACCTTCAACAAAGGGGCTTCTCAGCCAGCAAGTATGGGGCCAGAGACCCAATAGGGTAGGGAAGGAGTGAAGGAGAAGGAGAAGAAGCCATGAAGACAGGAGATGAACTCAGTTCTTCACCACAGCCCTCCCATACCTGTACTCCCAGAGCACCTGACCCATTCTGCCTTTAATTCCTTCAGTGGAAATACCAGGGAAGGACCAGCTGGGACTCTCTGGAGGACCTAGAGGACCACTCTAGGACCAGCTCAGGCTCTCCTGGGACCCTTGATCTGTGTATCTCAGCGGACACCGTTGTGCCCAGGCAGCAAGGACACTGAGGGCTGAAGCGGTGGTGTAGGACCGTAGCCCCAGCACTCAGGAACTAAGGGCAGACAGATCAGGTCACGCAGGGCTACATAATGAGCTGGAGGCCAGCCTGGACTATATGAGATTTTAGTCTCAAAAAAGGGAAAGGAATCAGAGAAAAGATGACTCACACTGAGTATCTATAAGAATGTGAGAAATACATTATTTTATACTGGTATTGGGGGCTGAGGATGGAGCTCAGTTGGTAGAGGATTTGCGCATGAAGCACAGAGTTTCATCCTCAGCATTGCATAAGCGGGGTGTGGTGGTGAAGGGTGCAGGCCAAAGCACCTTGTCCTAAGTACTGCCATTTTGACTTCAGACTCCATTTTACCTGTAGGGTGAAACAAAGTTCAGGTTTCTGAGCCCTAGGGGAGCTGGGAATCTTCCAGAAGCTGACCCACCTCCTCCCTAAACCACAGAAATAGTCGTTACGCATCTTTAGTTCTCTGGAAACATCATGGCTGTTCCTAACCACAGAAGGGACAAATGAATCTGATTGGTTGGACTGAAAGGCTTGCACTGTATATCGATTGACAACGATAGAACATTCAAGGAAGCCCCTGATCTCTAAATCCTGATTGGTAAAAATTGTAACTGTAACTTGGCAACAAATGTTTGTGATTTTTGTGCTTATAAACCCCGCTTCTGCCCCTGCTCGGGGCTGTCAGGAGAAACAAAGCTCCGAGTCTTTGTCCTGCAGCCCTGATCAATCAGTGACTGGCTTGTGTGGTGAATTATTAAAATCTTTGGGGCCTATAAGTGTTGTCTCTCTCCTTCCTGGTGGCACACACCGGCTAGATGTAACAGTGGCACATACCTGTGATCTCAGTGCTGGGAGGTTAGAGGCAGGGGGATCAGAGGTTTAAGTTCAGTCTGAGATAAATGAGACTGTGTCTCCAATAATAGTAGTAATGATTATAGTAAAAATAATAACAACAATAAGAAGGGTGATGATAGGAGCTACAGAGACAAGTTAGTAACTGAGAGCATTTGCTGCTCTTTTGAGGGACCCAAGCTCTGTTCCTATACTCACATTGAGCTGCTCACTAGCTCCCTGGGACTCTGACACTGCTGGCCGGCCTCCCCAGCCACCTGCACTCCTGTGCACATAACCACACAGAGACACATANACATAACTAAAAATGATAAAATATGCATAACTGTGTTAAAACCATGGATGTACTAGAATGCAAAATTCATCTGTGGGCTTTTAGAGAACAAGGACTTGTTCCACTCTCACAGGGACTTGGGATTGGTTGGGTAGAGCCAAGCCCTTCCTGGAATGTCGTCTGGCCTCTTTGACGTTGGTGGAAAAGTTGGAGAAACACCACAGAACTCCTTAATACCTGAAGTTCCCTAGGGTGGCCCTGCACAGGGCTGCTGCTATGTGTCAACGGAGCTGCAGGCTACCCACCGACGTCACCTCTCTGTGCTCCAGGTATAACAACTGCAGATACCGGCCAATAGAAACTGCTCCTGTAGAGTTCTTCCCGGAATCCTTCCTGTTATTGCAGCCTCTGGTTGTACAGAGAAATCCCTATCACCTTCCATTCCCACTGGGCCAGAGCCAGCCTCTCTGGACTTTGGTCAGCAGTCAGCAGGAGAGGACATGGAAGGGGGCAGCCAGATCTTGTCCTGACCAGTCTATTTTGGCTCTGGCTTTCCCTACAGTGCCCAAGTCTACCACCTTTGCCCTTTGGCCCTTATGAATGAGTACTAATGGTTCTAGATTAGAACAAAGAACAAAGGGTTGTCTGAGGAGCGCACGCATGGGATGGGGGTGAGGGGCTGAAGGCAAGGGGTACAGCCTAGTGTGGTCTGACTAAGAAAAGGAGACAGGAAAGAGGAGAGCAGTGCATATGGGAGAAATGAGAACGCGCACGGACTGTTGTCTTTCCTGATGTGAAGACAAAGACACGTGTCCTGTTGCAATCCTTTCCAGTGGCACAGCAGGGGCACCAGCATCCCTCTGATTATAGTGGGCTTGGGGCAGAAAATGAGACCAGACTCGTTCCTCAGGAAGTTCAGTATGAGAGAGACACAGCTTATTCTTAGGGGGCTCCAGTCTGAGGGAGATGTGGTCGGTCTTCAGGTAGCACTACTAGGACAGGATGGCCCTGGTCAGGCCCTCTGGACCCCCTACTCTGATTGAATAGTCTCCCGGGGCCTCTGCCGAGGCTCCTGTCTCACTAACCCCAGGAACTTCTCTTTGCTCTGGATTCCTGTAAACAGAGGTGGGAAATCCCAGGAGCTGAAGCACTTTTTAATCACCTCCTTTATTGTCTTTCTGGAGGTGACTCAGCCATAGGAAAATCACAGTTCTGGAGTGAGCCTGAGCCGCAAACCGAAAGGGACAGTGCTGACTGAGGATCTATTGACATAGTCTGGGCGGCTGCTGGGCCGTATTCAACTGGTCACCACAGCCACTGGAATCATTGCCAGAAGCAATGAGGTGAGCTGGGACTAGAAGACACCCAGTCCACAAGAAGCCCCACTGCAGGGCTGGCTCCAGATTCAGGCAGGAGCTGGGCACAAACACCAAAGTCCAGCCATGTGGCCTGGCAGATGGGCTGCTGGTCAAGCCACCCTGTGGGAACACAGACAGAGACTCATGCAAGGCCCCTCTCCGTTCCAGATCCTGCTGTGGTCAGCCACACCTGACTCCCTCAGAGCTGCCGACCCATTCTAGTCTGAGTTGGGATATTTGTGAGTGTTTTAAGTTCTCACTTGAACCCCGAAACTTCAAGAAAAATGTGTTGCCAGGAGCAGAATGGACCTAGCTATGGAGAAAACAGGACAGGGACTGGGAGCGTGTCTCAGTAGGTAGAGTGCTTGCCTAGCATGCATGGGACCCTGGGTTCGGTCCCCAGCAGCACTCATAAACTGGTAAATACCTGTGAGCCTAGAACTGGGGACATGAAGGCAGGAGGAACAGAAGTATAAGGCCATTGTTGATGGTAGCAGTGGGCAGTGGGAACAAGAGGAGAGGAAGGAAGAGAGAAAAACAGAGTTCCAAACTTCCAATTTTCTTAGCAGAAAGTGGGAGGACAACATACAGGGGATGCTAGACCCATGCCTTTCTCCAGAAGTGCGAGAGGAAGGTACTTTTCTAAGATGGAAAGGATCTTTGAACCCACCTGGAAACAAAGTGCTGGGCAAGGAAGGGGCTCTCTAAGGTCATGAAGCTGTTAGGGGCAGGGTTGAGTTTGCTGGAGTCCCCTGGCTTCTTCCCTTTGCTGAACCCTCCACCCTGGTGCTTGGGCCTTGGGCTTTGGGCCAGGCTAAAACCCATAAGGAGACATGCCGTACTGAGCTTCTCTAGTGGGGCGGGGTGGGGCGGGATAGCCACGGTGGTGGTTAACAGGCTCCACCCAGGGTGGGCACATTTCATCACCAGAAGGCCTGGCCAGGGCTGGCAGCTGCTGCAGCCCAGGAAGGNGTACTTTGCAAACCTTGAACTAGATCCCCATCCTGGGTCTTAGATAAGCCTCTAGGACACTATGTCCTGGCCAGCAGGATGAAAAGGGCCCAGGCTACCTCTCTCCCACTGAGGCAACCCTGGCCTTATTCAGAGCCTGCATCCAAGCATGAATGGGGGCTCCATCCAGATGTCCCCACTGTCCCCACCTGTGATAGTATTCATAGGTGATCAAAAAATTATCATTACAGGTTATCTAGCTGGTCATTAAGTCCCCAGAAACCCAGTGAGGTGGCTAATATTATTGCCATTGTTTTAAAGGATTAAGACATTGGGTTCTGAGAATGACAAGGACCTGCCCAGGTGTCACAGTCAGCACCTGATAGAGCTGAGACTGTTCTGCTCCCAATCCTTGCTTGTCACTGCCGAGGACCCAGCTGCTGCTGCACTCCTCAGTCTCCAAGGAGAAGGGTGCTTAGACCCTGGGCACAGGGACCACACCCTCCAGAGAAATTATAGTGGCTGCAAGTGCCAGAGGCCGGGGACAGGACCCTTTACTTAGCCATAGCAGAAATGTCTGCTTTACCTGGTCACCCTGTAGGTAAGGAACAGGAGCTAACAACAGACAAGAGAGGTGTCTACTGCGTGCCAGCCTGGGCTAGCTACTTGCAAAATGAGGATACTTGTGTCTGGGAGATTACTGGGAGTTACCAAGGCTCTCTTGGATGTGACCTACCCAATGTGTCCTTAGGGACACTCATGAAGACACTAACACCTTTTATTGCATTGCCTAATGATACTGGTCAATGTGGCCTAGCTAGCTTGGTGAAGGACAGTCCACACAACACATGGAGGCTAGGTTGGTACCCTTCAGCATTCCCAGAACATCCCATAAAACAAGAAAAGAGGAAGTGTGACATGTTCAAGGTCAGCCAAGGATTTAAAATTCATGACTGAAGCCTGATCTTCCGATTCTAGCATGATCCTGCCTCTGTCATACTGACCTCCCAAGCACATTGGTCAGTATGTGTGACTGTAATGAAACACTTGATGTAGATCAACTTAGAAAGAAGAAAGANTTAGTCTGCTTCACAATCTCAGAGGGTTCAATACATCATGACTTACCTGCTGTTTTGGGGTTTGTGTCAGCACAATGCTTTATAACAGAGCACCTGCCAGGGGAAGCTTGAACTGTCTCCTACCCCGCAATAGCACTCTGGCTGGGGACCAAGCCTAAACACTTGAGCATCGGGAGCCCGCTTCAGATCCAAGCTACAGCACCAAGACAGTGAGTTGCTAAAACCATTGCTAACCTGCTTTTCTCAGTCTTTTGTTTGTGAATGTTAATGCACTTTGGGTATCCTTTGCACTGTAGTATGAACTAGTGGTCAGCATGCTTAGCAAAAACTCATCAGGGAATAAATAGTACACTGAGGGAAATGTAGAATGGAAGGGAACTTGGGGTCGAGAAGGAATAATTGGGGAACATATAGGGTTTGGGGCCAGGAGCCAGCATTTAAAAAAACTTAGGCAACAGGGAGACAAGACATTTGAAAGCAAGTAGAGAACTCAGGGGAGTGGTGAGAAGGTCAACTGAAAACTTAACAAAAGCTGACTGCTAAGTCTCAAACCTTGGACTAATGGCTGAGGTACCTGTTTAACGTATCAAAGCAGACCTGGCCAGCAGGTCCCCCAGCATCCCTCAGTTCCTACCTGTTACAGTGTATGACTGGCATACCCACTCCCTACCCTAAACTTCTCCAGCCAGGGGGCTGGGCTACCCTTCCCACAGTGCCCTTCCCTATATGATCCAGACATTTTGGCTACCCCTCCTCTTTTGGGCCTCCTGGCTCCTGCGCCTGGTTTCTCTCTCTCCCCTCTCTCTGCCCCTCCCCCCATCTCCTCACGTGGTTCAGGGTCATATCCACCCTGGACTCTCCCAGATGTTCCTGCCTCTGGCTATGCTCAACCACATATCTATAATAAACTTCTCCTTTTATTTCTTTTTTTCATTCACTGAGCATGGTAGTACACACCTATAATCCCAGCACGGAGGATGTAGAGACAGGCAGATCTCTGGGACTCCCTTGGCTTGCCAGGCCAATCAGCAAGCTCCAAGCCAGTGAGATTCCTTGACTCAAAACACAGGTGCAAAATGACACTGGGGTTGTCTTCTGACTTCAACGTGCAGGCAATGTACACACACGTAAGTATGCACACACGCACACACTCACAAACACACAAGAATAAAGAAAATAAGACAGGTGAGGAGCCTCGCTGAACATCTGGCTCAAGTGTGTTAGATGCCAGAAGCTGGCAGTAGGGATTCCTGCTCTCTGTGAAAGTGTTCGGGCTTCATCCTCAAGGTAACTAAACTTGTGTCTTTTTGTTTTCATTATTTTTTGTTGACGTCACCCACTTGCTTCTCCATCCTCCTGTACCGTGGAGCTAAGGGCATGAAGCCAGAGAAAACAAACCAACACACTGTAAAGAAGAGGCATTTAAATGGGTATTATTTTATTCCCTGAGTGAACTACAGCTAACATTTGGATGAATGTCCTTCTTAATGTTCTCCCTCCCTCCCTCTTCCCCTCCCTCCCTCCTTCTCTCCCTCCCCTCCCTCCCAGTTTCTTTTTCCTGAGAAAGTCAGTTTTCCCTTGACCTTCCAAGTACTGAAATCACAGGCATGAACCACTGCTCCAGTCTCCTAGCTGTGAGGCACCTTGGGCACCCAGAGAAAAACAGGTCTGCAGACCTAGGTAGGTCCAGTTACAAGCTCATTTGCATATATTAATCCTTCAGGCTTAATTACATAAGTTGCCCTGGAACCTGGTCCAAACACTCATAATTCTAGAGGACAGGCAGCCCTCCAGATTCCAGGTAAACCATGGAACTCTGCTCCAGACTGGCTTGGTGCTGAGAACTACGGATTCTCTGTGTGCTCCGTTCCATCTCCCTGGCCTCTCTCCATGCAGCTGCCTTTGTTGTGGGCTCAAAGGCAGTCTTCAACCTGAACAACAGTCTCAAAAGGACCCTGGATGCACAGCTTCTATCTGCACCCAGTCCACTTAAGGCTGTTCAATCATTACCACAAAAGCCACCTTATAGCCGGGCAGTGGGGGTGCACACGTTTAATCCCAGCACTCAGGAGGCAGAGGTAGGTAGATCTATTGTGAGTTCAAGGCCAGCCTGTACAGCCAGGAGTATACATAGAGAAACCTTGTCTCAAAAACCAAAAAAAAAAAAAAAAAAAAAAGCCGCCTTGTGCCTCTAATGCCCCATTGACAATGTTCCAGGAAGTTTCTCTGTACAGATTAAGGACTTAGAATGTTATTAATAATAGCTGGCTGCTTGGGAGGCTGGGAACTTCACAGGTTTAAGGGCAGCTTGGGTAACATAGAAATATCCTCTTCTAAAAAATGGATAAATAGTAGCTACCACTCACTCACCAGGCACCTTCTCCATTCCTCTCCTTCTTGTGTTAATTTTAATAGGCACATCCCAGGATGTTCCTAGATCCCACACAGGGGTGTAAGCTGATTTGCCTAAGGTTATCTGGCAAGACAGTTAAAAAGCCATCATTCTTCCCACTTCCCAATTCTGTGATGTCTGAGGAAAGACCGGCTCATACCAGTCAGGAGTACTGCTTAGCCCACAGTCACCAGTGTTACTGCAAAAGGGCCAGCCTGTTCATGACCCCAAGTCACCTTTCTGCCATTGAATACTGCCTCCCAGAAGACCTTGAAGGTCTCTAACACTTCTACTTAAAGCAATCTTTATTCACTACTGGTGCAAATGGGGTCACTATGGAAATCAGTATGGCGCTATGGAGAGAAGCTGTGAGAGTTGCCAAGGCNTGAAACAGAAGGAGACCCTTACATGTCTCTCAGACTTGGCATTATATTCTATGACCTGGGACCCTCAATCTCCTCACCCTGTCCCAGTCTGAGGCTCTCAAGATGCCTACAGTCACCCCATCCCCAACCCCCCCCATTTGCCAGTTTGTCCCTTCTCCCCACCCCACCCCCCCATTTGCCAGCTCGTCCCTTCTCTGAAGGACTGATATATGCAAACGAGCTGGAAGTTTCCTCAGACCTGGTTTTCTGTGGATGACCAAGAAGCTTGGCTTGTCCCCATGTTTGCTGAATTCTNAGAACCTCCTATGTGCCAGACTTCAGAAGGGGACCAGGAAGGGGTCAGGTCCAGAGTCTGTCCTCTTTGTTCAGCCCTGTGATGAACTGCAGTGTCTGGGCAAGGGTCATGACTGGTCTGCGTAGATCAGACCTGAATGATCTGTGTGAACTCATAGGGGAGTAAGAAGCACACCACTGAAGGGCTCCTGAGGGGGCTGGAGGAGTTTCAAATAAGCTGCAGGTGGGGCACTGTGGAAGAGTGCCTGCCTACCTTGTACTGGGTTCCATCCCTAGCACAAGAAAAAAAGGGGGTGAGGGCTTTTGGTGCCTTGGCAGGCATATACCCAGAGCCAAGAAAGGAAAGAGTGAGTCTGGTGGCCTAGTGGTATCTGCTGGGACTATTCCACACACCCTGAGACGGGGGAGAGACTGAGATGGGCTCATGCAATCTTAGGCTGAGCAGCTGGGCTCCTGGCCAGCAAGAAAAAAAAATCTGCTTCTGTGAGAACAAGAGGGTGGAGAGAGAGAGAAAGACAAAAACAGAGACAGACAGACAAACAGACACAGAGACACAGACAGAGACATCGACAGGGAGAAACAGACGATGAAGAAAACCCAAGGACTAAGACTCAGGGTTGGGAGGAGTCTTTGGACAGGAACAGGCTGAGGAGCAGAAGTTGGGGGCCTGAGAGCTGAGGGCAGGGGCCCCAGGGTTGGTCTGCTGTGAGTTACAGGCAAAGAGGAGGGTGATAACATTTAGATAGCTCTTTGCCCAATGTCCCCAGGGCTCTGCTTCCCCAATCCAGCCCTTTGCCATGTTGGAGCACCCCTATTTATCCCTCCAGAAGGGCAGCCTTTTATTTCCTTGTTTTGTTTCCTGTGCTGGGGATGGAACATGCAGCAGGCAAATGTCCTGCCACTGAGATCTTCCACCAACCCCACTGTAGAAATTAGAGTTCCAGATAAAAACCAAAGCAATTTCCCCAAAGTACCTACCTCTTCCCTGCCCCTGAGTCTTAGAAGATGCATGCCACCCACCACCCACCGGCAACACCTGTGCCAATCTCCTTTTTCCTGCCTTTCCAGTGTGGTGCCATCTGCCCAGCTCATATCAGATGCCTGCTTCCTTCTCTGGGCTTCTGTGAGTGACTCAGGTAGGTACTGGGCTCCTGTTTATCTCCCTGACACATCTTTCTCCCACAGACGGTAAAGCTTTATGAATCTCAGATTCCAAGGAAGCTCCACCTGAGCCTGCTTCGGTGGCTGTGACACCAAACAAGCGACCTTTGAGTTCTTACCAGACTTTAGTCAGCCTGGCTCAGCTTAGATCCAATGAAGGGTTGACTGACAAGCCCTCCTGGACCTACCGAGTCCTTTCTGTTGTTTCTCAGAATCGAAGTCTCCTGTCTGCCATGAGTCTCACAGCCCACCCCTGATTTCCTGGTCTTAAACACTGGCACACTATAGATCCTGGACAGGTTCAAAGTACCCTGCCCTCCAGGGTCCTGAGCTTGAGTAGGGACCAAAAGCATGTGGCACACAGTTCTCCTCACCTGCCCCATCGTTACCCTCTCTGTTAATGGTAACCATCTTAATGCTGACGCTGTAGGTTAATCCCTCCTGTGTGTGAACATGATATAAGCCAAGTCACAAGTATGTCTCTGATGGAATGTGGTTTCTTTAATTCAACATGGTTTTGAGTGTCTTCCTAGTCATTGCACATAATTATTCTTTTCTTCCTTTTGTTTTTGGTTTGTGTGTGGTGGGAGTAGTGATTTGTTTTAGAGACAGGCCTTCACTGTGTAGCCCAGGCTAGCCTGGAACTCATGATCCTGCTAACCTCAGCTTCCCAAGAGCTGGGATTACAGATGTAGGAAATAAGACCTTTATACTGTAATAAATAAAAAAGACTAGGGAATCCAAGTCAGCCAAAGCTACATAGTAAGACCCTGTCTCAAAAAAAAAAAAAAAAAAAAAAGCCTGGTTTTTTAAATCCCTGATCTTGAGAGGTTCCTTGCCCTCTTTTTTTCTGTGGGCTGGGACTTCAGAGAATCACAATCTCGGGTTTTTCCAGAAAGTCCCCTTCCCAAGTTCCCCATCCTATTGGTTCAAGATGCAAAGCCTTGTCTAATCTCAAGCCCGGGTCTTGAGATGATTGCCTCCTTTTCCGAACCTGCACTTAGTCACGCAGCAGTCTGCCTGTAACTTCCCAGCATGCTTCAGCCACCAGCTAGGGGAGAGAGGCCCAGTACTTCCTTCTTACCTGAGACTCTTCGATGAGCTCTAAGAGCACTTCAGGCTGAACATGGAGCATCATGGTTATCTCTTACACAGGCACACATCATCACTTCTTGGCTGCATCCTTCTTCCCGTCGCTGTACAATAAAGCTGCTTCTCCATTCTCACTGGGGTGTTTCCAGAGTCTCCCTCCCAAACCGGGGCTCTCGTGAGCTGTAAATGGTCTCAGGGCCAGCAGCCATTAAAGAGAGCAGCTTAGGAGTCACCACGTCCTCGAGTACACAGGTACTCACCTTCAGAAAAGTTTCTAGATGCTTTTCCCAAGTGGCTGCACACCTCTTTTTTTTTTAATTTTTCCATTTAATTAATTTATTTTTCGTGTGTATAATGTGCCACATGGTGGAGATCAGATGACAACTTTCTGGAGTTGAGTCTCCCCTTCCACCACATGGGTCCTGGTAATTAAAGACATAATTTCAGTCTTGGCGGCAAGCACCTTGACCTGCTGAGCCATCTTGCCAGCCCACACCACAGGTCTTTATGCACACTAACATGTATTCTCCCTGTGCACACATGGAAAGCTGACTGGTAACAGTGTTGAGTCAGGAGTTGGGCACGGTGGGGGAGACAGAAATCTCAACAATCTACACCTTTAGAATAGAAGCATTTTAAAGATTTCATTTTTAATGCATGTGTATGCATATGTGAGTGCAAATGTCTGAAGAGGCCAGAAGAGGGCATCAGATCCTCTGGAGCTGGAGTTACAGTGGTGAGAGCTGCCCAGTGGGTGCTGGGATCCAAACTCAGGTCCTCTGAAAGAGCAGCAAACCACCGCTCCAGCCCCCAATGGGAGCATTTCGAAGTACTTAGTGGTATTATTTTTTCAGTTGCAGAAGAATGGGGCAGCAGCTCTGTGCTTCTCTCTTTGCTTCTGTTAAACACACCAAGATAAGGTCCCCTGACTGCCCGAGAAGCCTAAGGCTCAAACTCTTTGACCCCCACTACTGTCTGACGAAGTGACAGCTATCAGGGAACAGAGCTTCTTCCAGGGGAGTCCAGCTTCAGGGAGAGGAGGTTGACAAAATAGTGAGATGAAGAGTAAACACAGTAGCTGACTACATAAATTCCAAGGGGCTGTGGAGCTGAGGTGTGGCCCGGGCTCTGCTGACAATCTGGAAAGACTTGCTGGGTGGGAAGCCAGGGAAAGCAAGAGGATAAGGAAGAAGAGGAGGCAGTGGCGAGGGTCCTCCAACTGTGGGTGCTGCTTCCTTTCCAGAACTTCCCATCATCCTCCTTCCTGCCCCCAAACCTCACTACACACACCTTGCTGTAAGAATGCTGGTTAATTCTCACTCAGGAGTATCCCTCACCTAACCACTGGGTTCCCAGCCCTGGTCCACCCCACAACCAGGAGGTACCTGTTTCTCCAACTGGAACCAACAGGAAGTGACTGAGGCACTGGCCTGGAGGGATCAGCACCACTGGATGCTCTGCCTCCCTCAACCACATGTTTTCTGGATGTGGACAGCAGCAAGCATAGGCTATTGCTGTCTCCCGGTGAGAAACGCTACTCAGGGTCACCCCAACAGGCCTGTCACTTCCTCCCTGTTTGCTCGCTCATTCATTCATTCATTCATTCATTCATTTGAGACAGGGTCTCATGAAGCCCAGACTAGCCTCAGACTCACCATGTGGCCAAGGATGTCCTTGAATTCTGTTCCTCCTGCCACTACATCCTGAGTGCTGGGAGTATAGGTGTGCATCACCATGCCCAATTGATGTAGTGGTAAGGGACTGAACCCAGGCTTTGTGTATGCTAGGCAAACGCTCTACCAACTGTAAACTCTGTCATTCTGACCTAACAGAAATGCAGACCATTAGCTGTTGGACCTGCCTAAACACTGACTAAAGAGGAACTCCTGAAGGATACTGTGAGGAGGAAAAATCTCTTACTGATAGAGTCTCTGTTTCCTGTCATAAGTAAATTTATAAATACTTGAACTCTCATTTGAATCTTGAAAAACTTTTAGGATCTGTCTGTCTGTCTATCATCTAGTTATTCCCACTTTACAGATAAGAACACCCAGCTCCAGAGGCTTATGCCACGCCCATAAGACCACACTCAGGTTGTAGCTCCCTACGACCTGTCCGTCAGCATGTGGTTAGCAACTCCTGGCCTCCCCTTTGCTTCCCCACCCATTCCCTATATAGACCAGAGTGGCCTGGAACTCTGCCTGCCCCTGCCTCCTGAATACTGGGATTATAGAACATTTCCTTTGTGTTCTAAAGACAAATCTGGGGCCTTTTTGTCAAAGAGGCTCAGATCCCACACATAGTATGATGATGCAGTCCTGTAACCTCAGCACTTGGGAAGTAGAGGCAGGGGATCAGAGTTCAGGAAGGGTCTGAGTTATATAGCAAGTCCCAGATTAATCTCAGAAAGCTAGCGAGTCTCCAAACTGAGGGAAGAAAGGCACAGAAGCAAAGGTGGGTGGAGCCTGGGAAGGAGCCTAGGCAGGAAGGCTGCAGAGGTGGGGGCAGAGGTCTCGGTTGGCATCTGCTCCTTGGACCACCTGAATCTTGCTGTCATTTGTGTCAGGATCCCCACCCGACCAGCTCTGGTAAATGATTAAGAATTGAGGATGGCAGTAGAGAATGGTTATTAGTGGGGCCAAGAGGCAGGGAGCCTGGTGTACATGTGCAAAGAGGACAGACACAGGGCCTAGGGAGACGGGTCATGGGTAGAGTATTTGCCAGTGTTCAGATCCCCAGCACCTGTGTAAAAGTCAGATGCAGTGGAGCATGTGTGATCCCTGCTTTTCTACAGAAAGGTAGGAGGGATGCATACATGTAGGCAGAACACTGACCCACATAAAATAAAAATAAATAAATCTTTTTTTTCCTCTGTGTAACAGCCCTGACTGTCTTGGAACTCCCTTGGTAGACCAGGGTGGCCTCGAACTCACAGAGATCCACCTGCCTCTGCCTCTCAAGTGCTGGGATTAAAGGTGTGTACCACCACCACCCAGCCAAAATAAATAAATCTTTAAAAGTAAAAATCAACAAGGAGTATAGCAGATTGTCATTAGGAGTTGTTTAAGTTTTTTTTAACTGCCTTTTTATTTTTTATTTTTTTAGAACAGTAGCATTTGGTTTTAGCCCAGGTCTCTGGACTATCTACCCTCAGATTCTTGGTCATTCAAGAAGCATCAGGTATGGGTTCTGTCTCACAAAATGGTCCTTAAGTGAAATCAGATATTGGTTGGTTACTCCCGTAGGCTTTGTTCCACCATTGCACTGGTGCATCATGCAGGCAGGACACCACTGTAGAGGGTCTGTAGCTGGCTTGGTGATTATCTTTCTCCTTTGGTAGCATGGAGAGTCCCTTCTAGTTCCAATAACACTGGTCCATGTGGGGTGAAGGCTCTAAGTAGCCACCAGCTTGATCCACCTACCTTTGCAACTAAAAACATGTGCCGCTCGCTATGCTCACCTGCCTGTTTGTTTTCTGAGGAGAGACAGAAAGGGGGTGAATCTGGATGGGGGAGTGGGGAGGAACTGGGAGGAGTTGGGGAGGGAAAACTATAATTAGACTATATTTTATGGAAAAAATCTATTTTCAATTTTAAAAGTTTAAAACAAAAATAAATAAATAATAAATAAAAACCAACACGGGGGAAGATGGGGACTAGCGCTCAAGGTTGCCCTCTGACCTCTATGTCTGCTCCTGGGCACGTGTGTGTTAGAATTCCTAGCCCCTCCCCCAGCTACACGACCGAGTGTGTGCTGTCCAGTAGCCAGTCAAGATGCTTAGTCATCCTACGTAATTCATGCACGGTGTGATCATGTAATTTGCACACAGCATGATCACGTAATCTATGTGCATGCATGGCATGGCTACAAAAACCTGTATGCATATGTGGGGAGGGCTATAAAAGCGAGTTCTACCTATTCCTTCCCTCTCTTCCTGCACAATCACTCCATAGGCCTATGCACCCCCTTCTGTTCCTTTCCTTAATAAACTCGTATAGTGGGTTTTGTCCCTCGTGGCTTTTCTCGAATGGTAAACAGCACTGCTTAATAAATAACATTGCGCCTCTTACTAAATAATAGTGCAAGCCTACACATGTGCACACACAGACACATAATCGACACACATAACACAGCTCACACATTAAAAAGGAAGTGTAGACTCTCTAAACTGAAGAGTGGGTAGTCACCCCACAGCTCTGTTCCACTCCACAAGTGCCAGGAAGAAGAGTCTGCCCAGGCCAGGCTGGCAAAGTCCACTCCAGGGCCCTGCTCTGAGTCATTCCAGGCACTGTAAAAGTGAGATGCCCCAAGAGAGGAGCCCCACCCTCCTCAACCCTCATCCTAATTCAGGTTGGTTGAATCAGGTCTAGGACTCGGCTTTCTAACCATCATACTTCGGAGTATGCAGTTGTCTGACCCCATGCCTTTCCACCACCAACCCACTCCTAACCCAGCACTTGGTCATTTCCCACCAGAGGCTCTTCCAAGGGCCCCTGCCTTCCCAAGCCACCTCACAGTCTCTTCTTAAGAACCACTGAACCATAAAGGTCAAGAATATCCCAGACACAAGGAAAACAATGAGTCAGCTCTACCGGAAGCAAACACACAAACAGGACCAATGTCCAAGACTCACACTCCCCTCAATGTCCTGAGGCAAATTTATCCTACAGATCATAGACAAGCAAAATGGTACCTGGAGGCTGTTCACAGAAGCCTTGTAAATATCAGACAAGAGTCGGAGACAACCTTATCAGTGAGGCAGCACTGGTCCCACACGATGATGGACCTAAACAACAGAACATGGCACAGCTGAGTAAAAGAATGTGGGCTGTGCTTGTTAGGGCTCCTTGTTTGCTTGTTTGTTTGTTTTTGTCAACTTGACACAAGCCAGAGTCATCTAGGAAGAGAGACTGTCAACTGAGCAACTGCCTCCATCAGGTTGGCCTGTAGGCCTATATGTGGGGGTATTTTCTTGATTGATGATTGATTGTAGGAGGACCCAGCCCACTGTGGGCAGTGCTACCCCTGGACAGGTGGTACTAGGGTGTTGTGCTGGTTGTTTTTGTCAACTTGACACAAACTTAGAGATATCTGGAAAGGAGGAATCTGCATTGAGAAAAAGCCTCTGTAAGACCCGCCTGTAGGCAAGTCTGTGGGGGATTTTCTTGATTAATCATTGATATGGAAAGGCCCCACCAACTGTGAGTATTGCCATCCCTAGGCAAGTGATTCTTGATGATAATAAGCAAGCAGGCTGAGCAAGACATGGGGTACAAGCCAGTAGGCATCACTCCTCCATGGCTTCTGCTTTAGTTTCTGCCCACCCCCCACCGACTCCTGTCCTGACTTCCTGTCCTGACTTCCCTTCAAGAAGGACTGTAAGCTGTAAGTCGCAATAAACCTTTCCTCCCTGAGTTGCTTTTGGTCATGGTGTTTGTTGGAATTCCTGGCCACTCCCCCAGCTAAGTGACTTCACAGCGCATGTGCAAAGGGAATCCCACCTCTTCCTCCCTCTCCTTGTCTTTCTCTTCCTCTCTCTCTCCACGTGCGGCCACGGGTGCTCTGTCTCTGTCTCTCTCTTTCTCTCTCCCCTCCATCTCTCCCCCTACTTTCTAATAAAGCTCTGGTACTGGTTTTGTCGTGCCTCGTGACCTTTTCTCGCACGCTAACCGCAGCGCTGCAAAATACAAACAAAATACTAACATTTGGTGCCATGACAAGACAGGTTCTCCCGGTGGGACTCTCTACATCTGCCCGAGACCCTGTGCCCGAGGTTCTGTTGTACCCACAACTGCCGCTTTTTTCATTTGCCCAGATGCTCAACTGCTCCGCACACACACCGGTTGCTCCAAAATGGTGAGTTTTTTCCTCAATCCCTTGCCACTTCCACGACTGTAGCATGAGATCTATTTCTCACTATCGGCCGTGCTGCGTCCTCGGGCTGTGTAGGGCCCACACATTTCACCGACTTGACGAAGTGGTAAATGCTGTGGACTCCCGGGGAGTCACTGCCTACACCAGTGGGGCCCCCATTTCTTACTTGAGGAAGTGCTGAAATGGCCTGTGCCTGAGACCCGTTCTACCAAGTGTCAGGGACCTTGGTAGTCGGTCATTGCTTTTTTCTGTGCCCGCTTATAGACCCGTTCTACCGAGCGTCAGGGACCTGGTAGTCGGTCATTGCTTTTTTCTGTGCCCGCTTATAGACCCGTTCTGCCGAGCATCAGGGACATTGGCTTTTGGGGGTCATTGCTTTTTTCTGTGCCTGTTTATAGACCCATCCTCCTTGTGTCCGGGACCTAGTTGGAGGGTCATTGCGTTTTCTTTTCTTTTTACTTTATAGACCTTGGCTAGTGTCCGGGACCTGGCCTTGATTCATTGTGGCTTTTTTTTATTTCTCTCTCTCTCAGCTGCAGTCATGGGACATAAGGCTTCTTTCTCCCACCCTTCCTCTGAGAAATATGGCCACTTAACGGCAGCTTGAACTAATTTCTTTGGTAACCAGGCAAATAAAAAAAGTTACCTTATCTCCAAGCTTTCTACCTAAGCACTTTCTTAGTCTTTTCTTCTGCCCACGTGTAAGCTAACCCTGGGGAATCTCTGACTCCAAAGAACTTTTCTGCCTATCTGACTTCCGCTCAGCTCCCTGGTATTGGGCGGGTCCAAAGAACTTCCATGCTCCGGTAATGGGCGGGCTCTTGGAATTCGACTATCTGTTCTGCTCCACCCTCAGTAATGGCGGGTTTTGGCGGGCTCTCTGGAACTCTAACTTCCACCTGTCTGTCTTCTGCTCTGCTCCAGTAATTCCAGTAATGGCAGGCTCTCCGGAACTCCAACTTCAGCTTATCTGTTCTGCTCCGCTCTCTGTACTGGACAGACTGTACTGGGCTATGCTGAGATAGCCATTACAGCATGGGCCAATCCATCTCCTTCCCTTTGGATACTGGAGCCACTGACTCAGTCCTGGAGGAGTCTTAGAGTTGGGGTTCACCTCTCCTTATTTCCCTATTACCGGATGGGGGGGACAGCTTTACCCACCTCACCAGACCCCACCACTTAACTGTATTTTCAGGGGTATCCCTCTCACCCACACATTTTCAGTTGTGCCAACCTGCCCTGTGCCCCTAATGGGAAGAGATTTTCTAGCCAAGATAGGAGCTTTATTTTGCTCCCCCCATGTGCCTTATTCCAGACCTGTCAGCAAGGCCTCTTCTCCTCCTCATACACAGTGTCTCTCAAGTTCTAGAGGACCAATTCCACAAGAACGAGGTACCAACCCACAAGCTTTTCCCTTCTGGTTCCCTCTCCTAATTAACTTCTCAGTTCACAGGGTTCACAGGGTTCACAGGGTTCACCACCATAGAGCTGAAGGATGAGAGCCATCAAGCATACATCCAGGCAGTAAGAAACTGTAACAGTGCAAAAGTATTTACACCACATACCAAAGAGGGCTGCTTCTTAATATGTTTAAAAAATTTCTTTAAGCTCAAGAAACCAGCTTGAATTCATCTGATTCATCTGGACATGATGGATCTTTTTCAAAATTAAGTATAACCTAAATTTTACTAATCCTGGGAGCACCTCCCTCACCCTGGGGACCACCCCTAAAGGTAAAAAACTTTTTTCTAAGCTTTTCTCTGTCTCACCAGCGCTCTCTCAGACACAAACAGCCAGACTCCCAAGCTGAAAAAAATGGACAACTCCAAAGCAACAGAGGACAACCCACCATCCCAGGACACCCTGGCTACTTCAGAAGCCCCCTTCCCTACCCCTGAGAACTCCGACGCCCACCAAGTCAGCTGGAAGCAGTTCTTGGGAGACACGGCGCCCCCACTCCTGTTCACCTGCCTTTTTTTTTATAATAAGCAAAGAGTCTGGAATGTTGGAATTCCTGGCCCCTCCCCCAGCTAAGTGACTTCACAGCGCATGTGCAAAGGGAATCCCGCCTCTTCCTCCCTCTCCTTGTCTCTCTCTTCCNCTCTCTCTCTCCACGTGCGGCCGNNCNCGCTCTGTCTCTGTCTCTCTCTATCTTTCTCTCTCCCCTCCATCTCTCCCCCTACTTTCTAATAAAGCTCTGGTACTGGGTTTTGTCGTGCCTCGTGACCTTTTCTCACACGCTAACCGCAATGCTGCAAATACAAACAAAATACTAACAGTGTTTATCACAGTTGTGGAGAGACAAGCTAGGATATGGAGAAATCTTTCTCTACTGACAGAACCACCTTCAAGATGCATGTGGTGTTAGGCACAATGACCGGGGAGTATCCCTTCCTTAGGTGAACAGCATCAACCATCTCCTTACAAAGTCCCAACGACAAATCAAAGTCCCATTCCACCCAAGTTCACTCCTGGGAACCAGTAAACGTATTGGGTGAGGGGTGATTGACAGGTGCCTGAGTGACCCTAAAGCAGTTGTGGTATAGGGAAGCCAGCATGGATGGTGGTTTCCCCATAGCATCATAGATGGATCCCCTCGCCAGCTATCCTCCCCCAATCTATACTCCTTACCCTCTCCTTCTGTGAGAAAGTGCCAACAGTTCCCAGACCCGATGCGATGGCTTCTTCCAAGAAGGCAGAGCTGATCTGTTGAAGAGGACAGCTGTTTTGCTCATAGAACCATGCTTGGTAGGCTGAAGCAGGAGGATCACTATGAATTGGAGGCCAGCCTGGGCTACGTAGTGAGATCCTATTTCACAACAATAAAAAACAAAACACAAAAACGATACTAATGT